>JAKNSD010000018.1:644553-1242319 GCA_023525715.1 Cichorium intybus | reverse complement strand
TAGATGTCTTCTGTTGACCAAACCACCCCTACTCGAACCCCGGTGATGTCACCTCGATCCTATCATTGTGCTCCAAAGTGACGTTGGATGGCACTAACTACAATGACTGGATCCGCAACATCAAAATGGCTCTAAGGTTTGAACACAAAGAGTATGTTCTGGAAACCAAGCTAGTTGAGGTTGACCAGATACCGCTACTCCCGAGGAAATCGCCTCGTACCAAAAACACTCGGATGATGCAACCAAAGTGGCTTGCATCATGATCGCCACCATGAACCCGGAATTGCAAAGAATTTACGAGGACTACTGGCCCTACGATATGCACAAAGAGCTCGCGGAAACGTTCCGCAAGCAAGAACGCATCGACAGGCATGAGGTTGTAAAAGCCTTCACTAACGGGAAGCCTAAAGATGGAGAGTCTATCTGTGCTCACGTGTAAAGGATGCATGGTTACGTGGAGAGGCTAAGGAAGTTAGAAATGCCTGTTCTTGAGGATTTAGCTGTTGACATAGTGCTGAACTCCTTGCCTAGTTCTTATGACCAGTTCACACTAGCATATCATTTGAACAACAATCATGCAAATCTGGCTGAATTATATCGCATGCTTCATACTGCTGAAGACGGGATGAAGGGAAAAAGTTTGCTCCCTCTTAACCCGCCTGTCTTGGCTATGGGTTCTGGCAAGGGAAAGAAAAGGAAGGGCCCTCCGAAGCAAAACTGGAGAAAAAGGTTCTTGTCGGGTCATCTAGCAGTGCCCCAAGAGCCAAGACTTAAAGCATTCTGCATGTCACGAATCCCAAGGAAGTCGAGTGCTTCTATTACAAAGAAAAGGGTCACTGGAAGAGAAGCTGCCCCAGGTACTTGCAAGATATCAAGGATGGTAAAGTGAAGCCATCGCAAGCAGGTACCTATTCTATATCTAGTAACTCATATTCTTCCTGTTTCTTGGGTCCTTGATACCGGATGTGATTTTCATATCTGTTCTGATTTGCAAGGACTAAGAGAAAGTAGGGAGCTGGAGCACGGTAGACTGAATCTGGTCATGGACAATAGGCGAACGTCACCTGTTACCAAGATCGGTGTCTATAGACTAGTGCTTAGCAGTGGAGTTAGTTTAAATTTACATAATTGTTGCTATTCGCCTGATATGGCAAGAAACATAATTTCTATTCATGCATTGTTCAAACAAGGCTTTTATTATGATTTTAATAAATTGAATGGTTCAATTTCAGTTTTCAAAAATGATGTTTTTATATTTAATGCTTTGCCTTGTGATGGAGTGTATGAATCTATTGTGTGTGACTGTGTGTTGACAATTGTGGTAAAGATGTATTAACTATTGATTCTTCAAGTGGTGTAGAAAAGGCGTGTCTGTGGCACTGTCGCCTTGGTCATATAAACAAGAAACGCATCGCCCAACTCCAAAAGGATGGAGTGTTGGAATCATTCGACCTCAAATCGGAAGATGTATGCGAGTCTTGTTTGCTTGGCAAGATGATAAAATCACCATTCAAAGGTTCCTTTGAAAGAGGTGAAGGTTTGTTGGATATCATACACACAGATGTGTGTGGTCCCTTCAGAACAACCGCAAAAGATGGCACGCGGTTTTATGTGACCTTTACTAATGATTTTAGTAGATATGGGTATATCTACTTAATCAAGCACAAATCAGACACCTTTGAAAAGTTCAAAGAGTTTAAAAATGAAGTCAAAAATCAACTGGGCAGAAAGATAAAGATGCTTAGATCTGACAGAGGCGGTGAGTATCTTAGTATCAAGTTTCTCGATTATCTTAAGGAATGTGGAATTGTTTCACAGTTGTCGCCTCCAAGAACACCACAGTTGAACCCTGTTGCTGAAAGGCGAAACCGAACCTTGTTGGACATGGTTTATTCCATGATGAATCGAGCTTCGCTTCCAATCCATTTCTGGGGGTATGCCTTAGAGACTGCCGCCCATATCCTTAACCTTGTCCCAACCAAGAAGGTTGTTAAGACACCTCACAAGATGTGGACGGGGTAAGTTCCCTCGTTGGCACACATCAAAGTCTGGGGTTGTGAGGCTTTCGTGAGACGAGAGACTCAAGACAAACTCGTAGAAAGAAGTGAGAGGTGTTATTTCATCGGATACCTAAAACAGTCATTTGGATACTTGTTCTACAGATTGAGCGAGGACGTGGTCTTTGTAGCTAGATGAGGAGTCTTTCGAGAGAGAGAACTCATTTTCAAAGAGGACAGTGGGAGTACAATCGATCTCGAAGAAATTCGGGAGACGCCCGATGAAACAACCTTGGGAGAACCTAGCCACCAACATAAGGAAGAGGTTCCTGTTGGACTGACCGACATCTTATTGCCCCTTAGGCGTTCGGGTAGAGTTAGCATGCCACCCGAGTTTTATGGTTGCCATATAACTACGGATGATGATGCGTTTGTCAGTGATCGTACACTGACAAATTTGGATGAACCAGCTAACTACCGCGAAGCAGTGGCAGGCCCCGAGTCTGCCAAATGGAAAGAAGCAATGGACAGCGAGATTAAGTCCATGTATGACAATCAAGTTTGGAACTTGGTTGACAATGTGCCGGGTCGCAGGACAGTCGGTTGCAAGTGGATCTTCAAGAAGAAGACTGACATGGATGGTAAGGTACACACCTATAAAGCGCGGCTGGTTGCGAAGGGATTCACTCAAACCTTGGGGGTTGACTATGATGCAACCTTCTCACCAGTAGCCAAGATTAAGTCAATTAGGATAATGCTTGCCATAGCTGTATTTCATGATTATGAAATTTGGCAGATGGATGTCAATACCGCTTTCCTTAACGGGAAACTGACTGAGGATGTTTACATTAATCAGCCAGAAGGTTTTGTAGACACAAAGCATCCTGATAAAGTGTGTAAGCTTGAAAGATCAATCTACGGATTGAAACAAGCGTCTCGCAGCTGGAATCTTTGTTTCCATGAGAAAGTCAAAGAGTTTGGTTTCTCTAGAAGTGAAGATGAGTCCTGTGTATATGTCAAGGCTAGTGGGAGTATAGTCACCTTTCTGGTGTTGTATGTTGATGACATACTGCTCATGGGAAACGACGTTTCGACCTTGCAAGAAGTTAAGGCTTGGCTCGGGAAGTGTTTCGCCATGAAAGACCTGGGAGAAGCTGCTTATATTCTCGAGATAAGGATACTAAGAGATAGAAAGAAAAAGTTAATAGGCCTGAGTCAGTGTACTTACTTGGAAAAGGTACTAAAGAGGTTTAGTATGGAAAATTCCAAGAAGGGAGAACTACCAATCCAAAGTTATGCCAAGTTGAGTAAGACTCAAACCCCGAGTATCGATGAAGAAATAGCAGAAATGAGTCGGGTACCCTATGCTTCGGCAGTAGGGTCGATCATGTATGCTATGACATGTACTCGTCCCGACGTATCCTTTGCCTTGAGCATGGTTAGTCGGTTCTAGGGCAATCCTGGAAGGGCACATTGGATAGCGGTTAAAAACATACTCAAGTATCTACGAAGGACAAAGAACATGGTGTTAGTCCTTGGCGGTAGTGATGAATTGAAAGTGAGTGGATATACAGATGCCAGCTTCCGGACTGATATAGACAGTGGTCAGTCTCAGGGGCTGGGTATTTCTTCTGAACGGGGGAGCGGTCACTTGGAAAAGTTCCAAGCAAGAGACGGTGGCTGATTCAACGTACGACTCAGAGTACATTGCAGCGAGTGAAGCGTCTAAGGAAGCGGCTTGGCTGAAAAACTTAATCGATGACCTTGGAGTTGTCCCGAGCATTCAGGAGCCAATGGAACTACTCTACGATAATGAAGGAGCGGTCGCTTTGACAAAGGAACCGCGAGATCATGGAAAGTCCAGGCATATCGACAGAAAGTACCATTACATTCGACATCGGGTAGAAGAAGGTCACCTCTTGGGTAAGAGGGTATCATCGGAAGATAATCCTGCAGATCCTTTGACTAAGGCTTTGAGTAGGGTCAACCAAAATCAGCATGCTCGGAGCATTGGACTGAGGGATGATATTAGTTTTAGTAATTAGATAGATTTTGAAACTTGTAACAGTATTAATATAATTGACTTGGTGATTTTATAATGGAGATTTATAAATGAGTATTGTTTACTACATTTGTCAATCATTTATTATTGTGTTTCAATTTTTGCATGTTTAAACTTCCCGATTAATTAGATTATTCAAAATTACACAGTCGATCATACTGTTAGGAAGTAAGTATGAACGAAGACTGTCATGAATCGGTTGTAGATTGTCTAAGGAGTTGGACATTGCGGTAAGACTCCTACAACGTTCATGAGTACTTAGAAAATAGAGATTTGAGTATTGGATAAACCCGCACTTAACAGATTGCTTCATGGATTACATCACAGGCAATGTTAAGACGATAATATCCTTTGATCTTTAAGTGGAGAGATATGATCTGTAATTTGCAAGTTAGTTGCTCATTGATAATACAAAAACGCGCCGGTAACTCGGTGTTATAAAATGCATTGTTGTGAGTATTCTGACTGGTAAAAGGTATAGACATATAAGTCGAAACTTATCCGTTCCCTGACCCGCTAGGGAAACAGATATCTGTAGGCCTCTCGATGATTTTGAAGTTGACTGAAAGTGTTGGCCAACCAGGACTGAATTGATGTGTTCAATTAGTCTTAAAGTCATAAGCAAATCGGAAATCGAGAAACAGAGTATCGGACCAAGATTGATCTTTATCCATGTTTTGAGTCTGAAAATATCTTGTTGGACGGAGGATCATCTGAGCACTTATCTTTGGACAGGACTGACTGGGTCAGAGTTCAGGAACAGTTTCTAGGAAACTGATATTGACCAGAAGGTAAATGGACAATTAAAGTCATAGACTTATCCAAGTGGGAGACTGTTGGATTTGGTGTCTAAGCCATGACTTGTAATTGTATTTATCTTGTTAATTGAAGCAAAGTCTATTTGGGTTGCCCTCATAGCCAGATGATTAGTGTAGAGTTCAGTAGAGAGAAAGGTTGATTTATTAATTGTTTAATAAATCAATAGAAATAAATAAATAATTTATTAATATATTTAAGTGTTAATATATTAATTAGAAAATATAATAATTAATTAGAAATTAATCTGGAATTAACTGGATTTAATTCAGTGATTAAATTAAATAATTAAAAGTGCAGGGACTGGTTTGTATTTATTCAATAGTTGAATAACTGGCAAACCAGTTGCCAGGGGCCAAAAGTGGCGCCAACTATGGAGGCTTCTCCATAGGTGGCGAAACCCTAATTAGGGTTTAAGGGATCTGGTCCAAGTGGTCAACAGGCTTGCCCACTTTGGAGGCTCCTCTAGGGTTTCAGCTGTAACCCTAGGAGGCTATAAAAGGAACCCTCTGGTGCCCTAAAACCTGCGCCTCCCTCTACTCTCTAGAACTCTGCTGGATTCTCTCCTTCTTGCTTTGGGTGTGACTTTCATTTGAGGCAAGATCTCTTTGCTGCTAGCTTCAAGAACAAGATCAAAAGGTTGGTAATTCTTGGTTTGATCTTTAGAAATAAATGTTGGCATTAGGATTTTGTTATATGTTCATAAGATAGAAAAACATAGATCCTTCATTAGGTTGCAGGTGAACTTAGGGTTTCTAGTTTATTGTTTTGTGCAAAACCTTACACAAAGTTCAAACATAAAAAACCGTCATTTACAGCAGCAAGTCTGCAATTCATAATTATTGAGTAGTGATTTATGGATTAAATGAAGAATTGATTCTGGATTTTCAAAGTCTGAACAGCAGCAAGTGAGCAGCAAGTGAAGTGCCGAACGATTATGATTTTTTAATTTTGATTCTATTTCGAATAATTTCAGATGTATGTTTATGAAATTCTGGCTTTCTAAAATTCTGAGTTCTATTGTTTATTTGTTCTAAACACTGTATGATTTGATGAAAATAATCGCCTCTCGGTGTTACAAAAGTTATCTCATAGCGATGTTAATTTTTATTTACAGGAATTTGGCAGATAATGACTTTAGTAGACCCATACCTACTTCATTATCGAAGAACAATAAACTAAAAGTGACATAAATTGGCTTTTTCTAAAATGCCTCTGTTATTAATTTGTTAAATGTTTTATTTAACATTTTAGATATCCTAATCAAAGAAAAATTTATGTCTACTAATAATTTTTCAATTTTTATTTATTTTCCAACTATGAATTGTGCTACCGGAAATCGGCTTCGATTGGCCTTCTTATACTAGAAAAAGTTATCATAAAGGGCCTCTTTTTTTTATCTTGCCCCGGGTCTCAAATTGGCTCGGATCGGCCCTGCTTATTTTGTTATGGTTTTCATGAAAATGATACTTTAATTTGATCAATAGCAGTGTTCGTTTGGCGATCTCAGGTCGCCTGACTTGCGAGTAGCGAGCACTCGACGTAGGCGGGGAGTGCTCGTCGAGTACTTAAATAGGTAAATACGTATACATTATATGATTATACATAGTCAAATACGAAAAATTCGTAAATACATACATATTTAAGAGATAAATACATACACATTACATGATTATCTACACCAAATGATTAGAATACTAAGATGTTGTTTGGTTTTTGAAAAAACTCATTTTGACCTCTTTTGTTTTACCTTGCGGACTAATTGTTTTTATAAGACCGCAGACCTAAAAAGGTCTGCGCGCTCTCTTTTTGGTGCAGATTTTGAAGTTTGAACTATCACTTATTGGGTCTTCTAACCCCCAAAATATTACATTTTAACCCTAAAAAATAAAAGTTTTTTTTGCAACTACATCGTGCGACTTCAGCACCAACCACATCGTCTAATCCTAAAAAATAAAATTTTGTTTTTATATTTTTACTTTTTTAGTTCTATTTATTTGTTGTTAAAAACACTATAATTTTTTAACTAATAGTTATGATTTTTAATCAACATTAGTTTTTTTAACTAATGATTGTGATTTTCTATGGATCGTTAGTTTTGCAAAGTAAATATATGGACAATTGTTGGTTTATGTTTGTCTTTTTATAAATGTAATATGTGATATTTTATATGTATTGTTGTTCTAAATATATAAAATATTATAAAATATATAATGTTGTGTCTTTTAACTCATTCTTATAGAAAATAATACTCTTTTAAGGTCTTCATTTGCCATATATTATATTTGGTTTAATTACTTTTCTTTTCGTAAATAATATTTATTCTTCGATGTTTTTAAGCAAAATGAAGATAAATTTGTAAACTTAAAAAAATGTCACAAACTTAAAAAATAAATGTTTGTTTTGATCCTTAAATTCATTAATATCATATAATTATGTCTTTTTTTTTGTAAATCATACTCATAAACTATTTGAAATATACAAATTGTTAAAAATTAAAAATATACGATAACTCGAAGGTTTTCGGGTCCAAGGTCTTTCGCTCAACAATAAACGAATATAAATATATAAATATTAAGTGCTAAAATGTAAATAAACAAAGCGAAAAATATAATTGACTTGAAACATAAAGTTGTAGAATATTAAATAAATTGTAAAGAACAAGTGCGGAAATTCAATAACAATAATTAAACGATATAATGCAATTCATATTTTTCATTGATAAAAGAAACGTGTTACAGATTTGACGTTAAGCTTAAATACACTTTCTAGTTTAAAATGAATTACATGGAGACCCTGAATGGATAAAGAAGAGGAGATAAGAGTGTATAAAAGAAGATGAGATCAGAGTGGTTAGGAGATAAGATGTTCAGATCAGCAGTGACAGATTTGACGTTAAGCTTATTGTGTATGAAATCTTCGGATCAGCAGTGACTTCGGCATCCTTGTAATCTTCGGTACCAGCTTAACATGATCTTCGGTATGGCACAAGCACATATCTTCGGTATGGACTTCGACAATCCGAATTTCGGACCAACAGCTATGATTTTCGGTGTGCAGGAGCTTTTGATGACACAGTAGCATTGGCAAGGTGAATTTCGGAGCTAGGCTCACCTTGTGATTTTCGATTTTATGAATTTCGGACTCAAACTTGGATTCTTTAAGTTTGATCCTCAACTGCTGGTTGATACCACAATTCCTGGAAGTTCCTAAGTCCTCAATTATTCAACATCTTCCCCTAAATGGTGATAGATGTTGAATGTTCTTCATGAACCGTTAGGTGAACTTCATCATGATTTCTTTTATCCCATTGTTGAATAAATACTCAATATTTCAAAGCATTTACCCAACATATCCCCCTAAATGATGTGAAATTTTGAGGGTTGGGATATTCACTTATGATGGTGGTTGTGGTGCAGAAATTCTTCACTTGTGAAAATGAAGATTTGATAAAAAAAAGATGAAAACATTGAAATCTAAATTCCATGATCTAAATTTTGAAGTGAAGAAAATTTTGAATGATCGACTGAGTTGTACTGTGATCTTGGATCCCCCCCAAATGTTGATGGGGTCTTTGAAATTTTTAGAGAATCTTCTTGGTCATGAAATTTAATGGATAGAAGTGATTCGTGCTATATGTTCAAAAAATTTGAAAAATTACAATTTGATGAAAATTTTTAAAATTTCTTGCTGCTGATATGTTGCTACTGAGTTGTGACAATTGTAAATTTTGGTCAACAGAAGTCAACTGTAGTCAAACAAAGCGTACGTTAATCTATATGTTGAAAAGTTATTTTCCATAACTTTTGCGATGAATTATTAAATATTATAATGCTACGTATGCTAATTCAAAACGATTATCGATGAAAAATCGAAAATACGGACATCAAACTACTGTAACGTAAAAATTCGATAATCGTACAATTATTATTTGAGAATAATAATATTCATAAAACGATCTACTCGTAAATACGAAACTGTGGATATATAGAACGTCGAAAACGGAGTTCGTATGTGGAAGTTACAACGATTAAACCACTGTGAACGGACAAATGTACACAAGGTTTGGACTCAAAATACAAAATGAGGTGCCTTAAACATCAAATATGAAATAACAATTCATATGATAAGTAACGTAATAACATCTAGTTTTTAATTTCAAAGCAAAATTCAATTTCCGGTAAAACGCCAAAAATCGCGAAATCGGAAGAATACTGCGCTTAAACGCGTATTCCGACACCCAACGAGTTATAATCCAATCAAAATAAATGTTTGACAATGTTTTTATACAAAATAATTATTTAGAACTTCGTTTCGTCAAAATCTCACAAAATTTCACTAAAACGTCTTACTATTTTATAAAAATCACTTATTTTTATAAAGTATGTTGCTATTTTATAAAAACCACCTCACCCCACCTCCCCTACCCCCATCGGCTGGAAACAAGTCCCCAACACAATCTTGATGTCACTATTCACATATCTAGGGTATTATGGGGCTAGAATAAAATAATGCATAAAACCTAACTAGAAATCTAATAATAAACTAGGAAATATATCATTTGAACTTAAAGCAACCAAACCACACTCTCTTTTCTCTCTTCCCTCTTCTCCTCTCGGCTCAAACACCCTATCCCTCTCTTCTTCTCTTCCAAACCCGCCACTACCATCATCATCTTCAAGCTTCACTTCCAAGTTCTTTTCACAAGTCCAAGTGGTAAGCTTTCTTCACCCTTTGATTCTAATCTACATAACACAAGTTTTACACATTTTACACACACTAACATCCATCAAAATCCATTGGATAATAGCTTTGTCCAAGAGTCCTCCGGGTTCTAGAACCAAATTCTTCAATCTTCTACCAAGAAACCTTAAGATCAACCACTCAAGATGAGTTCATACCCCTCATTTTCATCTTTTCAAACCTTTTTGAGGGAGAATACAAGTTCTTTAACTATAAATGTTGTTTTATTCAAGTTTATATGTGTTTAAATGTTATATATGTTGATTTACACAAGTTTATAAAGTTAATATTTGTGTAAAAATGCTTTTGACATGATTTATGAATATTGCTATGTATGATAATCATAATGATATATAATGTTAGTGTAAAAGTTTCCAAACTATAAATAAAGTGTGTAAAAATGTTAGATCTTGGACAAAAATGTTATAAAGATGAACTTGGCATGAAATATGAGTAGATCCATGTATTATGAACACTTTGACATATTAAGTTGTGTAAAAGTTACAAAACTACAAATAAAGTGTACAAAAATACTAGATCTTGGATAAAAACGTTATAAAAACGGAAACTAGTAAAAACTACGTTTTTATAAATAAAAACACTATTTTCTAGCAAAAATGGTTATAATCAAGTTATTACACCATTTTTGAGAGAAATATCTCAAAAGATGATATTTATAATCATTTGAATAAGTTACTTCGTTATCATTCACAAAAATATGATTATTACGACGCAATACTAAAAATAGACTATTATTGGAATAGTTTATGAATACAAGGTTATTATGACGTTTGAACATAACAAAAATAATTATATAAAATTATATAATTATTAAACATTAGTATATTATCGTGGGAAAATGATAATGGATGATTTCAAGAGTTTTTAAATACAAATCGTACGTAAACAAGTTGATTGGAATACATACATTTTTGTGAGATGAATCTTCGCAGTACTTTTATAAGTACCTACTATAAGTCCTGAACTTTTATAACCAGAGTCTCGGTAAGAGAGCGCAATATTTGAGTATAGATCTATACGGGGCTTGACAACCCCGCACCGGAGCTGCTAGCTAAAGCTTGACCGGCAGGTCTGAGGTGTCCAAATGTCTAACATTCCGACGCCTGAAGAACGTCGCAGCAGGAAACTAGTCACAGTATGGTTATAGGGTATCTCACATGGGAAAATAATCAACTTATTATTTTTATAAATTGTTTACGTTGAAAAATACATTTCTAAGGAATTTCACACTACAGTTACATATTATATTTTAGTCTTTGGGATTTTAAAGACTTGGACATTTTATGAGAAAATATTGGATTTTCTTGGTTTTCAATACTATTGCTTACAAACAAAGGATACTTCTTATGCAAAATCTTATGAACTCACCAACTTAATCGTTGACACTTTTTCAACTACTTGTATTCTCAGGAAATTGTTAAAGTAAATTCAGGCGCTACAAGATGGGACGTTACGACGTCATTTTTGTCTATTTTTTATATCATTTCAATTGTATTTGAAACATGAAACAATTAAACTTTGTAACATTTGCAATTGATTAATGATGGTTGTATGCTTGGAATTCACTATTGTTCAACTTTGTTATGATATTGTTCATGAAGTCATCAACCCTTAAACTATTCCGCCAATACGGTTTTGGGGTTTGACAGATTGGTATCAGAGCGTTGTTTATAGTGAACTAAGTATATCAATCCATTTAAAGATATACAACTATAAATACAATGGGACTAAAACTCTCGAAAACATTTTTCGTACAAGTATACTTTTAAAAATTACAACGATAATTTTTATAAAAGTATAAGTACATACATACATACTAGAATGATATCAAGACGAAAACATACAAAAGTGGTAAGATCAGCTGAACACAACGGATAGGCCTAAGTGTTTTGGTAATTATATCTTGGATAAATAGAGCCTGATCAACTGTATTGGTCCAAGATATGATTAACGTACACTTAGGAATAGTCGTGGTGAACAACAAATCTAAGCACTTACCAGTAACCAAAAGAACTAAACATAAAATTTAAAATACTATAGGAGTATTTTATGACGCTATAGAGCAAAACATGAAGTTAAAATACCATATGAGTATTTGGTATGCATTATTTAGTTATATATATATATATATATATATATATATATATATATATATATATATATATATATATATATATATATATATATATATATATATATATATATATATATGCATTTAAGAATCCCCTTTTATATACTTCTTACACCCCAATCCTCGTACAGACGTCATGGCCGGACATCACCTACCAGGAGACCCTTACTACCCAGAAGAAGAACCGGAAGAAATGTCGGATAGTGAGGACCAATAGGACGAGGAGGAGTCCGAGGACGAACCCGAAGTCATCAACCCCCGTAACCCGATCCGCGAGCATAATGCACCACCTCCACTACCGAGCTTTCAGGTATACCGTCATCCTGGAGGCCCACTATGGATGCGTACTCCTCGAAAGATGTTACTTCCCATTCATCGCCCCTTGCTAATTGAAGAACCTCTACAGGATCCGACGCCAGAGTGGGCAGAACGCCTACGACAGTGGAGCCGGGAACAAGGCCTGATTCCCCCTTATGGCAGGTGTCGAGACTACTTCGACCTCAGCGAGGGAGGTTCCGCAGACCGAGCCTTACCAGTCGTGGTCGGACGCATCAGCCGTCAGGAGGAGCGGATTAGGGCGACCTCCAAACAGGTCATGGACGTGGGAGCTACTGCCGAGGTCACTGCGGCACGTCTTCGACGCTTAGACGAGACCCATGACCATACCTCCGGGTGAGTCGACTCGCTCGAGGAGGACGGACGGACAGCTATGAGGATGTTTCGCGAGGCCTTTGCATGGATATCTGAGTCCGAGGAAAGGATACGAGACATAGAGCGGAGGGCCGAGGAGGCCGAGCGAGAGGCTGCCGATCTGAGGGCACAGGTGGATGCACTACGCAGAGCTGGGGACCCAGGTCACCATGAGTGGTACTTTTAATGCTCAGATTTTGTTATAGACTAGGATTTTACGAGTAGGCACTATACGCTGCTCGCTTTATATATAGGCGCGACCCTACAATTAAGTGATTACACTCTTTGTGGGTCGTTACGCCGCCCGTTTATTTTGCATTATAGACCTCTGCGAAGGTCAAATTTTCCATCTTAAAAATCATGTAACGCTACAAATTATTATTAATATGATGACGTGGTTTATTTATAAAACGTTGTACAAATGTTTGATATGTATGTTTGATACTGGTTTATGGTTACAACTTACGAAAAGAAAAAAAAAGGACAAAGATAAACTCGAAATATGAGCACCGCATCCTAATGAAAATATACTTATAACGATCCTTCCCGAAACTAACCAACGTCAAATCTTGAATCCTTGTGGCAGAAATATGCCACCCCGTCGAAGAAACGCTAGACGCGCACCGATCGCAACTCCCGAGTCACCCATGATGGACTCATCCACTTTCCAAGCTGCTGTTACTGTTGCGGTAGCAGCTGCTATCGCTCAGATAAACTCAAATGGGACGAATGGAAACGGAAGCAGAAATGGTACCAACGACTCCACAAATGGAGAAACATCAAACCAATCGCGAGTATGTAATTACAAGGACTTCGCGAATTGCAAACCAGTGACTTTCCATGGTACCGGTGATGTCCTTGCTCTCACAAGATGGATTGAGAAAACAGAATCAATCTTTGATATCTCCGCATGCCCCGAGGAATTTAAAGTCAAATTCACCGCTTGTACCTTTGCCGAGACGGCCATGTCCTGGTGGAAGGGCCATGTTAAGACTCTGACACTTCCTGTGGCCAACTCAATGAGTTGGGAAGAACTGAAGACCATGCTGATGAAAGAGTATTGTCCCAGAGGGGAGATCCAAAAGCTAGAACAAGAGCTGTGGAACCTTACCATGAAAGGTTCAGATCTGACCTCCTACACGAACCGATTCAACGATTTGGCAACCCTCTGCCCTACTATGGTCACCCTGGAATCTGTGAAAGTGGAACGTTATATCTGGGGGCTATCTCCTCTGATCTAGGGGAATGTGGAAGCGGCAAGCCCCGCCACTTTCGACAGCACAAAACGACTGGCCCAACGATTAGTCGACCATGGAGTTCGCCAGGGCACCATGACCTCTAAAAATGATCAACCAAGAGAGAAGGACCACAAGAGAAAGCCCTGGAACAAGGGGAGGACTCAGCCTAACCAAGAAAGTGCTAAGAGACAACAGATTGTGGCAGTCCGTGCAGCCACTGTCCCGACTACCCCAACAACAACCAAGCAGTATAATGGGACACTACCCAAGTGCGACAAGTGTAATTTCCACCATACCGGAGCCTGTAGAGAAATGCACTGCTCGAACTGTAACAAAAAGGGTCATACCGCCCGTTTCTGCAAGGCGCCAGTTCCACAAACCACCCAAGCCTCTAATACTGGGGTGAGTCAAGCTTGTTATGGTTGTGGCGAGATGGGGCATTTTAAGCGTGATTTCCTGAAGACAAAGAACGTGGGGAGAAATGGAAGAGTCCTAGCTATGGGACGCGCGGAAGCGGTAGAGGATCTTACCATGGTTACCGGCACGTTCATCGTCAATAATTCATATGCTTGTATACTATTCGATAGCGGTGCGGAGAGGAGTTTCGTAAGCCACGAGTTTAAATACTTACTAAAACAAAAACCCCAACCACTCAATGAAACATTTATAGTAGAAATGGCTAATGGCAAAACAGAAAGCACAAACGACATATACATAGGCTGTACACTTACCCTGGACGATCACTCCTTCCAAATCGATTTAATGCCTGTTAAAATAGGAAGCTTTGACGTGATTGTTGGTATGGATTGGCTAATCCCTCATCATGCCGACATCATGTGTTACGAACGAGGAATCCGATTTCATCTGCCGGATGACGAGACCCTTGTTGTCTACGGCGATAAACCTAGTACCAGCCTCCGAATCGTGTCTTGCATCAAAGCTCGAAAATACCTACAGAAAAGATACCATGCCTTCCTAGCCCACGTTGTTGACGAGAAGAAAGAAGTAAAGAGCATCAAAGAGATCCCCGAAGTCTGCGACTTTCCCGATGTATTCCCAGAAGACCTTCTAGGAGTACCACCCGCACGGCAAGTTGAGTTCAGAATCGATTTGATCCCAGGAGCCACCCCAGTAGCAAAAGCGCCATACCGATTAGCCCCGGCAGAAATGCAAGAATTATCCAGCCAACTAAACGAACTTCTAAGTAAAGGGTTCATCAGGCCGAGCTTCTCACCTTGGGGAGCACCGGTCTTGTTCGTGAAGAAGAAGGATGGATCATTCTGTATGTGCATCGACTATCGGGAGTTGAACAAGCTCACCATCAAGAACCGATACCCGCTACCCCGAATTGATGACCTTTTCGATCAACTCCAAGGATCGAGTTACTTCTCAAAAATCGATCTAAGGTCAGGGTATCATCAACTCAAAGTCCAAGAAGAAGACGTTCCTAAAACGGCATTCAAAACCCGCTACGGCCATTATGAATTCGTGATGCCTTTCGGATTGACTAATGCGCCCGCAGTGTTTATGGATCTGATGAACCGTGTATGACGACCTTACCTAGATAAATTCGTGATAGTGTTCATCGACGACATACTTATCTATTCACGAAGTAAGGAGGAACATAGTCAACACTTACGACAAGTTTTGGAGACATTAAGAGCAGAGAAGATGTATGCGAAATTTTCGAAATGCGAATTTTGGCTTCGAAAAGTGGACTTTTTAGGCCACGTAGTCAGCAAAGAAGGGATACATGTGGATCCCTCCAAAATCAAAGCCATCGAAAACTGGGAAGCACCAAGAACTCCGGCTGAAATCCGCCAGTTTTTGTGCCTTGCTGGCTATTACCGAAGATTTATACAGAATTTCTCCAAAATTACGAAGCCACTTACTACCCACAGAAGGGTGTGACATTCAAGTGGGGAGATAAACAAGACGCCGCCTTCCAGACCTTAAAGAAAGCTTTGTGCAGCGCTCCTATTCTGTCCCTTCCAGAAGGAACAGAAGACTTTGTGGTCTATTGCGATGCATCGAACCAGGGTCTGGGCTGTGTACTCATGCAGAGAGGAAAAGTCATTGCCTACGCTTCAAGAAAACTTAAAACTTACGAGGTCAACTACACTATACATGACCTCGAGTTGGGAGCAGTAGTGTTCGCATTGAAGATCTGGAGACACTACCTGTACGGCAGAGAGTGTACGGTATTCACCGACCATAAGAGTCTCCAGCATATACTCAACCAAAAGGAACTCAATATGAGACAACGACGATGGGTAGAGCTACTAAGTGATTACGAATGCGAAATTCGTTGTCACCCAGGAAAGGCTAACGTGGTGGCAGATGCCCTTAGTCGGAAAGAGTACTCAGGCCGCCGAGTAAAGTCTCTGTCGATAACCATCCATTCCAATTTGTCCACTCAGATCAAGGAGGCGCAACTAGAAGCCTTAAAACCTGAGAATGTCGCGAATGAAGCCTTACGAGGGATGGATAAAAACCTCGAAGTTAAGGAAGACGGAGCTCGTTACCTCATGAACCGAATTTGGACCCCGAGGTTCGGCGGATACAGAGACATTGTCATGAATGAGGCTCACAAAACTAGATACTCCATTCACCCTGGGTCCGACAAGATGTACCTGGATCTCAAGAAACTGTATTGGTGGCCAAACATGAAGGCAGAAATTGCTACTTACGTGGGCAAGTGCCTGACTTGCGCCAAGGTTAAAGTAGAATATCAAAAGCCCTTGGGTCTGCTACAACAACCAGAAATACCCGAGTGGAAGTGGGAGCTGATAACTATGGACTTCATAACCAAACTACCAAAGACAACTGGTGGGTTAGACACCATATGGGTAATCGTCGATAGGTTAACCAAATCCGCTCACTTCCTGCCAATCAAGGAGACCGACAAGATGGAGAAACTTACAAGGACGTACATCAAAGAAATAGTACGATTGCATGGTGCGCCAATCTCTATTATCTCAGATAGAGATAGTCGATTCACTTCACGATTTTGGCAATCATTGCAAAAAGCCTTGGGAACCAGGCTTGACATGAGTACGGCGTACCATCCACAGACGGACGGGCATAGTGAAAGAACCATCCAAACGCTGGAAGACATGTTGAGAGCTTGTGTGATAGACTTCGGTAAGGCGTGGGACACCCACTTACCGCTCATTGAGTTTTCATACAACAACAGCTACCACACTAGCATCAAAGTTGCTCCATTTGAAACCTTATATGGACGCAAGTGCAGATCCCCTCTGTGCTGGGCTGAAGTGGGTGATACTCAACTAGCCAGAGGCCAAGTACCTAACAGTACTCTCACCGGTCCGGAGATCATACGAGAGACAACGGAGAAAATCGTTCAGATCCGTGAACGATTGAAAGCATCTCGTGACCGACAAAAGAGCTATGCAGATAAGCGATGCAAACCTTTGGAATTCCAAGTTGGTGACCGAGTGTTGTTGAAGGTCTCGCCATGGAAAGGAATGATACGCTTTGGAAAGCGTGGGAAGTTGAACCCCAGATACATTAGGCCCTTCGAGATCCTTGCTAGGATCGGCCCAGTAGCCTACAAACTTCAACTACCGCAGGAGCTCAGCAATGTCCATCCCACCTTTCACGTATCCAACTTAAAGAAATGCCTGTCCGATGAGACCCTTGTCATACCGCTCGACGAGATCGAAGTGAACGAGAACCTTCATTTTGTGGAGGAACCCGTAGAGATCATAGACAGAGAGATCAAGAGGACGAAACAGAGCCGCATACCGATAGTTAAGGTCCGTTGGAGTGCCAAGCGTGGACCTGAATTTACTTGGGAGCGTGAAGACCAGACGAAGCAGAAGTACCCACATCTCTTCCCAAACCCTTGAGGATCCACTCAAGAGTTAAATTTCGGGACGAAATTCTCTCTAACGGGTAGATGATGTGACAATTGTAAATTTTGGTCAACATAAGTCAACTGTAGTCAAACGAAGCGTACGTTAATCTATATGTTGAAAAGTTATTTTCCATAACTTTTGCGATGAATTATTAAATATTATAATGCTACGTATGCTAATTCAAAACGATTATTGATGAAAAATCGAAAATACGGACATCAAACTACTGTAACGTAAAAATTCGATAATCGTACAATTATTATTTGAGAATAATCATATTCATAAAACGATCTACTCGTAAATACGAAACTGTGGATATATAGAACGTCGAAAACGGAGTTCGTATGTGGAAGTTACAACGATTAAACCACTGTGAACGGATAAATGTACACAGGGTTTGGACTCAAAATACAAAATGAGGTGCCTTAAACATCAAATATGAAATAACAATTCATATTATAAGTAACGTAATAACATCTAGTATTTAATTTCAAAGCAAAATTCAATTTCCGGTAAAACGCCAAAAATCGCGAAATCGGAAGAATACTGCGCTTAAACACGTATTCCGACACCCAACGAGTTATAATCCAATCAAAATAAATTTTTGGCAATGTTTTTATACAAAATAATTATTTAGAACTTCGTTTCGTCAAAATCTCACAAAATTTCACTAAAACGTCTTACTATTTTATAAAAATCACTTATTTTTATAAAGTATGTTGCTATTTTATAAAAATCACCTCACCCCACCCCCCTACCCCCCATCGGCTGGAAACAAGTCCCCAACACAATCTTGATGTCACTATTCACATATCTAGGGTATTATGGGGCTAGAATAAAATAATGCATAAAACCTAACTAGAAATCTAATAATAAACTAGGAAATATATCATTTGAACTTAAAGCAACCAAACCACACTCTCTTTTCTCTCTTCCCTCTTCTCCTCTCGGCTCAAACACCCTCTCCCTCTCTTCTTCTCTTCCAAACCCGCCACTACCATCATCATCTTCAAACTTCACTTCCAAGTTCTTTTCACAAGTCCAAGTGGTAAGCTTTCTTCACCCTTTGATTCTAATCTACATAACACAAGTTTTACACCTTTTACACACACTAACATCCATCAAAATCCATTGGATAATAGCTTTGTCCAAGAGTCCTCCGGGTCCTAGAACCAAATTCTTCAATCTTCTACCAAGAAACCTTAAGATCAACCACTCAAGATGAGTTCATACCCCTCATTTTCATCTTTTCAAACCTTTTTGGGGGAGAATACAAGTTCTTTAACTATAAATGTTGTTTTATTCAAGTTTATATGTGTTTAAATGTTATATATGTTGATTTACACAAGTTTATAAAGTTAATATTTGTGTAAAAATGCTTTTGACATGATTTATGAATATTGCTATGTATGATAATCATAATGATATATAATGTTAGTGTAAAAGTTTCCAAACTATAAATAAAGTGTGTAAAAATGTTAGATCTTGGACAAAAATGTTATAAAGATGAACTTGGCATGAAATATGAGTAGATCCATGTATTATGAACACTTTGACATATTAAGTTGTGTAAAAGTTACAAAACTACAAATAAAGTGTACAAAAATACTAGATCTTGGATAAAAACGTTATAAAAACGGAAACTAGTAAAAACTACGTTTTTATAAATAAAAGCACTATTTTCTAGCAAAAATGGTTATAATCAAGTTATTACACCATTTTTGTGAGAAATATCTCAAAAGATGATATTTATAATCATTTGAATAAGTTACTTCGTTATCATTCACAAAAATATGATTATTACGACGCAATACTAAAAATAGACTATTATTGGAATAGTTTATGAATACAAGGTTATTATGACGTTTGAACATAACAAAAATAATTATATAAAATTATATAATTATTAAACATTAGTATATTATCGTGGGAAAATGATAATGGATGATTTCAAGAGTTTTTAAATACAAATCGTACGTAAACAAGTTGATTGGAATACATACATTTTTGTGAGATGAATCTTCGCAGTACTTTTATAAGTACCTACTATAAGTCCTGAACTTTTATAACCAGAGTCTCGGTAAGAGAGCGCAATATTTGAGTATAGATCTATACGGGGCTTGACAACCCCGCACCGGAGCTGCTAGCTACAGCTTGACCGGCAGGTCTGAGGTGTCCAAATGTCTAACATTCCGACGCCTGAAGAACGTCGCAGCAGGCCAACTAGTCACAGTATGGTTATAGGGTATCTCACATGGGAAAATAATCAACTTATTATTTTTATAAATTGTTTACGTGGAAAAATACATTTCTAAGGAATTTCACACTACAGTTACATATTATATTTTAGTCTTTGGGATTTTAAAGACTTGGACATTTTATGAGAAAATATTGGATTTTCTTGGTTTTCAATACTATTGCTTACAAACAAAGGATACTTCTTATGCAAAATCTTATGAACTCACCAACTTAATTGTTGACACTTTTTCAACTACTTGTATTCTCAGGAAACTGTTAAGGTAAATTCAGGCGCTACAAGATGGGACGTTACGACGTCATTTTTGTCTATTTTTGATATCATTTTAATTGTATTTGAAACATGAAACAATTAAACTTTGTAACATTTGCAATTGATTAATGATGGTTGTATGCTTGGAATTCACTATTGTTCAACTTTGTTATGATATTGTTCATGAAGTCATCCACCCTTAAACTATTCCGCCAATTCGGTTTTGGGGTGTGACATGAGTTGAATGAGCATCTGTTGCTTTGATCTCAACTGATAGAAATTTTGAAGTTACCAGCTCTTCCCAAAACTTATTGGTGCCAGGAGATGTGCAAACCTTGTCCATAGAGCGCGTTCAGAATTCTAGAGCTTTGGCATTCGAATGCAACTTGGCACGCAGCTACGTCACCGCAAGAAATGAATCGTTACAGCGCCCCACTAAAAATTGCTTTCTTCGAGAAACGAACCCTTGACTCTAGCTTTGAAATCACTTGCTGGATCTAGATGCTGCCAGTTTGTTGATACCAACTGTTGGGTCTTGATGTGATCAGCAGTTTGCTTTCCTTGTAGTTGTCACCTTGCTGAATGCTCTTACTTTCACCCAACTAAGTTGTTTCTTCAATCTCAACTTCACTTCTTCACAATCTTATAATAGGTCTTTTAAAGTTGAACTTGTCTCTCTTTCTTTTGATTTTGGGTTCATCGATGGTCATCTCTCCTTCCCAATGTATTATTATTATTATTATTATTATTTATGTAAATCAGATATGATTTTCTAATGGAGAACAGCAACTGACTTCTTTGGGAAAAATGTGGAATTTCTCAACTTAGGTGTTACTATGCATCTAAGTTTTGAAAAAAGGGTAGAAGGTTGATGTGTGGTTAGATTTTAGTGTTATGGAGCACCAAAACTTGATACAGAAATTCAATCTTTTGTGGAGAAAAATCAGTGAGGTCACTGATGAAAGAAGGATGTGATGTCACTTATGGGAAAGTGGGTGATGTTACTAGACAAAAAGTAAATATAGTTTAGTGGGTGTGGAAGAGGGTGAAAAAGATGTTCCCCGTGTCTGACTTTTGGTGAAAGGAGACAAGAAAGAGATGTGTGAGCCGATTAATTCTTTTTGAAAATCATTTAATTTATATCGCCCCAATTATATAAAAATTCGAAAAATCAAAGAGAATACAAATTACATTCAACATTTTTCAGCAAAATTTATTGTTTTTATAGAAATTTTCAATAAAACCATTTTCGAACAAAGATAGCTAAAATGAATCACGATCGTAAATTTTGTTTTAATCTCCAACAAAAACGTTTTTCGTCTAGAAACATATTAATGCTTAAACTACGAAAAATGATTTGTTTTAGTTGTCTTTACACATTTCAGTCATTTACGTCATTTACGATTTTGTTTGTTTTTTTTTGCGGAAACGAAATTAAGCACAGTAGCATCTAACGGACCGATGGCGGGTTTTCAAAGTTTATAAAAACCATATGGCCAGCTTATGCCTCTGATATCAAAAATTAAAAATATACGATAACTCGAAGGTTTTTGGGTCCAAAATATTTTGGTCAACAATAAACGAATATATATAAATATTAAGTGCTAAAATGTAAAAGAACGATACAGAAAATATAAATGACTTGAAACGTAAAGTTGCGGAAAATTAAATAAATTGTAAAGAACAAGTGTGAAAATTCAAAGACAATAATTAAACAATATAATGTAATTCGTATTTTTCATTGATAAAAGAAAGGTGGTACATATTTGACGTTAAGCTCAAGTACACTTTCTAGTCTAAAATGAATTACATGGAAATCTAAAATCTTATATCTTATAAAGGAAACATTTTTCCTCTTACCACATGCATTTGAAACCTCCACGGGCTTTCAAATTCTCACTTAATATAATCAACCTATTAATTTAAATATTTTTACCATAGTAATTTGAGATTTTTTTATCTCACATTGCTTCACATACATATATGACCTCTTCTCTTTCTCTTATATAATACAATTCATTTGTTTTCATTATACATCAAACTTGATCTTTCAAGTCTATTATTAATTAGTGATCGTTTTATCATAGAAACATTCTTTTATCGCAAGTATTAAAAGTTTTATACTATTTAGTTTCAACTCTAAAAAAGTATTGAAAATCAAAAGTAAAAAATTAAAATTACTTCAAACTTTTAAAAACTTGACTATGTTGGAAGTTTATAGTATGCCGTTTTTAAAAAGTGACATCGGCGTAAACGTTTTTCGATTCACTAATATGTTTGTGCGTAGAAATTTAGTTTCTTACTTAAAACTTTTAAAAACTTGACTAAGTTTAAAGTTTATAGTGTGTCGTTTGTAAAAAGTAACACTGATGTAAACATTTGTCGATTTACCAATATGTATATATACGTAAATTTTATTAAAACTAAAAAAATGAATATGAATATTACTAAAAAACTTTTGAACTTTGTATATAATATAAACGTATAATATTAAACATAAATTGTTATCATAATAGATATCATGTTTGCATCCAAAACTTGAAAAAGTTACATAACAACTTTTTTAAATTCAATTATAAATAGATAGTCAAACATTAAAACCTAGAAACATGCTATTAAAATCTCTATTGCTAATTTCTGGTTAATTTATCATAAAAATATATTTTTATCTCAAAGTTTTAACAATTATCCTATTTCAAAATCATTGAAACTAAAAAGATGAATGTTTAAAAGAGTTAAAAAATATTAAAATACCAATTGAGTTGCACGTTCATAGTAAGTCGTGGCCACAGTTCAATGTGTGATGACAACGTTCTAAACATTTTATTTCGCTTTCATAAGATTTATGCACATCGAACTTTCAAACAGTAATCTTTCAAAGTTCAAACAAATATGTTTATATATATAAATATTATAATAGATGTCATTTAATCAACATAGTTTAAGATGAATTTTTATCATGTACCAAATTAATTTTAATTTATTAGAAAAAGCAGATCGAAGTGGACATCGGTGAGTACCCGTTCAAATTTTACGAAAACGATCCTAAAACTAAAACCAAAGATTCATGGAATATTGCAACCGATTCCTAATCCGGTTACAATCAAGAGCACAAAAGAATAAAGATATGAACCTCTCTACTTATATATGTTTTCTTTCCCTTAAGAATTGCTTCTTAAGCTATATGAGATGAAAATTATATTAGTCTCTTTACTTATAGATGTTTGATTTCTCTTCAATTGTGTTTCTTAAGCGATGTGGGATAAGAAAATGACACAAAATAACACACTATGAAGGAAATTTTGATCCCACATCGTCATGATAAACCAACTCAAGAAGCTTTTTTATTCTATAAATAAAGGTCCCCTTCAAGTTAAAACAATTATATAAATCATTTGATATTTGATACTTTTTTACTGTTGGAAATATTTCCAAATATTAAAGTTCAAGGAAATATATAGTTAAACTTTTCTTATTTTTTAATGAATTTGAGCTTTAAAGATTTAGTGAGTCGATCCAAGATGGGCTATGTATTCGTTCATCAAGTTGTACAAAATCGAATGCATTGTGCTGAATAATGCAACTTTGAACTTTTATTTCTTATGTAATATTGATGGTCAAAAACGACGATTCTAATTTTCTTAGAGGTTATTCAATCAATATATACTTCATGTGTTCAAACTATATCTATTTCTTTTATTATAAATAAAGTCATCGAAATCAATGTGGTTCAAGATAAATAATTTATCTTTTACCACATCAATTTGAGGTTTTATTCTTTATCACATATTGCTTCACATACATATGTATGACCTTTTCTCTTTATCTTATATAATACAATTCATTTGCTTCCATTATCCACCAAAGAGAACACTATTAATTCAAATTAAATATTCGAAATTAAAACATGACCAAATACGCAATCTTTAAATTAATTTTAAAATAGATAAAAGTAAAATTAAATTTGAAATTATACAAAAATTCTATCCAAGCACAACCTGTTGGTAGATGTATTATCATATAGTTAAAATAATGAAGATATTTTTCTATACATATATTTTTTAATTTGGTATAAGATAACATGCATTTGTTTATATTCTAACTAATAATTTTTCCCGCACAACGCGCGGGCATTCGCCTAGTGGATAAAGAAGAGGAGATAAGAGTGGATAAAAGAGAAGAGATAAGAGTGGTTAAAAGAAGAGGAGATAAGATGTTCTTTATGTTCTTGATGTGGCTGGAGAGAATTCTCCAACCCATCCTTTAATTCCTTTAGACTACATTGGAGTGATAGTTTCATCACAATCTGTGGTTGATCTCTCTTAGTTTTCATGACCCCAAGACTCCTATTTATAGGAGTAGAAGATTTGTACCAAATCTCTGTTGGATTAGGTGTCTAAGCCATGACTTGTAATTGTACTTTTATCTTATGATTAAAAGCAAAGTCCATTTGGGTTGCCCTCATGGGTGGAGGAAAGATAGTTCAGTAGAGAGAATAGTTGATTTATTAATTGTATAATAAATCAATAGAAAATATATACATGGTTTATTAATATATTTAAGTGCTAATATATTAATTAGAAACTATATTAATTAATTGAGATTTAATCTAGAATTAATTGGATTTAATTTGGAGATTAAATTAATTAATTAAAAGGTGCAGGGACTAGTTTGGAATTTATTCAATAGTTGAATAACTGGCCAGGAAAACCAGGGACCAAAAGTGGCGCCACCCTGGAGGCATCTCCAAGGGTTTGGCGAAACCCTAATTAGGGTTTTGGTAAGCCTGGTCCAAGTGGTCAAAAGCCTTGTCCAATTGGAGGCTCCTTAGGGTTTCAGGTGTAACCCTTGGAGGCTATAAAAGGAACCCCCTGGCACCTCATATTCACGCCATCTTCTCTCTGGATTCACTCTGCTGGACTGATTCTTCCATCCCTTGGGTGTGACTTTCATCTGAGGCAGGATATTTTTGCTGCTGCTTAAAAGGATCATAAGATCAAAGGTTGGTTTTCTTAATTCTTCTTTAGAATTGAATTGTATCCTTTAGGTTCTTAGTTCTAATCTTCATAGAAGAAAACATAGATCAATATTAGGGTTGCATGTGAACCTTAGGTAATTTTGTGTTCATTGATTGCATAGAAACCCTTCAATCTCAAGTACAACTAATATTAATAAACTATTACAAAAGTACAATCCTATCAGTTGCTACTAAGTCTAAACTTCTGATCATCAATTGCTGGTGGACATTCATTGCTGGTCCACCATCTCAACTTCTTGTTCCAGCTCCAGCACTTCAGCTTAAATTCTGTTCAAGCTTAACCTCCTCAATTCTTGTTCAACTTCTACCATGTGCTCTAACTTTGGTTGTGTTTCTAAGTATGGTTCCCTCCAAAACCAAACTTGGTACAGGTTCTCTCATTGATGTTTCAACCATAAGTTTAGTATAAATAGAAGTTTAGTTAAGAACTTTGTTGGTGTACTTCAACTTCTGTTCAGCTCAAGCTTCGTTGCTGTGCCAATTAGAGATTTGGTGGTCTAACATTTTCTGTTCAGCACTTCATGATTTTCAGATCCTGCATCACACAATTTCCCGACCAAAGTTCAATCATGAACTTCGGTATTAAGATGTTCTGTAGGAAATATTCGAATCAGCAGTGACTTTGGCATCCTTGTAATCTTCTGTACCAGCTTAACATGATCTTCGGTATGGCACAAGCACAGATCTTCGGTATGGATTTCGGCAATCTGAATTTTGGTCCAACAACTATGATTTTCGGTATGCAGGAGCTTTGGATGATCCAGCAGCGTAGGTAAGGTGAATTTCGAAGCTAGGCTGATTTCAGTTCATCATCAGCTTCGGTCACATTGTGATTTTCGGTTTTATGAATTTCGGACCCAAACTTGGATTCTCCAAGTTTGGTCTTCAATTGCTGATCGATACATAAATTCCTAAAAGACTGCAAATGTTTGGTCCACCTCAACTCCAAGTCTTCTTCTTGCAGACTGCAAACATTTGGTCCACCTCTTCTTCTCAGATGTTCTGCAGATATGGTCCGCACACTGCTGACCTTTTACCTCTTAAAAAACAAACATCACCTAATAGTAGGAAATACATTCATATTTAAGAAAAGTTTGCTTTATATGTTTATACACACTAAATAGTTGAATACAATTATAATTGCATCAAATTTGAATTAAGTTGAACAAAATTATAATTAAACAACAAAATATTTAATAAATAAGTAAATACATAATATATCTTTAAAACTTACCGTTATAATTATTTATATTAAAAGAAGTCAAAATTCCCGAATTTGACGAGTTGGACCGATTTGATCCGAGCTGGATGGATTTGCTCCGATGTAGTTTGATCGATTTCGAGTTTTTTGACTTATTTCCACAAAAGCGACTTGACATATACCTGATTTTGAGTAGTCAACCTAGTAGGCCGCCATTTACAACACTGATCTATAGTTGAGATATCGTTAAAAAATATACATAAAAAAGGATATCTTAAAATGAAAAAAATATTTCATTTTCGCTGTCATTACATTCATTACCAACTTATTTTTCCATCCATAAACTAAAAAATTGTAAGGAATACATTTCCTTTTCATGGTCAATAAAACCCTCATCTAATTCTTCAACATTTGCAAGACGGTTTTGTTATGCTACAAGGTTCGAAATTTCTACTTGTATACTCTCAATCCATATTGCTTCCTCTTTAAGATCTTTTTGTATCTTTGACCCATTCACGTTTTGTATCAGCTATTTTAATTTTCAACAGTCGTCATTGCTTTGAATATATGATCATGCATTTGATCCGGTAGTGGGTCGTCAACAAAAAATCCAGACTAACCTTGGATAACAATACTTTATATTACAATTAATCAACTATTATTTCAATTAATTTCACTGCTATATCTATGCCTTTCCAGGTATACTATAACTCAATAAGTATTCATGAATAGTGACATCTCATTAATTCAGTATTACAACACAATTTTTGCATATCTTTTATCACTTCCTTGTTGACACGACTCCTCTGAATGTGGTTTGCTATTTGTTTAACCGAGAATACAGCCCTATTGGCTGCAATATTTGTGTTTTTTCATGGATACTATAACTTAATATTGAGTTTTCATGAACAGTGACATCCAATTCACCTTTGGAGTATATCAAATTTCCCATTTTGCCTTTATAATGATTTTTTATTAATTTTTGTTCAACTTTGAAAGCTTGTAATTTCTTTATATTATCTCATTTTAAGTTGATAATTTTTTATCTTATTTCAGTTTCATGTCCTTTAAAATTTACCTTTCACATCATTTTCCAAATTTACCCTTGGACTATATCCTCTTGTATCATAAGTATGTAAAATTATATAATTTCATATAATGTTCATATTTACTATTATTTCCCGTGTTGCTAGAGGTGGCAAACATGGTGGGTCGTGTCGGATTTGGGTTCGGGTCGTGTCAAAATTTAAATGGGTTGAAAATGATCGACACGTGTAATAAACGGGTTAAAAAATGTTGACACGAAATCGACATGCCTAAATACGTCTAACCCAACACGACCTGTTTAACCTGCATAGCCCATTTGACCCGTTAATATAACAACATTAAAACAATTTTTACACATCTTGATCAAAGATAATACTTTAAGCATACAATTCAACTTTCACATCTATACCAAAGCTAATACTTTAAGAATATACAACATACAATTCAAAGCATCAAACATTCATTAAAAGCTTACAAACCCAAAATAAAAAGTACATGTTTTAAAAACATAAAATCATTCAACATGTTAAAAACAACCAACAAGTTTTCAAGAATTTCAACTTCAAGTCTTCAACCTAATTTAGATTGTTGAGTTTGAGGACTTGGACTACTTGATGTATTATCTTCATTGTCTTCATCAACCTTCAATCTTAAAGTTTGCTTGCAAAGCTCCTTAATATCTGGTTGCATGTTACAAAAACTAATTTAGCAAGATTTAAAAAAAAATGCATTTGTTAAATGTGGAATTTTAAAATGCACATATGTTTTAAAACAAAAAAAAAGAGTGGCATTTCTTACCTTCATGAAAAGCCCAATCTCTAAGACAAATTAATGCCTCAGTGGTATTTGATTTTAGTAAGCTCATATAAGCATCAAGAACTCGTATTCCAATACTAAAAACAAATTATCAGTACCGATTAATGTTGATAATTAACAACCCTATAATAGATTAACAACATAAAACAATTTAACATCATAAAACAAACTTTATCGGTTCAAAATACGTTATCAGTTCAAACAATCAAGAACATAATTTATAGATTATAGATTAAACATAATATCACATTATCATTTCAAATAATCAATACAAATGTTCACTATTAACAACCTGAGGATGAGAGGTATAGCCGACGAGAAGAATGAAGCTCTGTGAGAGGTTGCGACTTGCGACTTGCGACTTGCGACTTGCGACTTGCGACTTGTGACTTGCGACTTGCGACTTGCGACTAGCGACTTGCGACTTGCGACTGATACTACACGGTAGAGAGTCTGATGTGAGAGGACGAGTCGTCGGCAAGAAGCAACGAACCAGAGAGGAACAATCACAAACCAGAAGAAACAAATCCGTAGAGGACCTGTCGACGGCGAGACACTTCGAGGAAGCAACGAACCTGAGACGACCAATCGACGACGAGAAGCAAAGGATTCGTCGACGGTGAGAACGAGAGACTCAGTGTTTGGGAGTGCTTATAAAATCAGCTTATTGGCTTATTGGCTTTTTGGAAAAGTCATAAGCTATAAGTAAGGAGGCCATTACTTATTAAAAACTGCTTATTGACCTTACTTATAACTTATTGACTTTTCTATGTAACATCCCAAAATACAGAGTAAATTTTTATTTTTGAAACAGATAAATTATATAAAACGGGTTGGAAAAATAAGAACCATTAAATTTAAACTAAACATTTAAAAAACATAAACCGGGTTTAGCAAAAATAGTTACAAACATTATCTAACGGAAGACTTAAATACCAAAATCCCAGATGCGATATAGTCACGTCGTGCTCCAACTCAAGCCAGTGAACACCAAACAGTTAGAGTGAAAGAGTAAGCACAAAACTTAGTAAGCTCCCCAAGATCCATATAATCCATCATATAAGCACATACGACACCTAGGAACGACCCAATTGGTGCATCGTTCCTTGAGGATCCCGACACGTCCCTATCTTGGAATTTGCATCCAGAGCATCCTGGCTTAGCACTATCAATACTGCCAGCCTCCATCCGTCATCACTATGGGATTCCGGCATGGCCCTATCCCAAAGTCCGCATCCAGAGCATCCCAGCTTTGCACTCTCAATAACGCCAGCCAAAGTCACACAAACAAATCCATACGACTACACATAAGCTCATACAATCCTATTTGTCTAGCAACACCCGTGATCTTACTCCCTAAGATACAGTAAATCCTACGCATGCAACTTCACACATTGTATAATGAGAAGACTCACCAAATCCGCAACCGCAAGCTAGACAGCACTCCACGAGAGTGTCCTCAAACCTCGGCAATACGAACATCCTAAGAATGATAGACTTCACTTAGAACTTTGTAAACACAAACAGGATAAACCTCCAAGACAGGTACCTCGAACTCTTAAGTTTGACCAAAAGTCAAACTGGTCAAAAATTCAACGGTCAAAGTCAACGCTAGATAATGTCGCTATTTCCTCAAGATAGCGTCTCTATCTAGGAAATTTCTCAAAACTCCATTAAGCACTTAATCCATTCACCCAAGGGTCAAGCCCTTCTAGAACTCACTCAAAACGACCATTGACCCACAAAGTTGCCACCTTTATGATCAAACATGGCCAAAACTAGACCTGGCAAAATCAGCCACGAAACGATAACTCGACACGAACACGACACGAAATTAGCGGGTTTGGGTTAGAGGTTTCAACCCGTTTAAGTAAACGGGTTGACACGACACGATACGAAAGTTAAACGGGTTGGGTTAGGGTCGATACTTTCAACTCGAAGATGACACGAATGACCCGTATAATTTTATATATATATATATATATATATATATATATATATATATATATATATATATATATATATATATATATATATATAAAACTACGAAAAGTACGATATGTATATACCGTGTGGAAGTTCAACAACAAGTAGCAGATTGGTTCAGGTGGTTAAGACTCATGACATACAACCCTAAGGTTCAGCGTTCGAATCTTGTTATACGAAGTAAAAGTTTTGCTAGCAGAATTAAAGCTCTCTCCCTTTGTTCTATTTTGGCTACGCAAATTTCTATCCTACATCGCTGGTGGGATGAAAATTGCTCCCATCTCAACACCTATATAGTATGAGTCATGTTTATGTTTCAAAGCGGTAAGCCATGGGTTGCACCGGGTTACACTTGGGTGACTCGGGCAACAGTTTAACTGGGCCGATTAGGTCCGTGTTGGGCTTATCAAGTTCGAGTTGGGTCGAATTAAACCTATTTGACCTGAGTTGGTTGTAGTATTTCAATATTCGTGTGTCGTGTCGGGTTGACACGGACCCGGCCGTGTCGTGTGCGTGTCTTAGGTTTGTACCCGTTTATATAAATGTGTCGTGTTCGGATTGACTATTGTCAACCCGTTTAATGTCTCGACACGAACTGGCACGGCACGACCCGTTTGCCACCCCTAGCCAAAACTCAAAACCTAAGTCCGAAAAGCTTAAAACTAACTAAAATAACCAAAGAGGGCATGACTCGCTGTAACGCTCGTTTTCGCTTTTCGAATTTTCGACGCGTTCGTTAAATATTACAAATGATATTAAAATTTTAATCTATAAAAATAATAATATAAGAAAAAGATAATAATAATATTAATATTAATATTTCGAGAATTTAGCTTGCGATTAAAAACATACATAATTGTATCGAGGGACCTAAAATGTCAAAAGAATAATATAACTTGAATTAAATCAAATAAGAAAAGAGTTCCTATTTAAGGAGGAGTTAAAAGAATATTTAGGGAGACTAGAGGGACTATTTTTGCCAAAATCCCTCTCTTGTTCTTTTGAGTTTTGACCCATCGGGAATTAAGGAGAACCCGTTCTCCTACTTCACCAAGCCGTATCGATCAACATTCCGTCGCTTCAATTCGTGAAGCTTTTAATCGTTTAATTCGACACTTAATCCAATTCTTTGAGTCGTTCCTTTTCCGAAAATCAAAGAACCGAGAGTGAGGTTGAGGTAGCGAAAATCAGAAAGAAGCATCGAGGCAAAGAAAATCAGCGGGAATTAGAGAGACGGTGGTGGTGATCGGAGCTCTGGCCGAGTCGTGTTTAGTGGTGAGTGTGGTAACATCCTTCGGACCTCTCTTTCATTTTCCTTTTCCTTTTCTTTCTGTTCTTGCTCCTGACCCGCCATCAGCTTTGTCGCCGGCAGCCCTTGACTACCGGATTTTCCTCCGCCACGCCGTCGCAAAGCCGCCATATTGGGTGGTTGCGGTTGTTGTTGTGTTTCGACAGGCAGGTATGCTCCTTGTTTCGGGTCCTAATGCAGCGGTTAAGTCGTGGTCTTCATTTTCTTTCTCTCTCAAGCAATCAAACTCCCCGCCGGCAGCCGCAAGCCGCCGGCCGACTACCGTGTCACCACCACCGTGTGGTGGCTGTGGTTGGGTGAAACTTTCAAACCTAGGCTGTGGACATGGAGGTTAGTCGGGTTGTTGAGAACTAAAGCATAAATTGGTTTTATCATTTTATGTGGAGAAGTTATCATAATTTTGTGATCGAGTCCTCGTTTTAAATCATTCAAGATGTGGTAACATGTGTGTCAACTCAACCATTCGGATCATATGATCTTAAGTACTTAATGAATGACTTATTAGAAGAAAGAATATGAGAAACACTCTTAAAATGACATAAAATACACCTAACCCGTACAGCAATCTGCGCAGAGCTTGCAGATCGTTTTACAGGAAATCGGTGCGGAATCAGAGAAAAATCCGTGAGACAAGAGTCATGCAAAATCGAGTCTAGTTTCTAGAAAGGTATAGAACACGTTGTTTGGGTTTACGGTTGAGAAGTTATGGTCTAAACAGCGGACAAGGGTCGAAAAAGGACTTAATATGCAACTTTTATAAAAATGAATCTAGGAGTGTTTATGCACCAAGTCTTTAAGGAACATTGTAAAAGAGTCTTAATTGGCCTATGTGACATCTAAAACTCACAAATAATAATTGTGGTTAGTGACTTAATATGCGATTTAATAATAACACACAAATAATGTAAATAGATAAAAACCGGTAACGATTTAACGCAAACTCTGGACGGTGATCGTTACCAATATTTGTAGGTTGTTCCATGCGAGTTTCTTCTAGTGCATGCTAGTGTTGATACGTGGATATACCTGGAGGTGAGTTACACTGACTTGCCTATTATAGTAATGGTGCATTTAATGTGTTATATTTTGTGCGTTTGTATGTTATGTCTTTAGTGAAAGATGTGATACGATTTATGTGGAAGTATGTTATATGTGTACGGTGGCGGAGGTACCGGGATACACTTTTGGCGAACCGGCCCGCATACAGTGGCGGAGGTACTGGGACAGCCTTTCGGCAAACCGGCCCGCATATAGTGGCGGAGGTACTGGGACAGCCTTTTGGCGAACCGGCCCGCATATAGAGGCGGAGGTACCGGTGACAGCCCTTCGGGGAACCGGCCCGCACCTAGGAGTTGGTACCAACAATACATGCTTAGGAATAATGTGATTATGTCTATGTTAAGTTAAGTTATGTTGTGTTTTTGTGAATGTTTAAATGTGCTATGTGTATGCATGTGATTGTTATAATGTGTGAGTGCAGTGTAGGCTCACTAAGCGTTTTCGCTTACCCGTTGTTGATTTACATCTTTTCAGGACTCTCTAAGGTGACAAGGGAAGGCACCGGTTTGACTGCTGCCGGCACGCATTCCATGGAGATTTACTTAAAGGATTTATGACTTTTAATAATATAAAGTTATAATATGTTTTTTTAAAATGTTGGCTTCCGCTACTTATCTTGATGTTTAAATAACTTTAAATTATGTTGTTTGAATTATGGTTTTATAATATATTATTGTTATTCAAAAAAAGAAAAAAAATTGGGACGTTACACTCACCCTCTAATCTGAGTTATTGGCACCAAAAGAGGTCCTAGAGACATAAAGTTTAGAACTTTATCCTCCCCAACCATGGACAACATAAAAAAGGGACAATTCCTCCGTTTTCCAACATTATAAGAACAAGAACAACCATATTAACACAAAAAGGATAAGATTTATACTCACAAAGGTCCAGAATATACAGATCTTTATGATTCAGGCTTGAAGAACCACTTCAATCACCACCATGCACCATTACACCACTTCTTCTTCATCAAGCAACCTTCTAAAAACACCAAATGAGCCAAAAACCACTCCAAAGAGGCTAGAGGGAGAAATAGACGTTCTTGGGAGCTATAACATGAACAATGACGGCTATCCTAGGGTTTAATACCTTTATATATGGGCAAAAGCTCAAAATCTAGGGATTTGGTCCAAACAACACAGTTAGCGTCGCTAATTGGAGATCATGCCATCCCACAAACCCTACAAACTTACCAACTCTAACCCTTAACTTAGCGGCGCTAACTATACTTAGCGACTCTAGCCCTTAACTTAGCGGTGCTAACTGCACTTATCGACTCTAACCCTTAACTTAACGGTGCTCATTGCAAAATTTCCCAAAATCTCGTTCCTTTAACATTAAACTTGGGCATTTTGGGATTAAGGTCTTACAACTCTCCCCCACTTCATGGGATTTTGTCCTCGAAATCCATTCCTTACACGCTCAGACTGAGAGCCCAACTCCATACCAATCCATGGCCACTAACAACCCTTACATGCATCAGAATCCAATGTCAGAAGAACCCATGTCAAACCTGAATAAGCAGATCGTAAGTACCTCATGGATGACTCCTCCAAACCAAACTTCACACCTTAACGCTCGAGAACCACACAGACCGCCACGCGCCTAATCTATGCCGACCTACAAACTCGAGATACACAACTCTAGAATTCCTTACAAAGCCCCATGGCTACAAAACCTAACTTCCGCTGTCTCAGAAGACACTTAAAACATAACACCAGATAAGCTATTCACACAACTTCAACCATAGGCTTAACAACCCATGAGCACTCTATCCAAGAGTAGCTACTTAGGGTCCAAAACCTTGCACACGACATAACCACAAACCAACATACTATATTTACCAAACTACCTCCTAAGGACTCTCAGGCTTTTCCCTGACATGCTTGGCTACTGGCTGGACACCTAGGTTCCCTAATTCGTCCACCAACAAAGCTCACCGGGTTCTCCGCTCCATCCAGCTCCCACCTGAATTCACAGACCTTCCCAGATTCATTCCGTTCACTTTTTCGTGAGAACTGGCCAAGCGACCAAGAACACCTGATACAGAACAGTCTGCTGCAGGACTATTCGGGGCCTCACAACCTTGATTTCTAGATTCCAACCTAGGGTTAACTACCCAACCAACAGCAGAAAACTCAAGAGCCAAGACTCACCCGATTCTCTAACACAGTGCCGCTACACCCGATCCTTAACACCCACCAGACCACTTAGGCCTAACCGAAAACCACCATCCAAACCTAAAGGCCTCACAGACCCTAACACATCTAGAAACCATACGTCCTTGAAAACTACAGGACCTGCTCACCTCCAAAAATGAAATATGAAACCGAGGCACACCCGAACGGGACCACAATCACTCTTCCTTACTATGCGTCAACCCAATTTCCCTGCATACATAACTTCCCGATGGAGATACCCAACCACATCTCGACGATCATAACCCAAACCGGAACCAAACTGATTTGAACTTTCAACCGCTTCCAAGATCGGTTATCCAACCGATCCTTATCATACTGCCAAGAAACCCTACTAATCCAAGTGCTTCCAACACAAACACTACATCTTCTCATGGGACAAACCTGCTGAACCGACCCTATTACCCCCAATGCTGAAGATCGAGGTGCTCTATGCTGTCGAATGAACGAGCACACTATTAACCATTCCCTTGTTCACAACTTCCTGCTCTATCTACCATACGTTCCACTGCTACTACTCAACCCGAACTAAAACAGCTAACATAACCTTTGAACACAACAAGCTCAGAAGAAACCTGCCAGCGATTACACACACCCTCTACCTGATCAAGCTATACAGAGCCCCAATCACTAAACCAACCTTGACCAAAAACCTTGCCTATTAATGAAAGATCCAACTTTCCCATAATAGTACTAAGGCGATCGACCTCCCGGCGACACCACAACATTGACAAGAATTCGGCCGCATCCCCAAGAAATTCCAAGCAACCGACATGCAAAAGTACACTCTACTGACAACCTGACAACGGAACGAACAATCGACTACCTCCAACTCAACAATCGAAACATCGCCTCTCTGACCCCGCACGCCATTTCCTGAATGAAACATACGAGATGATGAGAGCACCACCAAGCTCGATTGACTCACCTCAGGTGAAGCATCCTACTCCACATAGCTACTCCTAAACCTCGCCATTGACCCTTGGGCCTCATCCATAAATCATGTGCCCAACGATCATTCTCAAATGATAGTGTAGGAGTCGACACAATTCTTAGAACCAAATAGACATTGAACTCCCAACAACCCTCGACCGATGACGGCGAAGCACAGACTCATCTCTGCTGCGTACAGAAACATGACACCCGCCAAAATTCCGTACCACGCCCGACCTGTACAAACTCCCAGTTGCTCCGTACTGAACACCAGGAACTTACAACCGCATAAAGAATATCCTTAGCAGAACGCCTTACACTGCTTTCGCAGACCATTCTTCTTTCTAGCATAAGCAATGAAGCCTTCTCACGGCGATAAAGAAGGAGATTCTTGCATACCCCTACAGCCCAACGAAATGCACCGCGACAATCTTTCTGACTCTATCCTAGCGGTTCTCCCCTACTTAGAGTTTGAACAGCTGCCGGCTGACCAGGCAGCCACTGACGAACCCTCAATAGATATCCTGACAATCGAGACAAACGAATCGAATTTCCTTACTCAAACATCGGAGGCTTCGACATAAAAAACCTATGTATTCTGCTGCCAAAGCAGAACATACGAAAAAGCAGAAATGAGAGGGGAATGGGTACCTGGAAAGCATCCGACACTAACTCTGACTCATCAAACTATGCTGCTGTCACCCGAAACGTCCTCTAGAGTCTAACGTCCATCAGTAATCCTCAAGGTGACGGGCGTTGGAGCCATCACTCCTTCCTGAGCTAGCCTGGGACACTTGGCCCTAATATAGCCAACCTGATCTTAGAGATAACATACTAGAGCCTCCTTCATGTAGTGACAACTGAAGTGGCCTTCAAGGCCACAGTTGTAACATGCTGACGCTTTACACATATTCTAGTGATACTTCATGCATTGGCTACATCGATCGTGGTACCTCAGCCCCTTTGAACTTGAATCAGTCATCCTAGACTTCTTCATTGGTGGTTGCATCAGTGTTGCAGCTTCCCCTTCCGACGCTACTGATTCTCCACCCCTGGCTGCATGCGAACAACGGATGCAAGCCTCTGCTCAACCAGTGCAAACAACTCCTCCTTCAATGAGTAGATATACCGCGAAACGACAAAGGTGGCAACACGGGTCACCAACTTAGCAACCATCCTCTAAAGATCCTCATCCGAAAACACCTCTCTAGCTTGCCTAACTGTCCTGGAGTCTGACCCAGAACCACCTCCTCCGCCACTTTTAGCATCCTCTATTCTAAAATTAGACAAAACCAGTCAAGAAATACGTTACAACACCCGCATAATGCATAGCACACACAATTTCCTCGTCTACAGACTCCTTAGGTCTTTCGGTATCCCTTCATTCCGGGTATGAATCCCTTGCTTCCAATAGTATGAGCCCTTGTACTACCTTCTACACTTATCCATACTTGTTCTGAAGATCTTCCGAGTTCCCTAAGTCGTCTGAGTCCCTTTCTAATGTGCATTCGTACATCATCCATATGACCCGGAACTGAAGTGCCTAACACTCTTTCTAGTCTACCTAGGATTTCCATATCTCACCCGCACTGCAGGAACTTACGCTCCACCATCAAGTTGTCTCACGAACACATAATCGTATGCAATAAGAATAGATAGATAGTCGATTATGTGTCCATACCTTAAAGTCACAACCAAACAAGGAACAACCAATAAGGCTGGTTCAAGCATTCTAAGGCTATTTGATCCTATCTCATACATTCATAAAGCATTGCCTTAACTTCCTAACAATACAAACGTAGATCCAAATGGCACACAATTGACAACACATAGCAAGCAGCATACAAGGCTAAATGCATCCCTATGATCCAAGCCAATTCTATTATTCAATTTCATGAGTGGATCCTTAGCCTACTTCTAGCATACGTCATAACATCAACACATAAAACAATGCATATTTTGGGAATTAAACCACTTACTTGATCTCCGACCAACTGTACGCATCACATCTCGTTCTTTTCAAAACCCATTTATCCATTTAAAATCATAAGTCATGTATTCATACCATGTTTCAAACTACCATGCAACAATCAAACAAGAACATGCAAGGGAATCTTCCACATGTTACTCTACCCAACTTCTTATAATTTATCTAATGAGGGGTTTTCCTTGAAAATCATTTTAGAAAATCCTCAAATCCCTAGTTTTTGTTTGGAATCATATTCCTGTTCATCCAATTTCTTGGAATCACATTAATGTTCATCTAAATCCCTCAAACCAAGGCTCTGATACCAACTTGCAACGCCCCAGAATCCAAATTATTTTTTTAAACGGATAAATTATATAAATTGGGTTGGAAAAATAAGAACCATTCAATTTAAACTCAACATTTTAAAAACATATAAAACTGGGTTTAACAAAAACAGTTACAAACATTATCCAACAGAAGAGTTGAATACCAAAATTCCAAATGCTATACAGGTACGCCGTGCTTCAAACTCAAGCAAGTTAACACTTGAAAAACAGTTAGAGTGAAAGAGTAAGCACAAAACTTAGTAAGCTCCCCAAGATACCATATAATCCATCATATAAGTACATACGACACCTAGGAACCACCTAATTGGCATCATTCATTGAGGATCTCGACACGACCCTATCCTAGAGTCTGTATCCTGAGCATCCTGGCTTAGCACTCTTAATAGCGCCAACCACCATCCGTCATTCACTATGGGATCCCGGTACGACTCTATCCCGGAGTCCGCATCTAGAGCATCCTAGCTTAGCACTCTCAATAGCGCCAACCAAAGTCGCAAAAACGAATCCATACGGCTACACATAAGCTCATACAATCCTATTTGTCTAACAACGCACGTGATATTACTCCCTAAGATACAGTAAATCCTACGAACTGCCAAACAAAGTACCAATTCTTAAGAAAATAATCACTCAAAATGAAAATACTCAAGTAATTGCTTGTGAGACTGAAAACGAATTTGATTCGGATATGGACGAAATTGACTGCTCCTCCTTAACTATTCAAAAGTCATCCTCTGTATCCGCATCACCCTCCATAGGTATCTCACAATTGCCTTCGGTTGTCAAAGGAAAAACAAAAACTGTTTCTGATTGTGAAATAGTTGAATCATCAAAACCAATCGAAAATAAGGAAAGTGTGAAAACCAAAATTCAAGTTTTTGATGAATGTGTCTCATACGAAGATTATTTCAAGGACAGTTCAAAGAAACTAGTACATGTGGCATGTATCTATATGAAGGTTTCCTACTTCAAAAACTTTATTTTTGTATGATCAGGTGCTTCGCTTCTCGTTGATAATGATTTGGTGAAGCTTATTGAAAAGGATAATTCCACAGTTACTGAGGAAGGATTTTTCTCATCTTTGAAAATCGTTGAAAACAGTCTAAATGAACACATGTAAGTAAAGTAAATGTACAAAAACAAGATTTGTATGGTCACAACATATCCAATCGTTTATGTTATGAACAATACAAAGTTCCAAAACATTTGACTCATCTCCTGAATTACAAAAATCAAGTTCAAACTGAAAGGAATTACAAACAAATATAAATCATTAAAAAGACTGTTCAACCGAAGATGGATGTTTTTGAAATACTCAAAACAAATGAGTGTGTACCATTTGGCAAAACCATCGAAAAAGAGTCCTTAAAATAAAAAATCACTATTTTGAAGCCAATTGTACAAAAACCAACATTCTTGAAAAATCATTAAAACAAAGCATCCACTTCGAACTCAAAACCAGCTATTGTGATTTCAAAACCAAGACCAAAGCAAACAGTTGCAATTTCAAAATCAAAACAGTCGATTTCCATTTCAAAACCAAAAATTACTCTTGTTGATACGAAGGCTTCAACTTCCAAAGCATATCAATTCTCAAAACTTTCCTTCGTACCAACAAAACCTAATTTTCCAAATACGAAGTATCAAAAACAATCAAAAAGATTTCTCCAAAGGAAACAATCTGATTGATACATTTCACGTTTGGCTAGACAAAAATTTGGATATGTTCAAGAATAAAAATCTTTCACTAAATGATTTCAAGTTAGCATACGAAGAGTACTTATGTACTTCTACATAATGTATCTCTTTGTCAAGGAAATCTACAATTGAAAAATCAAATTGGAAAAGAAATCACTTGAAGGATGGTCTCATTTTCAAATCAAAAGAATCATCAAAACATGGGTCTCTTCGAAGTCATCAAAATCTTCAAAAACTTCAAAATCAAAGAATCTTCAAAAACCAACAAATCACCCAAATGTAGCTCTTTGTCAAGGAAATCTACAATTGAAAAATCAAATTAGAAAAGAAATCACTTGAAGGATGGTCTCATTTTCAAATCAAAAGAATCATCAAAACATGGGTCTCTTCGAAGTCATCAAAATCTTCAAATTCTTCAAAATCAAAGAATCTTCATAAACCAACAAATCACCGAAATAAATTTGGATTCCGAAGGCTTCAAACATTCCAAAATGCATTTCTTCAAATTCCTCTATGATAACAAAAAGTTCATCTGATTCGTTTTCAAGTGACACAAATTCCACAAATGAAACTTTGGAAAACATGATAACTTTTTCTTCAAATGAAATATCCAAAGAGGCAATTGAAAAATGGATCGAAGAGTCTTTCAGTTACCCCAAGGACCCATGATTTATTGGGTACCAACTTCTCATTGATTGATTGCAGATTATGTCCAATGAGCAGTATGACAAGGAATGGTACATGGATAGTGGCTACTCGAGACATATGACAGCGAAAAGGGAATATCTGAGGGACTACAACACGTTAGATGAGCATAGATTGTCTAGTAGTGTGTTGTGGGATAATGTAGGTATCATTGGGAGCCGAGAGAACGATAGTACACTGCCTACTAATCCACTTCTTTTAGAGTTACTACAGAGCAGCAGACCAGGTGAGTAATCAATACCTCACCCTATGTGTTATGTGACTGTATAGCCTGTGTGGCTTAGTGTTACCTTTTCTGTGGGGACACATAACCGGTACATGTGATTAGGACCATCTTTCTATGGGATCACATACCCGGTACATGTGGTTGAGACCACCTTTTTGGTGGGGCCACTAACCTAGTCTTTGTGGTTGGGACCACATGTGCTGTGATGGCCTAAATGGAATTCAGTTCTATCACATACTCAGGGGGTGTACGGTGAGTCTTTGTGACTCGATACCGCAGGGGTCGAGGAAGGGGACGAATGTGATTGATTCGAGTGTTGCAGATGAGCAAGGGGCTGTGGTATGATGTGGTGGCTGTGTGGTTACATGTTTATGTGCTTTTTTATAATGTTGTATACTGTGACACATATTGATTATTCACTGAGCTTGTGTTGCTCACTATTGCTGATACTAACCTTGTAGGTACTAGAGACCCCGCTAAGGGGAACGATACAACTCAGAGTTAGGAGCAGATGATAGTGATAGAGAGAACCATATTATCCTAGCTTTGGGGAGATTTTGTTATGCCTTTGTACCCCCAGATATCACTTGTGTACCTCTTATACGTAAGCGATACACCTGTACTATATTTGGAAATGATAATTATGTTTTAAAAACTGAAAATTTTTGGGTGTATTCTTTATTATAAGTCGGGTGTTACAAGTTGGTATCAGAGCCATCGTTTAAGTGAACTAGGTTTCTATAGGGTAGATACCTAGACTTGAACCTTAAGAGATAGTGGAATTAGGGGTAGGAAGAGGATAATATATGTATAGTATATATATATATATATATATATATATATATATATATATATATATATATATATATATATATATATATATATATATATATATATATATATATATATATATATATATATATATAGGGAGAGGTTCAAACGAGGAAAATTAAAAGGTTGAGAACGCGAGGACAATTCTAGACCAATCATTTCACAAGGGTATAATAGAAATCTTAGTATATCCATCTATGAATAAAATCAAGATAATTATATGTTACCTAAAATATTAGGTTTGGTTATAATTACTTCCTTGAATATAGCTTTTTTTTAATTTTCGTGGGTTTTTTTTTCCTTTTTTTAAATTTTCATAGGCTTTTTTTTTGTTTTGAATTTTCGTCACTGAATTTAGTGTATAACTAGTCGACATTGGAAGTGAAGTAAAATTCATCAATGAATATTCGTACAGGGATATGTAACATGACAATTTTGATGTAATTCATTAATGAATATACGTAAATAACATTGACATTACAGTGAATACTCGTCACTGAATTTAGTGAATAAGCATTCGAGATTGACATTACAGTAAAATTCATCAATGATAATTTAATGTAACATGACAATTCGATGAAATTCATACATGAATATACGTGAAATTGGTTACAAGTTTGCTCTAAATTTTGGTATTCATCAATCAATTCAACGATTTATCATACTAATGAATGCAAAATCATCAAGTAATTTGATTATTCAACAATGAATACAATGTTTGGATATACTAAACCCCTAAATTCATCAATGAATGATGCAAAATCAACAAGAAATATGATTATTCATCAATGTATTTAATAGAACTAAACAACTAATGAATGTAAAATTAATAAGTAACATGATCAACCTATGGTCTCAAAAAATATGAAGCATCTGCATCAACATTGTTCATGATCAACCTCCTCACCACGTATGCGACTTGAAAAGCCATATAACAGATCAGATTCAAAGCAGTCACGTCACTTTCAAACAACAATACCCAGAAAATGCGTCGTCTTCATGCCTAGAAAATGGTTCAAAGTATAAATTGCATCAGACATAATTCATTGTATTCATAATTCATTGTATTAAAAAAGAAAAGTAAATAATATGAATATACATAATTCATTGTATTCATCAATGAATACAATCATCATAAATACAGTTTCATTGTGGAAACCAAATGGCAATGCATTTTCATTGTATTAATCAATGAATACATATTCATCAATGAATACATATTCATCCATGAATACATATTCATCAATGAGACATATTCATCAATGAAAATGCATATTCAAATTCACCAATATATGATAACTGTATTCATCAATGAATACATATTCATCAATGAAAATGCATGTAAGAAAAAAGACTCAACAATGATTAATGCTAATTATACTATTTCATCGTTAAAACATGTATCCCCTTTGCTTTTTTTCAGTTTTGTCAAGGAACATACACTCAAACTAACCATTGTATCCAATATTTATAAACATTAAATACACACATATACACAAAACTTACATAGAAAAGGCCGGAATTTTCTTCAACCCCTCACTTCATTGCCATGATGTTGGTTTCTCCAGAAGCTAAGCAACGATTTAGCCTGCAAGATAACAAATTAATTTAGAAAGAAAACTTGAATTATTAACCATGAACGGAAGCTTGCCAAAAAAACAATATATTCATCAATGAATACGCATGTAAGGATGAGTTGACCACATCAGCCACTATTTTCATCAATTAATTAATATTTGATTTAATTTCATAGATTTATATAAAGTGATAGATAATTAGTTAAAATGATTTAACTAAAGTGTAATGGTACTCGTAAAGAGAAAAGGTTTTTGAATTTTGATAGTTTTGGATTTTGGAGCTACTAATTAAGATGACACAAATCAAATTAGAAAAAAACTATATAAGCACTTTGTATATGTTTTTAAATACTTTGAAGATTATATAAGTACTTTATTTTAAATTTTGCAGCAATAATTTTTTTGGTTTAGTTGATATATTAGCATTATAAACATGTTAAAAAATGTGCCTTTGTTTATTTTTTTTTGTAATTCGTAGAAATTAAATATATTAGAAGATGAGAAAGGGATCGAGGGCCATTACTCAATTCAATTATTTGGTGTAGATATTATTGTGGATGTAGCAATTTTTGATATTTTTCATTTTAAGATGAAAACAAATAAAAAAACAGCATTGCTTGACCTTATTAGTATTAAATTTTTGTTAACTAAAAGTTTAAACGAAACATAACACTCGTAAATGCAATCTTTTGTGATTAAAAAAAGATAATCATTCTGTTTTCTTGAACGTGGTGTTGTTAATTCTTTATTGAGTGTATACTCTTTTCTAGTGCTTTAAATTTTTGATATTTTTCATTTTAAGGGTTCATAAAATTAGATTAGCCAACAATGAATGAAGGATGTGATTAAAAACTTCCGTCAAGAAGAATCTCGATGTTATCAAAAAAAATATATATGTATATCAGATTTGGGGAAAAAATACCACCGCATAACTCACCTAAGATAACGACTTGTTCAAAAACAGGTTTGGGGATTAGAACTAATGTACGACAGTGTAGATGTGGTACTCGAATGTTTGTGCAGCCGAGTGGAATTCGCCTGTGCATGCCTGCGATCAGCTTGTACAACCCTGAATCAATGAATGAAATTGAGAAGAACTTACGTGCGGCTGATCCAGAACCCTAATCTCTCATGTTTTGGTTTCTGTCGAGATATAGGGAGGGTGGAGAGAGAGTGAGAGTGATTTTAGGAGATTACAAAAATAGCCTAAAGATTAATGACCATTATACCCTTATAGTCTATTCAAAAGTTACAATTTCATCTAATTACTTTTGGAAATTACATTAATTGCCCATTTATATTAGCCATTGATCTTATAATTTAGATGGCTGAGATCTGTCCTCACGTTCTCAACCTTCTAATAGTCCTCAAATGAACCTACCTCTATATATATATGTGTATACATATATAGGGGTGAGTTCAATGCAGAACCAAATTAAATCACCTAACTGCAGAACCAACTTCATTACCGTCCGATCAGATTGTAATCATATGTTCATTGATGAACATATGTTCATTGATGAACATATGTTCATTGATGAACATATGTTCATTGATGAACATGCTATTCAATTTCTCAATCAGAACATCCTTTATCGATAATTAATTCGCAAACAGTAAATTCAGATTCAATCGAAGTTTTAGTATCATTGGAATGAAGTTTATCTGCTGAATCGATTCCATTAACATCATTTTGAGACTTCAATTGGATCCGAAATCCGCTAAGGCTTGCGTGACCCAGTACAGCAGACTAACATATGTTCATTGATGAACATATGTTCATTGATGAACATGCTATTCAATTTCTCAATCAGAACATTCGCAAACAGTAAATTCAGTTGAGACTTCAATTGAAATGGAGTTTACCTGTTGAATCGATTCCATTAACATCATTTTGAGACTTCAATTGGATCCGAATTCCGCTAAGGCTTACGTGACCCAGTACAGCAGACGACACATCCTCCACAGGGGGAGGAATAGCTTCCGGCGGAAGGTTCGGAGGACGGAGGGTCATAGAGACGGAGAGGTGGGAGCCCACTACCTGCAAGCGGCGGTCGGCGACGGGGCAGGGAGAAGAACATGGTTCCATCGATCGCCATTTTCCTTTATCGAGCTCAAACTCAGATTTGCATTAGGAGACGTAACAATTGGGGCTTTTGGGATATATGTTCATTGATGAACATGGTTCTGCAGTTAGGTGATTTAATTTGGTTCTGTATTGAACCCGTCTCTATATATATATATATATATATATATATATATATATATATATATATATATATATATATATATATATATATATATATATATATATATATATATATATATATATATATATATATATATATGTACCTAGCTAGGCTGTAGTATATTACGTACCCGTGTAATAGGATTCATCCCTACTTGCAAAAAAAAAATAAAAAAAAATAAAAAAATAAAAATATATATATATATATATATATATATATATATATATATATATATATATATATATATATATATATATATATATATATAGTCTAATTATGCGGCTAATCTTTCTGTTGAACTTTGAAGATTGCAAACACCAGGAGTGGTCAGAGTCGAGTAGGTGCTAGGCAGGGAGCCTCGAGAGGAGGCAGAGAATGATCACAAGTATTGGTGCACAGGGAGGCGGGAGAGGCAGTAGGGAACCCACTGGACTTACGAGCTATCATTACTGATTTGGCATGGGAGCTATTACCCACTATGGTAGGGACACAGAGGGAGACTGCTGCTAAGCAGGTACATGATAGAACTCCCGAGGACGAGGGGCATGCTGAGAGTGCGGTACGCAAGGTGGACAAAGGCAAAGGTGTTGAGGGAACATCATGATAGAAAACCGAATGTACATACAAAACTTTCCTCAGTTGCAATCCTAAGGAATTTGCAGGAGCTGATAATCCCGTACATGCGATGGAGTGGTTGATGCACATGGAGAAAGTCTTTCAAATAAGAACGTGTGCAGATGCTGATAAAGTGGAGTTTGCCACCAACCTTTTCACTAGGAATGCCCAGTATTGGTGGCAGGTTTTCAATAGAGCTTTGGGTCTCGATCTGACCCGGTTATTGACATAGGAGCAATTTAAAGCCAAGTTTACTGAGGAATACTGTTCTGAGGTGGCGGTGAAGAGGCTGGAGGATGAGTTCTTACATCTAGAGCAGGGATCCTGGTCTGTACATGAGTATACTTTGGCCTTTCAGAGAAAGCAAGATTTTGTGAGCATCAGGTTAATACGTGTGGGGTTTGAAGACCCTGATCCGAGAGATTGTACAGCCACTTCGGTTGACCTCCTTCCGGCATGTAGTTGATCAGGCGGTAGAGCGTGAGGCAGAGCTGTAGCGCCAAGTGAACGAGAGAAAGGCGGCGGAGGTGAAGATGAAGGCCGAGGAGCGCCCGGTCAGACGTGGAAGGAGGAGGAGGGTAAATGGTGTGATAGATGCCAGAAGAAGCATATGGGAGATTTCCTCACTAGTCCCCCACCATTGTCTTGTTTTAAGTGTGGGAAGCCAGGACACTATGCCCGAGATTGCACACAGACAGACCGAGTATGTTCCTAGTGTGGAGTTAAAGACCACCTCCATGCATATTGTCCACAGCTGAAGATGGGGGAGTCCCGAGATAGGCCGCGAGAGGAGTGGGTAGAGAGAGGAAGGAGACACGAGGCTGAGGCGGACCAGTAGCCTTCCAAGCATTCCAGATGACAGTCGAGGAGGCCCGGGAAAAGACCGATGTCGTCATAGGTATTTTTAATTTGAATTCGATCCCTGCATATGTGTTCTTTGATCCCGAAGCCACATACTCTTTTATATCCACACCATTCATGCCCCGAATTTCTATACCGTTAACCCCGTTGGAGGTGGCAGTGGCCGGTGGGAGATATGCGTATGTCTCTAAGCAGATTCAAGGGTGTCAGCTTGAGATCAGCGGTACCACTTTCCCTATTGATCAGAAGCCGATCACCACCAGGGAGTTTGAAGTAATTGTTGGAATGGACTTGTTAGCAACTAATGATGCTCAGGTCGATTGTAGAAGGAAAAGTATCGTGGTTGTAACACCAGACGGGTTGCAGATGGTAATCCAGGCTGAGCGGCCGCATACGAGGATGCCCGTTATTTTCTTTGCTAAGGCACATAGCTGTATTAGCAAACGACAGATACTTTTCATGGCGTAAGTGGTCACGAAAAAGCCCATTAAACTATACGTTGGAGATGTAGTAGTTGTGAAGGAGTTTTGTGATGTTTTTCCTGAGGAGCTCCCTGGACTACCACTAGATCGACAGATCGAGTTTACCATAGATTTGGTTCTAGGAGCATCTCCTATTGCCCATGCTCCTTATCGATTACCACCATCAGAGATGGAGCTGTTGAGGAAGTAGTTGTAGGAATTACTCGATCGGGGATTCACTCGACCGAGTACATCACCTTGGGGAGCACCTATCTTATTTGTGAGGTAGAAAGACGGGTCTATACGAATGTGTATAGACTATAGAGAGATGAACAAGATCAATATAAAGAATAAATATCCCCTACCTAAGATCGATGATTTATTCGATCAACTTCAAGGAGCATCGTATTTCTCTAAGATTGATCTGAGATCGGGATATCATCATCTGAAGATTCGAGAGTCGGATATCGCGAAGACTGCTTTCCGTACCCGTTACAGACATTATGAGTTCTTGGTGATGCCGTTTGGGCTAACCAATGCCCCTGCAGCTTTCATGGATTTGACGAACAGGGTGTGCCGTCCGTTCCTTGACACCTCTGTTATCATGTTCATTGATGATATACTGATCTATTCCCAAAGACAGGAAGAGCACGAGACACATCTACGTCAAGTTTTAGGGTTACTTCACCAAGAGAAGCTGTATGCTAAGTTCTCAAAATGCGAATTTTGGCTTCGTGAGGTTCAGTTTTTGGGGCATGTTATTAGCAGTGAGGGTGTTAAAATCGATCCTACAAAGATCAAGGTTGTAATGAAGTGGGAGCGGTCGCGGAATCCATTAGAGATACATATCTTTCTTGGGTTAGCCGTATATTATAGGAGGTTTGTCGAGAACTTCTCTTCTATTGTAGCTCCTTTGACTAAATTAACTAAGAAGGGCGAGAAGTTTGAGTGGACACAAGAGTAGCAAACCGCATTCCAGAAGTTGAAGCAGGCCCTGCGTGAGGCCCCAGTGTTGGCATTACCCCAAGGTGGGGAAGACTTTGTGGCCTACAGCGATGCTTCCAGAGTGGGCCTAGGATGCGTTCTGATGCAGAGGGGTCGGGTGATTGCATACGCATCCAGACAGTTGAAAGAAGCTGAAAAAAGATACCCGGTACACGACCTTGAACTAGCTGTTGTGGTGTTAGCATTGAAGCTATGGAGGCATTACCTATATGGTGTAAAGTTCAAGATCTATACGGACCATAAAAGTCTTAAACATTTGTTTGATCAAAAGGAGCTGAACATGAGGCAGCAGAGATGGATGGACTTACTGAAGGATTATGACTGCGACATCTTGTACCATCCAAGGAAGGCGAACGTAGTTGCAGACGCTCTCAGTCGAATGGAGAGACCTATTAGAGTTGTGTCTGCTTGTATGAGCATAGTCAGTCGGCTACGAGAACTGATTCGGGCATCTCAATAGGAAGCAGAGAAGGCGGAGCATGTGAAAAGTGAACGTATGGTTAGTTATATTAAACAACTTGAGGAAAATTCTCAATGGTTTAAGACCTTTAGAGGTCGAGTATGGGTACCAAAGCAGGGCGAGGCACAGAAGTTACTCCTCGAGGATGCTCATTGTTCTCACTATGTTATACACCCGGGTAGCACCAAGATGTATTGGATGCTGAAACTGTTGTATTGGTGGCCGGGAATGAAGCGAGATATAGGGAGATGTGTGGAACGATGACAAACGTATTTGCAAGTGAAGTCCAATCATCAAAAGCCGTATGCAGAGATCCAGCCTTTACCTGTTCCAATGAAAAAGTGGGACGAGGTTACCATGGATTTTATGACAAAACTTCCCCGGATGCCACATGGACACGATACAATATGAGTGATAGTGGATCGATTGACTAAATCCGCTCAGTTCATACCCATATGTGAGAGTTATCAAGTTGGGAAGTTAGCCAAGATCTATATTGATGAAGTAGTTTGTCGACACGGGGTACCATCCTCCATCATATCCGACCTAGATAGTCGATTTATTTCTCGGTTTTGGCAGAGTCTCCAAGAGCAGTTCAGGTCGAAAAATATGATGAGTATTGCCTATCATCCTCAGACTGATCGGCAAAGCGAGAGGACTATACATACTTTAAAGGTTATGCTTAGTGCGTGTGTCATTGATTTTGGTGGGAGCTGGGAGGATCATTTGCCTTTGGTAGAATTTGCATATAATAATAATCACTCCAACATTCAGATGGCGCCATACGAGGCCTTGATATGGAGCACCGTGTCGTACTCCGACCTGTTGGACAGAGTTAGAGGAAAAGCCATTAGCCGGACCCGAGATTGTCGCCTAAACCGAGGAGAAGATTCGAAAGATTCATCGAGTGAAGCCTATAGAGTTTCAGGTTGGCGACATGGTGATGCTTAAGGTTTCCTCGTGGAAGGGTTAGATCCATTTTGGAAAGAATGGGAAACTGAGTCCCCGCTTAATTGGTCCATTCCGGGTATTGCAAAAGGTAGGAGCTGTAGCCTACCATTTACAGCTACCGGAGGAGTTAGGAAGCATTCACGACGTCTTCCATGTGTAGCATTTGAGGAAGACTCTGTTTGACAAGACCCTACGAGTGCCTTTACCTGAAGTTGAGACAGATGAAAAGCTAAGGTACCCAGAGCAACCCGAAAAGATTTTAGACCGCAAGGTTAGACAACTGCGAAATAAGAGCATTAGCATGGTGAAAGTACATTGGAAATACCATAAGGGCTCTAACGTGACTTGGGAAGCTAAAGAGGAAATGAAAGCAAAGTACCCCCAGTTATTTGTTTGATTCCGAGGACGGAATCTTTTGAAGGGGAGAGAGCTTGTAACGCCGTATTCCAATTCGTAAGTACTCTAACTTATATCCTTAAGTGGTCCGCATCTGTTAAGATGACTAATTTTCCTCTTAGGGGTATTTTGGTCATTTTCATAATGTGTTATGAGTGAAAGTGAAAAGTGAGGTTTTAAGCTTGGAAATGTAGTTTAAATTGTGATGGAACACTCGTGATAGTAGATATATGTGTATTGGAATTTTATGCAGGAAAATGGACAGAAAAACTGCTAGAGAGCACTTAGAAGTGCTATCTAGGCTAGATATAGGCGCTAAGTGAAAGTATGTTTCTATATTGGAAGAAAATCAGAAAGTAGTGTGCATCCAAAAATAACGGCTCTATTGAAGGAGATAGCGACTCTATTGCAGATAGCGACGCTATCTCCTATACCGACATAAGTCTGTTTTTAGCTGCATTTAAGGCCATTTTGGGGTCCAAAGGCTTGAAAAACTCAGTTTCAAAGCAGGAGAGAGCTCAGGACAATTTGGAGTGCTTGGAAAGGGATTTTAAAGGCATAAATCAAGATTTTTAGCTTAATTCACCATCCATTTCACTAATCAAGGTAAGTAATTACGTTGGGTGCTTCTGATTTCAAGTTATATTGCTGGGAAACATGTTTGCTACATAGGGTATATCATGTGTGATTGTAATTAGTGAGAGATTAGTGAATTTCTTGTGAATAAGCTCGAAAAAGAAGTTTAAACTCCAATCATGAGGCATCTAGGCTGTTATATTTATCCCAAAAGTTGTTATACATGTTAAACCATCGATTTGAGACCCTGTAATGCGGTCTGGATGCATTAGGTCAGACTAAAAGAGAGATTGGCTGAACAGGCCCAGTTAGCGGTGGTAACTATAGGCAGTTTGCCATATATGTGTTTTTCAAGCTGAATTCAAGGGATTTGACACCTTTTTCCTGAAGGGCTTTAACTGAATGAGCATAAAGTGTTTATTAGTGTGTTATGGGATAATGTAGGTATCACTGGGGGCCGAGAGAACGAGAGTACAATGCCTACTAATCCACTTCTTTTAGAGTTACTACAGAGGAGCAGACCACGTGAGTAATCGATACCTCTCCCTATGTGTTATGTGACTGTAAAGCATGTACGGCTCAGTGTTACCTTTTTGTGGGGCCACATAACCGGTACATGTGATTGGGACCACCTTTCGGTAGGGTCACATACCCATATACTTGTGGTTGAGACCACCTTTTCTGTACTTACCTAGTGTTTGTGGTTGGCACCACATGTGTTGTGATGGCCTAAATGGCCGACAGTTCTATCACACACTCAGGGGGTGTACGGTGAGTCTTTGTGACTCCATAGGAGGTCGAGGAAGGGGACGTATGTGATTGATTGGAGTGTTGCAGATGAGCAAGGGGTTGTGGTATGATGTGGTGGCTTTGTGGTTACATGTTTATGTGCTTTCTTTATAATGTTGTATACTGTGACACGTATTTATTATTCACTGAGCTTGTGTAGCTTACCCTTATTCATACTAACCTTGCAGGTACTAGAGACCCCGCTAAGGGGAAATATACAACTTAAAGTTATGAGCAGATGATAGTGATAGAGAGGATCATAGCAGCCCGACTTTGGGGAGATTTTGTTACGCTTTTGTACCCCCAGATATTACTTGTGTACCTCTTATATGTAACCGATACACCTGTACTATATTTTGAAATGATAATTATGTTTTAAAAAGTGGGAATTTTTTGGTGTATTCGTTATTATAAGCCGGGTGTTACAAACTTCATCAAAAACAACAAAATTTAAACAAAAACTCTGAATTGTGCATGTTCAATGTTTTTATTTCAAAAATTGAAGCCAAAAACGTTAAAGATGCCTTTGATCATACAGACTGGGTCGAAGCCATACAATTGCAATTGGAAGAGTTTGAAAGAAAGAAAGTTTGGAGACTCATTCCGAAACCAGCAAATGCTTCAATCGTAGCTTTGAAATGGGTATATCGTAATAAACTTGACACCGAAGGTAACATAGTCCGAAATAAGGCAAGGTTGGTTGTTAAAGGCTATTCTCAACAGGAAGGAATTGATTATGAAGAAACCTTCGCTCCTGTTGCCAAACTCGAATCAGTTCAGATCTTCTTGGCTTATGCTGCACACAAAAATTTTGATGTTTATCAAATGGATGTCAAATGTGCTTTGTTAAATGGTGATCTCGAGGAAACAGTATTTGTTGAACAACCACGTGGCTTTATTAATAAAGATCATCCATATTATTGTTACTTATTGACAAGGCTGTCTATGGTTTAAAAGAAGCTCATTGTGCTTGGTATGAGACTTTGACAAAATTTTTGAAACAATCAAATTTTAAGAAAGGATCAGTGGATCCAACAATTTTTAAACAGAAAGTTGGACAATACTTAATGTTGGTTAAAATTTAAATAGATGATATCATCTTCGGATCTACTGACCCAAACTTAACAAAAGAATTTGAAAATCTGATGAAAAGCAAATTTCAAATCAGCATAATGGGAATATTAACTTTTTCCTTGGATTGCAAGTTAAACAAACAAAGGAAGGTATTTTCATCAATCAACAAAAATACACCTGAAGCCTCCTTGAGCGATTCAGAATGACTAATTGTTCAAATGCCAAAGTTCCAATGACTGCAAGTACAAGATTGAATCCTTCGCTGGACAAACCGAAGGTCGATCTTCAGCACTACAGAAGTATGATTGGTTCCTTGCTATATCTTGCAGCTAGTCACCCAGATATAATGTTCGCCGTGTGCAACTGTGCTACTAATCCGATCCACGAGAGTCTCATCTGGCAGCCATTAAGACAATCTTTCGCTACCTCGATCATACAGCTACATATGGCCTTTGGTAGCCTGCAAACTCGGGATTCTATATTCAAGCTTATTCTGTCTCGGATCTGGCTGGATATTCTATTGATCCCAAGAGTACATCTGGAGGCTGTCAGTTTCTGGATGGCAAACTCATCAGTTGGCAATCAAAGAAACAAAAATGCGTATCCATATCAACTGTTGAAGTTGAATACGTAGCTGCCCCTTCCTGTACTTCGCAAATCATCTGGATTCAAAGTCAATTGGAGGATTATGCAATTAACATGAGAAAAATCCCTTTATTTTGTGACTCACAAAGTGCAATCCGAATATGTCACAATCCTGTTCAACTTTCCAAGACGAAGCATATAGCTCTTCGCTATCATTCATCAAAAGTCATGTTTAGGAGGGGAATATTGAAGTCCACTTTGTGAACACCACAAAACAGATGGCTGATATCTTTACAAAGGCCTTAAACGAAGCATCATTCTCACGAATTGTTAATGGACTAGGGATGATTGATGGATCTACTCTAACCTAACATCATATTTGCATCTTCTTTCCTTTTCAATTTTCTTCAAATAAAGAAAATTTTCCTGTCTGAAATCATCCGAACCTTCGGATGCCTTCGAAACAGCGAAATTAACCAATAAACTGATATAAATGTCAAAAATGATTTCAAGAGGCAAATGAATTCAAATCTTGTGAAGATAATCTTACAACTATTGACATTTTGTAGTTGTAGTATCTTTGTGGTTCAAATAAAAAACATCAAAAACATGATTCAAATTCATACTTAAGCAAGAACATACTAAAATCTGATTTCAAAGTATGCTAAAGACAAAATTGACTTTCTTCTTTGAAAAATCATGATAAAGGACAAAACTTTTTTTTTTTTAACGCCCCAATTTCCTACCAAAATTTTTCTTTAAAGACATAAGTAAAAACACAACTAATCTTATTACAATGTTAAAACGATGTTCATCAAAACATATTATCAGAGTATATCCGTCCCGTAATTATAAAAATATCATTTAATAAAATAACTGCAAATCATAAATATGCGATGCACCACCGTCACATTGAGCTCACCCCTTTATCAACTGTAGTACCTAAAAATGTTTTAAAATCAATGGGTAAGCACAAAACTTAGTGAGTTCCACAAATTACCATACATACCCACACATTCAACAACCAGCCATCGAGAATGACCCAACCCTACCCGTGATACAACACCTACGGGCGCCCATGATACAACACCTATGGGATACGAGGCGGTTCTACCCAGATACGAAACCTATGGGTTCCAGGTTTTGGCCCTGCCCATGATACAACACCGATGGGACAAGGCCGTACGTGAATTCCGTGATACAACACTGACGGGACAAGACGATAGTCTATCCCGTGATACAACACCGACGAGTGAACATGCATCAGTACTGAGCCCAACAATAGATAATAACCACAATTATAGAACAAATCATATAACTGTAAATAACACACAAGTTGCCTAAGATACAACATCATATAGTAAGGTGAGGATACTCACCTGTCTAACAGTCAAATCAGAAACCGCTACAATCGATACTTAAAACTTCGATACAAGATCAAAGGTATGCAACCCAAATCTCGAAAGACGTGCCTCGGCATCCAAAACCTTCAAGAAAACGCCATGAACACCATCTGGGTCATGGGAACTGATTATGGTTTTTGAACCCCTTCTAAGGCGGAAATGAGCCTCTATTTATAGGCCTGAAGAAGTTAGCGCCGCTAATCTCCAAGGTTAGCGTCGCTAACCTTGGTCCTCTGGAAGACTCGGCTTGGTCAGCCCCGAAATCTCGCACCAGCCCGGATTCTCCTCAACTGATCATTAGCGCCGCTAATGGGGAGGTTAGCGCCGCTAACACTGGATTTTTAGCAACTTATCACTTTTTGCCCCTTTCTTCCAACTTTTGCCATTTTCACCAGTTTGCCAAAAAGTTAAAGGTGATAGGGTCTGAATCAGACCTAGAAAGAACTCCTTCCTCATTTTCATCTCTCCTTTTGGGAACGGGTCTTAAAATTCTCCCCCACTTGTCTGGACCCGATCAGGGTAATGCCTCTTTATTTCTTCTTCCAACTTTCATGTTCCTTCCAACTCTATGGCGTCGCCCAAGACCCTGTCATATGCCAATCTCATAATTCCACCAGACATTAGTCTTGACCTCTAGCATTACCAATGTTTGATTCCAAAAATCTATCATAATATATTATAGGCATTTGCTTTACAATATCGCCCCCAACCGCACACTAGAGGACGCTTCGCGTTGCACAGTCTCATCTGAGAAATCTAGAAACTGTTACGAGTCCACATCTAGAGCATCATGGCTTAGCACTCTCAATAGCGTCAGGCAAAGTCGCAAAAACGAATCCATATGACTGCACATAAGCTCATACAATCTTTTTTGTCTAACAACGCACATGATCTTACTCCCTAAGATACAGTAAATCCTACGCATGCAACTTCACACATTGTATAGTGAGAAGACTCACCTGATCCGCAACTGCAAGCTAGACGACACTCCACGAGAGTGTCCTTAGATCCCGACAACGCAAACCTCCTAACAAGGATAAACTTCACTTAGAACTTCGTAAACCCAAACACGATAAACCACGAGACAGATACCCCGAACTCTCAAGTTTGACCAAAAGTCAAATGGTCAAACTCAATGCCAGATAGCGCCACAATCTAGGAAATTTCTAAAAACTCCATTAAGCACTTAATCCATTCAGCCAGAGGTCAATTCCTTCTAGAACTTACCCAAAACGACCATTGGCCCATATAGTTGCCACCTTTATGATAAAACATGCCCAAAACTCAAAACCTAAGTCCGAAAAGCTTAAAACTAACCAAAACAACCAAAGAGGGCTTGGCTTACCCTATAATCTAACTTATTGGCACCAAAGGAGGTCCTAGAGACATGAATTTCAAAACTTTATCCTCCCCACCCAAGGACAACATCAAAAAGGGACAATTCCTCCATTTTCGAACAACATAAGAACAAGAACAACCATATAAACACAAAAGGGATAAGATTTATATTCACAAATGTCCAGAATATGCAGATCTTTATGATTTAAACTTGAAGAACCATTTCAATCACCACCATGCACCATCAAACAACTTCTTCTTCTTCAAGAAACCTTCTAAAAAGACTAAATGAGCCAAAAACCACTCCAAGGAGGCTAGAGGGAGAAAAAGATGTTCTTAGGGGCTGAAACATGAAGAATGGCTGCTACCCTAGGGTTTAATACATTTACATATTTCCCATAGATCAAAATCTAGGGTTTTAGCCCAAACAGCACAATTAGCGTCGCTAACGGGAGATGGTGCCATCCCCCAAACCCTGCGAACTTAGCGACTCTAACCCTTAACTTAGCGGCGCTTACTGCAAAATTTCCCAAAAGCTAATTTTTTAATATTGAACTTGGGCATTTGGGATTAGGGTCTTACATTCTAAAAAGCCAATAAGCCAATAAGCTGATTTTATAAGCACTCCCAAACACGCCCTGAGCCTTGAGAGAGTTTGCAATTTACAGATTGAGAGACTTAGGGTTAGGAAGATATTAGCCATTAGGGTTATGTTTTTTTAATATTACCGATTACAGTTTGTAGTAGACTAGTATCGAGCCCAACCCAAATTTATTATGCATTTTAATATTTTTTTGGGCTAATATATATATATATATATATATATATATATATATATATATATATGTGTGTGTGTGTGTGTGTGTGTATATATATATATACATATATATATATATATATATATATATATATATATATATATATATGTGTGTGTGTGTGTGTGTATATATATATATATATATATATATATATATATATATATATATAACGGTTATTTTCGAGTTTAATACGTTAACCCTAACCTAACTCGTATGATTTTTGTGTCATGTCGTGTCGACCCGTTTAATTAAACGTGACAAAAACCTTTACCGAAACTCGTTTATTTCGTGTCGGGTTGACGGGTCGTGTTAGTTTTTGCCAGGTCTACTTGTTGCAAATGCATTATTTTAGAAATCGCAATCAAATAAGAAGAGTATATTCCATAGAATCTGAATTGTCTTTTCAACACAGTAATGATGAAATACATGTATATTGTAAGGTAGTACATCATGTTCTAATCAGCCCAAATCATCAGCATATGGAATTTACATAAGATACCGAAAATATAGACGCCATCCTATATCTAAATTTCATTGCAAATTAAAGCATATGACATCAAATGTTGTACGTTTAATTTTTAAATGATGATGCATCTGTGTATTTTGGTATTCTTGCACTATATATACAAGGGTAGTTTATGGTATTGATATCTTTGAACCAAAGTTCAACAGTTATCTTCAAGGAAGTATGTGATCATTTTCTTCTTTTATGGTGAAATGGAGAAAAGATTTAGAGGCTGTTTTTTTTTTTTTTTTTTACTTAAAGAGCTTAATGGAGTAAGAACTTAATCTAGACAACTATATATGGTTGTTAACTTGTTTCTTTTTCACTTATTCTGGACAAATGACTTGTTGGGTTAAGAAAAAAAAAGCTTTCTTAATGCATTAAGACTATTAATTTTTCCTAATTTCCCTTCTTTTTTCCTCCTAACTTCGCTCACATTAACTTTCTGAATATTGTTAAAACTGATGTGTATTGTGAAATTTGTTTATTGCAATGTAAGAATAAATTGGTCATTTAGTCTTAGTAAAATGGTTTATTCACTCTAACAAAAAAGAAACCAAGCCTTAGTTATCCAGCATTTTATCTATAATGACATCTTATCCATTTAACCACTTTGGCATACATGACTTGATAGAGAAAAAAAGGAAAACCCCTGACAATATTTGTACAGTGGTATTACTTTGTAAATGTCGTTGCAAAGCTCAATGAGTTTAGTGGGAAGAGGCATATTGAATGGGTATTGAAATCATATGCAGGATGTAGTAAAGAACTTAAATTATTTTCTTTATTCGGATAATGACGTATAAATGTAACCCGTAGTTCTTTTATGTCTTTGAGTGTTGTTGTTTTTATATATGAATCTTGATCTTTGGTATCTGTTGTATTTGAGTTTTCATTTATAGTATATGCATTGTATAAAGAATAATTTTTGCATATAACTAATTTAGCATTGATATTGGTTGTTAAACTCATTATTGAAACAAATTACCAATGGATAGTTCGTCGATAAGCTCTTTGATAAAAGTCGCTTTACTAGCTGTGACAAGGAAACCCATGCAAAGGGTAAGAAAATATGTAATAAAACAAGTTGCTCTTGACTTAATGGGTCATCTTCTCCATTGACTTCCAAAACTCTACTTTGGAAACACATATAATTAATGAGGTTTTCAATTATCATCATTCATTGGAAAAACATAGAATACGATCCACACCCTCCAAACGTTGATTTGATAAAAATCAGAAGCACACAGATAAAATTAGAATATTATATTTTCTAAGAATGGGAATATTGAGACAAAAATACGAAATAAGATATCTTTTTACAATGCGAAAATTGCACATAAAACCATACAATAAATATTGATTCTGAGCCTGAAAATTGACATATTTCCCTTTCGGTTTCACATACTCAGAATATATTTAAATCACACATTCTTAGGAACATTATCGTAACAACAAATAATGCTGAGTTATCAATAAAAACTACACACATGGTTTTAGAAATAAGCTACTAGTTTTTTTTTTTTTTTTTTTAATTGTAGAGAATAAATGTGGTCCTACTGTAAAACCAACCTGTAGGACGGGTTAGAGAAAAACGATTAAACGAGTAGCTATCAACTAAATGTGGTCCAACTGTCACAAGAAAAGCAACCTGTACGAGGGGTTAGAAAAAAAGTAATTAAACGAGTACCTATTGACTCAAGTCCCTTTGCTCGATTGACATCAAAAATTCTACGCTCTAAATATGCATATAATGACGTCATCGATTTTCCTTATTTGTAACATTATCAAACAATGCAGATCACCTCCTCCAAAATCATCATTCCCGTGCACACTATAACCATGCTGATGCTGCTTGCTTTCATGTTTGCAGCCTCAACTCCTCCTGATTTTCGATATTGTTCAATTCCTGATTTCTCTTGCAACAGCAAAAGTGTAATTGGGATAGAAAGTGAGCTGAAAAACCTAACCTTTTCGTCATTTCTGTGCCTTGAATGGGTAGACATCTATAATTGTACACTTAATGGAAACATCCTACACCAGATTGGCTTGCTGCAAAATCTGACATATGTTTCTATCACGGACAGTCATCTCACGGGTACCATCCCACTATCCTTTACCAATCTCACCCGATTAGAACACCTTGACCTTTCAGGTAATAAATTGAGTGGTACTCTCCCATCTAAATTGTGGAGTCTAAAGAATTTAGAGTATCTGGATCTTAGCCTAACTCGATTGACCGGCCCAATCCTTCAATCATTTGTTTCCAAGATCAATCTGACCCGATTAGAACGCCTCGACCTTTCAGGTAACAATTTTAGTGGTACCATCCCATCTCAGTTGTGGAGTTTAAAGAATTTAACGTATCTGGATCTTAGCCGAAATCGGTTGACAGGTCCAATCCATCAAGCTTCTGCTTCCATGATCAATGTCACCCAATTAGAACAACTTGACCTTTCACATAACAATTTAGATGGTACCATCCCATCTCAGATCGGGGTCTCAGGAACATAAAATATCTGTATCTTAGCAAAAATCAATTGACCGGTCCTATCCCCACATCTTGTGGTTCCATGATCAATCTCGAAGTCCTCGACTTGAGCACAAATCAACTAAATGCATCCATTCCACAGACACTAAGTTGGTTGCAAAATCTACACATTGAACCTGAGTGACAATCATCTTGATGGTCCAATTCCCTCAGCTTTGGGTTTTTTGACACAACTGATATATTTAAACCTTAGTATGAATAACATCAGTGGCCCGGTTCCCATAGAGTTATCAAACTTGTGGTACTTAGAAGGACTTGACCTTAGTCATAACCATCTTTCGGGTCTCGTTCATCCTGAATTAGTAGGTCAGTGGGGCCTTTGGTACATTAATTTTTCATCAAACCTTTTATCTGGAAATGTAGCTTTTTATTATCCCTGTTATGTCAAGGATCTAAACCTCTCTAATAACCATCTGACTGGTACTCCCAGATTAAATGATTGCAAGCTTTTAGAAAACTTGGACCTTAGTGGTAATTATTTTGCTGGACAATAATTTAATCGTTCAAATCTCTTAAGGTTCCTTCCCATTGTCGGATTTTGTTTCTTAGTGCTTGGTTGTGTGCTTTACCATCGCAGAAAGGCAACCACAGAGAAAAGTCAGCAAGAAATAGCAAAACATGGAGATGTGTGCTCGATATTCAATTTTGATGGAACAATTGCATACGAAGACTTCATTAAGGCAACAGAGGACTTTGATCTCAAATACTGTATTGGAACAGGTGGCTATGGTAGTGTTTATGAAGCAAAACTGCCTAGCGGTAAAACATTTGCTTTGAAAAAACTCCATAGGTTTGAAGCCAAGCAACCTGCATTCGACAAGAGTTTCAAGAATGAGATCCAAGTCTTAACCAACCTAAGGCACAAAAACATTGTGAAACTCTTTGGTTTTTGTTTGCATGACAAATGCAACTTCCTTGTATACGAATACATGGAAAAGGGGAGCCTCTTTTGCGCAATGAGTGATAGTGAATTTGCTGTCATATTGGATTGGAAGACGAGGGTGAACATTATCACTATTGCTAACGAAGAAAATTAGGAATTATATAATTCCACCACTACAAGAAACACCGGCAATACCGGCGACGCCATTAGCGGCGACATCCGGTAATACCGGCGACATAGAGAACACGCGTCTCTTGTCGCCGGTATTGCCAGCTCAGCGATCCGTGCTATTTACAATCTCAGCCGTACGTGAATTCCTTGATCCGACGGTGAAAAAGGAAGCGGGAAAATTTCCCTCCATACGCGTCGCCGCTAATGCCTGCGCGTCGCCGCTATTGCTTTGTCACCCGTCTCCAGCTCCCCATTTCGTCTGCTAAAAGATGGCGATCCGCGTGACAAAGCAATAGCGGCGACGCGCAGGCATTAGCGGCGACGCGTATGGAGGGAAATTTTCCCGCTTCCTTTTTCACCGTCGGATCAAGGAATTCACGTACGGCTGAGATTGTAAATAGCACGGATCGCTGAGCTGGCAATACCGGCGACGCTATTAGCGGCGACATAGGGTATTACCGGCGACAAGAGACGCGTGTTCTCTATGTCGCCGGTATTACCGGCGGCGACATAGGGTATTACCGGATCGCTGAGATTGTAAATAGCACGGATCGCTGAGCTGGCAAAACTGTAAACAACGGTTTACGGAATGAATTACGTGTTTTTTATATTTTGAATGTAAGAGGACAAAATGTGGTGCAACCCAACCCAAACAAGGGGTTAGAAAAAATGCAATAAAACAATTAGTACCTCTCGAGTTAATGTCCCGTCTTGTCCATTGACTTCTATAACTATATCGGCGAATGCCTTTACCGGCGACATGTCGCCGCTAATGCGTCGCCGCAAATAGTTTGTCGCTAATGCTTAAAAATCGCCGCTAATGCGTCGCCGGTCACTACTAGAAAAAAGGCCTTTAATGACACGCATTGCGTGTCATTAAAGGGTACAGATGACACGCAAATGTATGTCAAGGAAGCCCTTGTCATAAATGACAGATGACACACATTTGTGTGTCGTAAAATTTACGACATACATTAATGACACACGTTTACGACTCACAATGTAAGTCGTAAAAGATTATACATTTGCATTATATATATATATATATTATGCTTCGATAATATTAAAATTAAATCACACATAAAATTTAATGTCATACAAAACAAAATATAATTAATACATATACAATGGTTACATCATCACAATGTCATACAAAATAATAGTCATTGTTTGTCAAACACAAAATACCACAAAATAATAATCATTGTTTGTCAAACATAAAATATCATCCGTTGCCACATCTTCACTGGAATATAAAATATGCTACAAAATATGCCCATTCCTCACTAACATCATCAATATCATCATCCGTATATTCACTCTTGCCGCTCCCAAACTGAAAAATAAATGAAAGTACAATGCTATAATAACCAAAATGAATGAAACTACATCGCTAATTTGAAGGACCAAAATGTTAAGACCAAACTGCTAGGACTAAATCTGTTAGGACCAAACTATTAGGACCAAAAATTTGAAGAACCAAATTGTTAGTATAAATCTGTTAGGACCAAAATTAAGAAAAATTGTAAAAATAAAACTTAGACTAAACCTCCAGAAACAGAATCAAGTATTAAGAATAAAAACAGTTTGTGTGTCTATTATAGCATTCTACTTTTATTTATTTGTTCTTTTATAGCATCCTAGATTTCAATGTATTCAGCACAATTTCATTTTCTTGCACACATATAATAAGCGGTTGCACCACAAATTACATACATGTGTAAGAAAAATTATACGAAAATGGCATTAAAAAAAAGTGACCTGGTTTCTTTTATTTGCAAATACAAGAACACCATCTCCTCCAAAAGTGTTACCTTCACCAAAATTAAAGGTATCAAAAGTGTGACAATAAGTCGTCTAAATAATTATTGAGTTGGAACAGATGCCCCCAATCCTAAAGCTATTAGTTTTGATATAGAAAAAGGCACCTGCAAAGATGCATCCATTGGTTACATTGTCCCAAATGTGGATGCCTAATGTAGAATAAATGATTGAATAATTATGATATGGGCATCTTACAAACAATCTTAGAGGGAAAGTGAGGTAATAGCTTTAGAACTTACCGTCATAATTGCCAACAAAACTAGATGTTATAGTTTCCTCCAGCAATCTGCAATTGCAATTGCAATTGCAATTCAGCAATTCTTATCTTTGTTCACAATCAATATTTCTCAGTTTCATAATTATGTAAAAAGGTAGTAATTGGATGAACTTTACTATAAAAATCAACGAACCCCTTTTAGAGCAACTCCACTTGATAAAGTTATAGAGTGGAATCCGGCAGCCAGCAACAATGGTGTTACCGGATAGAAAAGGAAACAAGACAGCTGAAAAAAAAGCGAAGTCAGAAAAATTTTACCAACTGGCGCTGCTGCACGCGATTCCGGCCAAGCTTCGATAATCTTCATCTCTTCTCATCGTCCGACTGCCCCAGACTCTCGCTGCTTCCTCTATATTCCCGTCTCACTACTCTCTGGGTTCTCTGATTCATGGTAAAAGGAAGCGATACCGAACTAGAAAAAAATAAACAAATAATCACCAAAAAATCACAAAACTAGAAAGGGAATTCAAGTTTAGGGTAGATTGGGAGCTTACCGTCGAATTTATGGGCTGGATATATGTCGACAACAATGGGTAGGTCGAACCATGGCGCGATAGGAGCTGAATGACGACGCGATAGGAGCCCGACAGGAGCTCGTCGGCGGAGCGGATAAGGTCGTAGGCGGGGCGGAGAAGGTTGTCGGCGGGGCTGATTCATTTATTAGGGAGATCAAGGCAGCAAAAATTTGAAGTAAGGAACCCTAGTTTTGTGGGTGGGAACGAAGGGAAAACGCTGGAAGGTTGAAGCGTAATTGAGAAAGGAAAAAGGTCGACGAGTAGGGTAATAAAGGAAAATTGGAGATGACATACTTTTTTTATAAAACGACATAAAAGCATCCTCCGTGTTTTTTTTTCTTGGCTTATGACACTAAAATATGACATTTATTTTTGTATGTCATAAATTTTAAAAAAGATGACACAAATTTACGACATACGATTATGTATGTCGTAAATTCTTCAGATTTTGAAAGAGATGACATTTTTTTTATGATATACATTTTTGTATGTCATAAAACTAGTGTGTGTCATAGTTCGTGTGTCATTAAAGGTGTATTTTCTAGTAGTGGGTAATAGTGGTCGCCGCTGAAAACAGATGTCGCCGGTACCGGCGACATCTGTCTTCAGCGGCGACCACTATTACCGGCGACGCATTAGCGGCGATTTTTAAGCATTAGCGACAAACTATTTGCGGCGACGCATTAGCGGCGACATGTCGCCGGTAAAGGCATTAGCTCGAGAGGTACTAATTGTTTCCGGTGATGACGTGTCACCGGAGATGGCATCGCCGCTAAAGCTGACATGTGTCGCCGCTAAAGGTTTTTTAAATTATTTTTTGAAATTATTATTATTATTATTATTATTATTATTATATTTTTTAGAATTATGAATATTTTTAATATAAAACCAAAATTGTAATAAATGAAGCAACATATGAGATAAACAATTCCAAACAAATACTAATATCTAAAACATAATCTTCTTTACACAAATTAAAATAGTCACACAACAAAAATAAGAAACTAATCTAAGTCGTCGTCTTGAACATCTTGATCATCTTGATCGCCTTCATCACCTTGGGTATCCCCGGCACCCTTGCTCGTTCCACCACCGTGCCCTGGCGTGTATGTACGTAAAAATTCTGCCAACGCATCTCTGTGTCTTGGATCCTCAAGCATCTGTGCAAGCGCATCCTTCAAAAAAATAAAAATGTATATTATTAGTTAAAAACAAATTAAGTATTTAACAATGAAGTAGTTAACAATTAATATTTACCTTTGTAGGTGCTTCTTGGGAAGGTTGGCCTACATCAAAATGAGGCGGTATTGTCGGAGTCACGAGAGGTTTACGGCCAATCCCTTTGTAATGTCCACGGCGAGAACCCAACACCTTTTCAAATACCCCAACTTCCTTCGCGGGTTCCGGGGAGGGATCGTTTAATAACTCAAACTCACGTTCCAACTCAATCTGCATTTTACATAAATAAATAAAAAGTTAGCATTTTACATATATTAAGTATAATAATAATGATGTTGAACTAATTTTTTTGTATAAACACTTACATATTGTTGATAAGCCAGGTCACTGTCCCATGTCCCATCTTTGCGGGTGTGAGCCTTCTTGAATTGTTCGATTTTCTTTCTACCCTGTTTAACAATAAAAAATTAGATTTGAAACAAAGCATTATCGATTTGAAACAAGCGATAATATATATACAAAGCATTACCGATTTGAAACAAGCGTTGCTATATGTGCTTGTCCCCCCACGGTTGGTGTATTGTTGTTTTTGACGAGTTCCTTTGTTAGCATCAGATTGCCGTCGATATTCTGGTGTGCAGAAAAAGTCTATAGCTTTGTTCCAATTTTGAATAAGCATACCCTCAGGGGGTGAGTTCTAGCCCTGTCTATATCCTCATATCCTCCTGCCTCATCAAACTCAGTTTTTGCATCACTTTTTCGGTCCCTATACCGCTTCATCAGCACCGCATCAATACCACCCTTCAAATGCATACGCTCGCAATCATCCTCAATCGCATCAAAATCGAAGTTCCTCTACAAATTGAAAATAACTTAGTCAAGTAAAAATAAATAAATAAATAAATATCATACAAAAATAAAGTTATATAAATAATTTACCTTGAGATGATGTACTAATGCATCCTTCTCGGCTTTGGTAACACTTTTCCAATCTTTTCGATCAAAGGGCATGTTATTCCACATGTATATCCCCACCTCACGAACAAAGAGGTCATACGGTCTACCAACCGGGGTATACGTAGTCGCTCTATCAAACTCCAATGTCAAATTTTGCCCTGTCTTATCGCGTTGTCGTTGCAGTTCAAGGTTTTTAGCTTTGCCTCTCGTTTTTCTTCTCGCCAGTACACCAGCAATATAAATTTAAAAATATTAGTCACGATTGTTATAATAAATGAATAAATACAATAAATTAAAAAATTATAATAACACTTACCGTCCATCTCATGTAGACCCGCGCCTCTCCAAGGCGGAAGTGGTGGATCCCCGGCCCCATCTCCACCATGGCCCATCACATCGGCCATGATATAAAGTAGCATCATCCAAAACGATGTCATCTCCTAACACATAAATAAATTACGATTTAAATAAGTCCATGTTATTAGTTGATGGTTAGGGTTTAGAGTTTAAGTTTTATGGTTTAAATAAGTGTGTGTTTAGGGTTTAGGGTTTGGCGATTAGGGTTTAGGGTTTAGGGTTTAAGTTTTATGGTTTAAATAAGTTTGTGTTTAGCGTTTAGGGTTTAGGGTTTAGGGGTTAGGGGTTAGGGTTTAGGGTTTAGGGTTTAGGGTTTAGCGTTTAGCGTTTAGGGTTTAGGGTTTAGTGTTTAAGTTTTATGGTTTAAATAAGTTTGTGTTTAGGGTTTAAGGGTTTAGGGTTTAAAGGTTAGGGGTTAGGGTTTAGGGTTTAGGGTTTAGGGTTTAGAGTTTAGGGGTTAGGGTTTAGAGTTTGAGTTTTATGGTTTAATAAGTTTGTGTTTAGGGTTTAGGGGTTAGGGGTTAGGGTTTAGGGTTTAGGGTTTAGGGTTTAGGGGTTAGGGTTTAGAGTTTAAGTTTTATGGTTTAATAAGTTTGTGTTTAGGGTTTAGGGGTTAGGGTTTAGGGTATACTGTTTAGGGTTTAGGGTTTAGCGTTTAGCGTTTAGGGTTTAGGGTTTAGGGTTTAAGTTTTATGGTTTAAATAAGTTTGTGTTTTGGGGTTACGGGTTAGGGTTTAGGGTTTAGGGTTTAGGGTTTAGCGTTTAGCGTTTAGCGTTTAGCGTTTAGCGTTTAGCGTTTAGCGTTTAGCGTTTAGGGTTTAAGTTTTATGGTTTAAATAAGTTTGTGTTTAGGGTTTAGGGTTTAGGGTTTAGGGTTTAGGGTTTAGGGGTTAGGGGTTAGTGTTTAGGGTTTAGGGTTTAGGGTTTAGGGTTTAGGGTTTAGGTGTTAGGGTTTAGAGTTTAAGTTTTATGGTTTAAATAAGTTTATGTGTTTAAGGTTCAGGGTTTAGGGTTTAGGATTAAATAAATTTATGTTTTTGTTTTGTGTTTACGGTTTAAATAATTTTATTAAAACGTTACATTAATGTATAACTTTATTTTTTATAAGTTGCGATTTATACGTTATATTTAAAACGTTACATTAATCTATAACTTTATTTTTTATAATTAATTTTAAGATTTAAACATTAAATTTTTTATAATTTACAATTTAAACATTATATTTTTTAAAATTACGATTTAAACGTTATATTTAAAATGATCTAAATGTTACATTTATAACAAATCAAATAATTAATAATTAAGTATTTAACAATTAAGTTTTTAACATAAGCATTAAGTTCTTAATAATTAAGTTCTTAATAATTAAGCACTTATCAAAAACATTTCCAAACATATTATATTTTCCAAATCATTTTTCAAATTAAGCACTTAATAATTAAACAGTTAAAAATCAAGTACTTAACACATTAAGAACTTAACACCATCACATTATACATTTTCAAAATTATTGTCCAAACATATTAGAATTTCCAAATCATTTTCCAAACATATTATATATTCCAAATCATTTTCCATATTAAGCACTTAATAATTAATCACTTAAAAATTAAGTTCTTAACATATTAAGAACTTAACACCATCACTTCCAAAACAAATCAAAACCATTAAACATTTTTTCATAAACCATTAAGAGCTTATAATAAGTCATTTTTCAAGAACTTAACACATTAAGAACTTAACATATTAACACTTTAACAAAATTGCAAAAATCATTAACACATACTTAGGGTGGTAGATGTTTCTGAAGTAGGTGGCCGACGGTGGGGGCGTTTTTCCGGCAGCCTCCGGTGGTGTTCTTGGTGGTGGTGGTGGTGGTGGTGGTGGTTCTAACAAGAGAAAAAGTTGGTTAAAAATCAACATTTAAAACAATATAAGTAGATAATCAAAAAAACTTACACAATAGATGATAAATCTTGCCGGAAATGAGAAGCTATCGCCGGAAAAGAGAAGCTAATCGTCGGAAAAAAGGTGTGTCGCCGGAATTAGCTCGGGAACGCCGGTAAAGAGAAGCAAATCGCCGGTACAAGTGAAAGAGAGCACCGGGGGTTGCTTTGGGGTGGTGGTGGTCGGAAAATATTGTTCAATCGCCGGAATAATCGAGAGAAAATGAGAGGGTTGTTTGGGTTGCGTAACAGACGAAATGGGGAGCCGGAGAAGGTAAGTATGTTCGCAGACTTTTAGCAGCGACGCAATTAGGGTTTTACTGGCGACAGGGAAATAGCGGCGACGGGTTAAAAACGCGCTTCCTGTCTTGACCGTCAGATGGTAACGCAATGGACGACGGTTAAGATGGCGATCCGCGTGACAAAGCAATAGCGGCGACGCGCAGGCATTAGCGGCGACGCGTATGGAGGGAAATTTTCCCGCTTCCTTTTTCACCGTCAGATCAAGGAATTCACGCGCAGGCGCAGGCATTAGCGGCGACGCGACATAGGGTATTACCGGCGACAAGAGACGCGTGTTCTCTATGTCGCCGGTAATACCGGATGTCGCCGCTAATGGCGTCGCCGGTATTGCCGGTGTTTCTTGTAGTGTTTAAGATAAAATTTGACATGAAGAATCCTTACTTGACGTATAATTTGCCGGTTGGATTCCACATTTTCAGAATTTCTCTATATCATGCATTCTTAAAATATTTATGTTAAATCATTTTTTAGTTAATTTCGAACAAAAACTGTAAACAACGGTTTATGGAATGAATTACGTGTTTTTTATATTTTGAATGTAAGAGGACAAAATGTGGTGCAACCCAACCCAAACAAGGGGTTAGAAAAAATGCAATAAAACAATTAGTACCTCTCGAGTTAATGTCCCGTCTTGTCCATTGACTTCTATAACTGTGTCGTCTCAACATGCATATAAAGAGGCTGTTAATCATCATGATTCTTCAGCAAAACAAACAATGCCTTTCACGTCCTTCAAAATTAGCACTACTCTGATGCACACTCTAACCATACTGAGCACCCTTGTTTTCATGTTATCAACCGCAAGTCCTATTGATTTTCACAAATTAGTAAAACCACAGTCTGATTGTGGTCGATTTGGAATCACTTGCAACAAGGCAGGAAGTGTGGTTAGGATAGACCTCTCTAATGAAGATGGGCATGAGCTAAGAAACTTAAACTTTTCTTCATTTCGGAGCCTTGAGTGCCTATCTATTGTAAATAGTACGCTTGAAGGAAACATCTTAGACCAGATTGGCTCGCTACCAAATCTGACCTACATTTCACTCCGTCAGAATAATCTCAAAGGTTACTTGCCTGTATCCTTTACCAATCTCTCCCAATTGGTACACCTCGACCTTTCCGATAATGAGTTCATTGGTATTCTCCCATCTCAGATGGAGAGTTTCAAGAACTTGGAGTATTTGGATCTTAGCCTAAACTGGTTCATCAATACAAATTTTACAATTTTTTATCCTATCATCAATCTCACCCGATTAGTACACCTTGACCTTTCCGAGAACGATTTTGATTGTACCCTCCAGTCTCTGTCATGGACTCTAATGAATTTAGAGTTTCTGGATCTTAGCCAAAATTGGTTGACCGGTCCAATCCTTCCAACTTCTGGTTCCATTATCAATCTCACTCGATTAGTACACCTCGGCCTTTCTGCTAATAGTTTTGGTGGTACCCTCCCATCTGGATTAGGGAGGTTCAAGAATCTACAGTTTCTGGATCTTTCCCATAACCAATTAAGCGGTCCTATCCCTCCATCACTTGGCTCCATGATCAATCTCACTGTCCTGAAATTGAGCGCAAATAAATTAAATGAATCCATTCCGCAGGAACTAAGTAACTTGCAAAAGCTACTAACACTGGACCTGTGTCAGAATCTTCTTCAAGGCCCAATTCCTTCAACTCTCGGTTTTTTAATCCGACTGAATTTCTTAGACCTTGGTATGAAAAACATCAGTGGCCCCATTCCTCTGGGTATAGAAAACTTGACGAACCTAGAATACCTAGACATTCATCATAACAATCTTTCCGGTCAGATTAATCTTGATTTTGGAAAGCTGCGGAAACTTTGGTACCTTGATTTTTCATCAAACTTTTTATCAGGAAATATTACAGTTCCAAATCCCTGTTTTTTACAGCATCTATACTTCACTGATACTCTTATAACCGGTTTCCCAGGATTAGCTAATTGCAACCATTTAAGCTATTATAATTTTCCATGCCCTATTCTTGATAGAGAAGAAGCCAGTTGTTTGAATTTGAGGCGAAAGAACAAACATATCATCCTTTTGGATATTTTCCTTCCCATGCTTGTTGGATTTTGTTTCTTAGTGCTTGGTTATGTGCTGTACCATCGCAAAAAGGCTACCACAGAGAAAAGTCAGCCAAAACTAAAAAAACATGGAGATGTATGCTCCGTATTCAATTATGATGGAGCAATTGCATACCAAGACTTCATTAAGGCAACAGAGGACTTCGACTTCAAATACTGTATTGGAACAGGTGGTTATGGTAGTGTTTATGAAGCAAAATTGCCTAGCGGTAAAATATTTGCTTTGAAAAAGCTCCATAGTTTTGAAGCCAAGCAACCTGAATTCGACAAGAGTTTCAAGAATGAGATCCAAGTCTTAACCAACCTAAGGCACAAAAACATTGTGAAACTCTTAGGTTTTTGTTTGCATGACAAATGCAACTTCCTTGTATACGAATACATGGAAAAGGGGAGCCTCTTTTGCGCATTGAGTGACAGTGAATTAGCTGAGACATTGGATTGGATGACAAGGGTGAACATTATCAAACAGGTAGCCCATGCTTTGGCATACATGCACCATGATTACAGCCCACCAATCATTCATCGAGACATATCAAGCAACAATATTCTCTTGAACTCAAAAATGGAAGGATTTGTTGCTGACTTTGGAGTAGCCAAAGTGCTTGACCCTGATTCCTCCAACCAAACCGTTGTCGTAGGAACTATGGGATACATTGCTCCAGGTATTTGTAATAAGTTATGCGTCTTTTACCTCTATTAGTTGTTGAAGATTTACTAACAAGTAACAAACCTTTTTTGTATGGTCATGTAGAACTTGCGTATACCATCAACGTGACGGAAAAATGTGATGTGTATAGCTTCGGAGTGCTGGCACTTGAAACAATTGGAGGAAAGCATCCTGGAGGCCTCCTCTCGTCCCTCAACTATTCCACATGTCAAGATACAACGTTTGAAAGTATATTGGACAAGAGACTCTCTTATCCAACAGACAGGCTGATTAAAAAGGAAATTATTCGTGTTTATCATGTTGCATTGGCATGCATTGTCACAGATCCAAAGTCACGGCCGACAATGAGAAACGTGTCTCAGGAGTTGTCTAAGTGATGTACCATTTGGGCTGCTATCTTCCAGCATCTTCAGGAGTCAGAACAACCATTATACTTTTGTGCTCGTGTTGTACCTAATAACTACGTCTTTATTTTGGTGTCTGCTGGTTATAAAATATTTCAACTGTGTTCTCATATAAGACGTGTTTACTCAGGTGATATATTTGATTTCGTTTGTCTCAAAAGTCAAAACCGAGGCTTGTGCCATATGTGTATGCATCAATTATGAGCTTTTCTAACAAACTCATTGAATTTCAACACCAAAATTAAGCTTATTGTATGCATCAAATTTCAACACCAGAAGACTATACGTTATTATTTGCAAAAAGTCGGGATATTACATACTTGTTTTATAGATATCAAAGAACTACGTACTATTGCTAAAGTAGAAAATTAGGAATTATGCAATTTCACTACTATGAAGTAGAGGTATCAACGAGGATTTAGCTACGAAGAACATCGCTAGCTAATCAGCGACATATTTGGAAGGAATCGGCGACAGGAATCACCATGATCTCTATCGCATAAGTTCTTTACCAAGGCATGGAAACTATCCCTCGGTAATAGCTCGATAATGTTAGTGTATCCCACATTTGTGCGACACGGTCTTATAAGTTTGTATATATGTTGGAGTCTCCCCTCTCTCCACAAGGGCTCTTTTGGAGAGACATTATTGGGCTCCCCATATATTTACATGGTATCAGAGCCGGTGTCTCGCACCTCTGTAACCTCATCGAGCCTATGTCTCTGAGGGAGGGTGTTAGTGTATCCCACATTGGGGCGACACGGTCCTATAAGTTTGTATATATGTTGGAGTCTTCTCTCTCTCCAACAAGGGCTCTTTTGGAGAGACACTCTTGGGGCTCCACATATATTATCAGATAAGACCTATCGCTGATTATCGATTCACTTTTTATTCGATGTAATATTTTAAAAATAAAATGTTTAAAAATATCTTATAACTTTATTTTATATATATATATATATATATATATATATATATATATATATATATATATATATATATATATATATATATATATATATATATATATATATATATATATATATATATATATATATATATATATATATATATATATAGAGAGGTAGGTTCAATAGAGTCCCCTTAAAAGGTAGAGATCTGGAGGCCAGATCTCGGCCTTTCAAAATGTAAGATCAATGGATTAAATTTACGGGTATATTTTAAACAATAGATGGATTTACAGGGACCTAAACTAAAATATTTAAAGATGTCAAGGTTAGTCTCGATATTAGAAGTTCTATTTCAATACCCGCTCCGCGAATCACCCGCTTCATTCCCGTTTTCGAGTGTTTCAAATTAAGAAACTCATCGGTTGAAATCTTTTTCGAATATCATTGATTCGAATCCCATCCAAAAGGCCGATAATCATTGTTTTATGCAATCTTAGTATCATTAACGATTGAAGAACTAGTGGCGCCATTTAGGGTTTACGGTCTGGAAGAAGAAACACTACAAGAAAAAGGTGAAATAGCTACGGACAAATTCCGTAGCAAAATCATGATATTCCGTAGCCATTCATGTTTAGCTACGGAATTTGCTACGGATCCAATCCGTCACTAAAAACTTCGTAGCTAAAGGTTGCTACATAATCTGCTACGGAAGTTGCTACGGAATACACTACAGACTTATTTCGTAACAGATTAGCTACGGAATAAATCTGTAGCAAATTCCACAGCAAAACCGTTACAACTTTATTCCCGTAGCAAGTCCATAGAAAGTTAGTTACGAACTATTACGTAGCAATTCCGTAGCAACTTCTCTATGGCAAAATTTTGTGACTAATTTTTCGTAGCAAAATCACTACGACTAATTCCATAACGACTTATCCGTAGCAAACTCGCTACGCACCAATTCTGTAACGCATTTTCCGTAGCAGATTTTCTACAGACAAATACCGTAGCGGAGTTACTACGAACCAATTCCGTCACACCTATTCCGTAGCAAATTTCCCCGCTGGCCAATTCCGTAACTGCTATTCCGTAGCACATTCACTACGGACCAAAGGCGTAACAGATTGTTCGTAGAAAAATTACTACAACCCAATTCCGTAACAATGATTTTGTAGGGCTGGACGATATCTTAATTTCGTAGCTAATATTCTGTAGCGAAAGTTGTGACGGAGTAATTTCACTCAACATAGCTAAAAATTTTGTTGTAGTAAAATCCATACCAAATCAACTAGTTATGTAGCACAAAATGAGAATATAAAATTTTTGTGCAAAATACGTACAAATATTTCAGAAACAATGTTGTACCAAAATCAACATACGAAAATGAAATAAACATTGTTCAAAACCACAAACAAAGTAATAAAATAGTACCCAAAATAGAAATGAATAACAAATTAAAAACAATGCATCAATTTTCCATCCTGCTTTTCAAATCTTTCATCTCGCTTCTCATTTCGATCAACTCCATCTGTTGTTGCTCAACAGTTGCCTCTAGTTTTTGGATCTTTGATTTCACTTGTTGAGGATTTGTATTCGATGGAGTACAGCTTCCACCATAAGAGTTTTTAAGAAACAAAGCTCTACCATATGAGCCAAGCCCATAAACTCTTTTTTTTCTATCATGTCCTCCAGCAGCTTTATAAAACATCTCACTATCATCCACTTCCTCTCCTATTGGTTCCGAATCCGCACGTTGAGACTCATAAAATTCCTACAATTTTATAATGCATTAATATATATAATTTATAAAAGATCATCTACTTAACATAAATTAGAAATAAACTTACATGAACTTGTTTAGCTCTCTCATCTAGCGACTTCCCGTCATGATCTTTGGTATGAGTAAACATGAACAGTTCATACAATGATGGGGGTTGTCCCATAACTTCCTCCTATAATAACAACAAAATAATGTCAAATCTCAACACAATGTCTTGAAAAAAATATGTTAATCAGAAGAAAAAAGCTTACCATATCAGCAGCAATTTGCTTATAAGAAGCAGATCCACCATTATGAGTAGGTGGAGCTATTCCACCTTCTATACCTTTACGTCTATTTTTTTTATTTTGTTCAGAATTTTTTTTGAACTCTTCTGAGTTCCACACTACATTCCACGAAGCCCACACATGCTCTTCTATATGAGATGGCTTCTGTTGAGTTGGATTTCTTGTTCTTGAGCTCATGTTGTAAATATATGTTCGATATTTTTCTTTAGCCACATGTTCCCAAGCAGTCTTGACAGACTCGGCATCTTCAACATCCCAATAGCATTTTTTCTACATTTGATAACAACAGTTAGTCTTGATAACAAAGGTATGTGCCTAATAGTTACATAAAACTTAATAATAAGATACGTACCTGAAACTCTTCCCAATAAAATTGCTTTATCTCTTCGCTTATCATCACCCACTTATATCCATCTGGATCCACTCTATCTATGAATGCTTTTCTAATTATATATGCACATTTACTTGAAGGTTCTAAGCTGGAAAAAAATTCCAATGCAGTATGATTGTGATGTTAAAATCAAAAAAAATTAGGAAAACTTATATGAAAATAAAATAATGTTTTAACTTACTCCTTCCCATCAGCATAAACATATATACGTCCATCTACTCGTGTTTCTTGTTGTTCACTGGAAATAGGTGCAGACCTATCTGGTGTGGAGGAAGGGAATTGTGATGGGGCTGTTGTGGAAAAAGGCGTTGAAGATGGGGCTGATGTAGTACCAACATGTGGGGGGTTAGATGGTGTCGGTGTGAATGTCGGTGCGGTTGTCGGTGATGATGCAGGGGTAGGCATTGGGGATGTTGCAATACCAGAGGGTTGCTGGACAGATTGCGATGACAATGCATTTGTAGTTGATTCTTTATTACGTTTTTGGAGCAGTCGGTGCATATGCTTTCGTTGACCTGTTGAAGCTCCTTTCAATAGAAAGGAAGACATCTTTCCTGCTTTATAAATAAAATAGAAATAATACATTAGAACTTGAAAATGCAAAATCAATTCCTGTTGTACCCCTGCTGGTTAATATTAGAATAGGTTTAATGTTTGTGACTGTATGATGGGATGATGTTGATTAACCTCATACAAATCAGATGTTGGTGAAAGTAAATTGTAGAAATAGAGGAGAAGCAAGGAGAAGGAAGTAACCTGATGTGACGTCGATGGTGAAACGGACGATCGAGGACGGTAACCTTTGCAGACTATGGAATCACACACGCACACAGCAGTATATTGAGATTGTTGTAAATTTAGGTTAACTTTATATTAGTCGAAATTGAAGGGAGTGATTATCGGGATTTTAGTTTTGCCGGGAGTGGTTATAAGTTTTAGAGGGAAACGAAAAAATTAAATACTTATTATGGAAAGGATTTGGTTTTGACCATTATCTCTATTAATCGGTTCCTTTTGCTACAGCAAAAAGCAAAAAGCAAAAAGCAAAAAGAAAAAGGCAAATTGTGAGCTGTTAACGGTACATAAAGCAAAAAGGAACACGCATTATCTTTTTCTGTCAACTGTACATAAAGCAAAAGGTAATTGGAAGCTCTTATATGCTACTCACGTGTCCCATGATATTGCATAAAGGCAAAACCACATCTTATACCAGGTGGAACAAAGATCAAGTGTCATGAAAAAAAACAAGGTTGAAAAACAAAGTACATTGCTATTTTGTTTATTGTTAAAACATACCCGAAAGTTTTATTTTCTCCAAATCCTGCCATGCCCGGCTATCCAAATCAAGTCTGCAACAAACACATTTAATTATTAGTATGGGATTTGAATCAAAATCATTTTTACTTAAAGATGCTTTTATATATGTTTCTATGTTTCGTGTTAAGCCATTTTTATGTTTCATGTTAATGTAATGTACTTTAATAAAGTTGATGATATCAAAAAGTAACCTGCTTACTAAGTTCCTATTCTGCCAGATATAGAAAAAAAGTAACAAAGGTGAAAAAACATCTACAAATGCATAACATATGGTCCTGTAAGTAATATCCTAAAACATATGCACCTTTTGACATTGTACTTTCTAGAATAAACATCTAGAAATGCATAACATATGGTCCTCTAAGTAAGAGTGTAGTTACCGGCTGTTAATCGCTATCGTCATCAGAATGATAATATTCCCCATCATCATCTTCTTCTTCATTTGTTGGTGTACTATACTGATACTCACCCTCATCGACATCATTGTTTTCATCATCAGAACTGTTGCTTGATATGTAGCCAGATCTCACTGTTTCATCAACTGAACTTGTGGAAGGTTCTTGTGCAATGCTAATGATTTCATTTGTTTCAACTACATCTTCTTGAAAAGCCACATCTTTTTGATTATCGATATTTTCTACATCAGCCCATCCTCGAGGTTTAACTTTACATACGGCCAACCAATCAATATTGTTTTTTTTCATGCTTGGGTAGGGGATGTAACAAACTTGGGTGGCTTGCATAGCTAAAACAAATGGCTCGAACTTCTTGAGCTTTTGTCGTTTGTTAATATCAACCAACTTATATTGGTTATGGATCTTGACTCCTACATTAGGCGTAGGGTCATACCAAGCACATCTAAATAATACCGTGGTTTTTATTGGTAAACCAGGATATTCAACTTCTAATATTTCCAACAAATTGCCGTAGTAATCAAAGGACTCGCTACTTATACACACTCCGCTGTTCATCGTCGATTTGTTTTCACCGTGCTTGTCGGTATGAAACTTATACCCATTCACAAAATATACATTATATGATTTCACCATACGTACTGGTCTTCTAGAAAGATCACGTATATACGTGTTATTTATTGGATTATGACGTGCCTAAATGATGAATAAAGTACATTAGAAATCTGACAAGAAAACAATATAAATAATAATATAATAAAAATAAAAATAATAACAAACAAAAAAATCCTAACACTCACATAACTTTCAAACCATTGAGCAAAATGTTTTTCTACTTCTCCTGCAATTTCTTCTTCATTCATGTCCGGATGTAACTCTTCCAATATCTCTTCATACATTCTAGTACAAAAACAACAAAAAATGTTTAAACACATGAGAAGTTAGGTAACAAATGAGTTTAAATTAATGTCTATTACAATCTTACTTGATGTAAGGTTGCACCTTCTCTTCATTAAGCAGTATGTAAGTATGTGCTGCGATATATTCCTTTTCATTCAGCCTTCTCTTCTTCAGTTTTCCATATGGGCGGCCAGGATGTGAAAATATAGACAACTTTTCTTCATCATAATCTTCACCTCCACCGTCATCATTTCGAGGCACCTTTCGGTTACTTGTGTAAACATGAGGCTCGAAATAGTAAGAGCAAAAGATTGATGCTTCACGAGTCAAGTATGCATTGCAAATGGACCCTTCCACTCTAGCTTTATTTTTAACATCTTTTTTCAGTCCATGTAGTTGTCTACAATACAGCATTTAAATATATTTTAAGTAAGATTTACCATTTTAACAATTTAAATTTCAAACATGAAGTAAAAAATAATAAACCTTTCAAATGGATACATCCATCTATTTTGCACGGGACCTGCTATCCTTGCTTCATATGGCAAATGTACCGGTAAATGTTCCATTTAGTTAAAAACGCCAGGGACAAAAATTTCCTCTAATTTACATAAAATTATTGGAATTTCAGCTTCAAGTTTTTTCATGTCCTCAATAGTAATTACTGATGTTGTTAATCTTTTGAAGAAAAGACTTAACTCGGTAATTGCTTCCCATATCTTTTTTGGCAACATCTCACGAAAAGCAATTGGCATCAATCTTTGCATAAACACATGACAATCATGACTCTTCATTCCAAAGAGCCTATTTGTCGTCAAATCTACACACCTTCCTAAATTTGAAACATAACCGTCTGGGAAAGTCAAACTCTCAACCCATTTGCATATGACTTTCTTTTGCTCCTTGGATAAGGCATAAGGTGCTGTTGGATACTTACCTGTAACTTGATTTTTTTCAAAATTTTTTCTGTTGCAAAAGATTTTCATATCCTCTCTTGCTACACCAGTGTCCTTTGTCTTCTTCTTAACATCCATTATAGTGAAAAAAATATTCTCAAACACATTTTTCTCAATGTGCATGACATCCAGACAATGTCTAATAAGATTGGTTTTCCAATATGGCAAATCCCAGAATATGCTTTTTTTCTTCCAACCACATCCATCTTGATTGTTGCAATGTTTATTTACAGCGTCAGCCCCAACTTCAGTCACTTTTAGGAAACCATAAGCTTCAATTTCACTTAAAGTTTCTGTGCCGGTCATAATTGGAGGAGGTCCACTAGTCACTATACGGTTCTTTCTAAACTTGGTCTTATTTTTTCTGAATGGGTGACCAAGTTCAAGGAATCTCCTATGACAATCAAACCAAGACACCTTCTGACCTTTTGGAAGATAAATGGTTTGTATATGGTTTCTACAATATGGACATGCTAATTTCCCTGCAGTTCCCCAACCCGACAGCATGGCATATGCCGGGAAATCACTAATTGACCACATTAAAGCAGCTCTCATTTGAAAATTTTGCCTCAAAGACACATCATAAGTTATGACGCCTTCTTCCCATAATTGTTTTAGCTCTTCAATAACAGGTTGAAGGAAAACATCTAGCTTGTGCTTAGGGTTTTTGGGTCCGGGTACAATTACAGTCAAAAACATGTAAGGCTCTTTCATACACATAGACGGTGGCAAATTATAAGGTGTAATTATGATGGGCCAAGTCGAATGTTGTGCTCCTGAGATTCCATGGGGCTGAAACCCATCTGTGCACAGACCTAACCTAACATTACGCCTTTCGAGTGAAAATGAAGGGTGAACGACGTCAAAGTGCTTCCAAGCCTCATAATCAGACGGATGACACATAATTCCATCACCATGGCCATGACTTTCTGCGTGCCATCTCATGGAAGCGGCTGTTGCTTCAGAAGCATACAATCTCTTCAACCTCGGAATCAGCGGAAAATAATGCATTCGGGAACATGGTACACGTGAAAACTTATCAGAATTTTTTAATTTTTTATACCTTGGTTCTTCACAAAATTTGCATTGACCAAGATTTTTGTCGCATCTCCAATATATCATGCATCCAGATATACAACAGTCAATCAATTCCACAGGTAGACCAAGACCTTGTACTACCTTTTTGGAATCGTATAAACTATCAACCATGGTATTTTCATCTGGCAACCCGTCCTTCATCAACTGACAAATTGCATTAAAGCATTGTTCAGGGATGCGGTATTCTGATTTGATATTCAATAGCCGAGCTACGGCAGACAGTTGTGTTAATTTTTCACAACCGGACCACAACTCTTTGTCAGCAGCTTTTAGCATATCAAAGAACTTTTTATCTTCTGGATTTGGCTCCTCATCTAGAGTTCTTCTTACGAAATCAGGACCTGCAACATCGAAAACCATTTCCCTATAAGACGGTTCAGGTTGGTCATTGGAACTTGTGTTTGCATCATCCATTCCGGATAAAGTGGAACCGACTGATGAAGTAGAACGGACTGATGTTTCTCCATGTCTATCCCATAAATGGTAGTTTGGCTTAAAACCATACTTAGCCAAGTGATACTTCACCATGTCAACCTCTTCATATGGTACGTTATCACATTTTATGCAGGGACACTTAATTTTATTTCCATCCATGAATTTATGATTAGTACACGCATATTCAATGAAAGTCTTCAAACCATTTTTGAAAATACTAGACACATATCCATCTGCATCTAGTCTTTCATACATCCAATTCCTATCTGTATTATTCATTTACTATATCTGCGTATGCATATTAACACAATAATGAATGAATTAATACAGGGGCTGTTTTGCAAAAGTATCAAATATTTAATTTTAAATTCTGGACAGATGAAGCATTTTTTTTACCGAAGAGACCTATTCATTTTTTCTGCAATTTCTTATCGACAGATGAAGCATCAGTTTTTAGATTAATAAAGCTGCAGTTTTTCCTGGTAATGAAATGTTGTTTCTGGAATCAAATTTAAGATGCTAATGCCCCTGAGAATACGCTTTCTGATTCGCACACAGTTCAATTCTTGACATGATTCAGAAGAAACAACAAGAAGTTCAATTCGTACACAGTTCAATTTGTACACAGTTCAATTCGTACACAGTTCAATTCTGGTAATGAAATGTTGTTTCTGCACTTTTTCCTGGTAATGAAATGTTGTTTTTTGGTTTTGTTTTTATAATCTGTTGTATTTTGCAATTGACATGATTTAGAAGAAACAACAAGAAGTCAACAAGATCGATTGCTAAAATCAGCAAGATCAGCAAAATCATATGAATTAGAAGAAAGTCAAGAAACATAAACAAGTCAACAAGATTACATATTCTTGCTAAATCAATTGCTGAAAAGTAAAGAAACAACACAAATGTGGAGGCGTCGATTGGTTGCTATTTAGTTCGAATCACTTACATTGGCTTTGGGTTCGATCGAATCTTCCTGATATCTCTCGAGTTCGTGTCGTAGGTTAATAATGGAGGCGTCGATCGAGACTGTAGGGTGGAGTGGAGCTGCCGCCAACCGAACTAGTTCATTCAGACTCCAGACTTCGATCTGTGGAGGCCTGAGGCGTCGATCGAGAGTGAGACTGAGAAGTGAGACCTAGTTCATTGACTTGCGACAAAATCAAGGATTTCTTGTGGTCGAAACTTGCGACTTGTGAGTTTCTTATTGCTGATAGAAATGACAACCAGAGTGAAGTCTGAGAACTGAATGGCTGAAGACGACGAGGGTCAAGGAAGGAGAAGGTGTGCGTAACTGCATAAGGTTCTGGAGTGAGGCGTGCCCTATAGTTAGCTAAAGGGTAAAGGGTATGTGGGTAATTAGGTAAATTAATATTTAATATATTTTATAAATATTTAATATTAATATATTTAATCGGTTTTCGGGCGGACACCGTTTAAATTTTTTCAAACCGCAAACCGCTTAACCTTAACCCGTAAACCCGAATAAGGTTTTCGGGCGGGTACCGTTTAATTTTGGGCGGTTTCGCGGTTTAATTCAAATAACGCTTACCCCTAAATGCAGCAAATCGAACTCAGAACCAGAAATCAATAAAAAATCGAACTTGGAACAGGAAATGGAACTCAGCACCGTGATTCAATCTAAGAACTTCAAACTAGAAATCGAACTCAAAAATTTAGAACTTCAGAACCGTGTTTCAATCTAACTCCGAAATGTAGAACCATGCGATTATATCTAAGAACTTCAAAAACGACTGTCGATTATGAGAAATCATAACTCATGAATCGAACCAAATCACTAAATCATTATTCGGTGGATCTAGCTAGTATGCCAAACTCATTCGTTGATTGGGTTGTTCACTATATATGTATGGTAGCAATGAAAGGGTAAATATATGCATGTTGCGAAGGGGAAAGAATATGGCATGGATCTAGCTAGTATGCCAAACTCATTCACTTAAGTCCAAGCGAATCGGGCTATATTTGCAAATTGAATGATGATTTATAAAAACGCTTTAAATTTATTTGAAAAATAATCCGTAGCTATTCACACTAGATATGGAGTAAAATGATGTATAAAATTCAGTAGCGAAATTTTCTACAAATTGTGATTCCATAGCAATTTCCGTAGAAAACAATGGCTACAGATTTTATATTTGTTGCTAAATTGCGTAGTTGTTCACGTTTGCACTACAGAATTCAATTCCGTATGAAATTCCGTAGCAAAAATGCTTTCCATAGTCATTTCCGTAGAAAAAATAGCTATGGATTTTAATTCCGTAGCTAAATTCCGCAGTTGTTTAGGTTGCTGGTACGGAGTTGAATTCCATAGGAAATTCTGTAGGAAATTCGCTACGGAATGCGATTCCATAACAGATTCCGTAGACAATTAGCGACGGATTATGTTTCCGTAGCTACATTCCGTAGTTGTTCAAGTTCCGGTTACAGAATTCAAATCCGTAGGAAATTCCGTACCAAAAATGCTACGGAATGTCATTCCAAAGCAAAATCCGTAGAAAATTAGCTATGGTTTTGGTTTCCGTATCAACATTCCGTAGCTATTTTGATATTAGCTACGGAATGCAATTATGTAGCCATTTCCGTAGCGAAATTGCTACAGATCGCTATTCCGTAGCATATTGCGTAGCAGAATAGCTACGGATGACACTTCCGTAGCACACTTCCATAGCTATTCAGACTTTTTCTAGTAGCTACGGATGACACTTCCGTAGCACACTTCCATAGCTACGGAATGCAATTATGTAGCCATTTACGGGTATATTTTAAACAATAGATGGATTTACAGGGACCTAAACTAAAATATGTAAAGATGTCAAGGTTAGTCTCGATATTAGAAGTTCTATTTCAATACCCGCTCCGCGAATCACCCGCTTCATTCCCGTTTTCGAGTGTTTCAAATTAAGAAACTCATCGGTTGAAATCTTTTTCGAATATCATTGATTCGAATCCCATCCAAAAGGCCGATAATCATTGTTTTATGCAATCTTAGTATCATTAACGATTGAAGAACTAGTGGCGCCATTTAGGGTTTACGGTCTGGAAGAAGAAACACTATAAGAGGACACGGAAGAAGAACCACACAAGCTTGAAGCTGCGGAATCGAAACCCAAGAAGTCTAAACAGTTAAATTACTCGAGGTAATTCATTTTTTCATTCTATTAATCAGTAATTTGAAGTTAATTTATTAGCATGTTCTAAAATTTTCTTTTTGTAATGTTTGTGATTAATCTCACGTGAATGAAAAATCAGAAACAAGTTGTTAACCTTGAAATCACTGAATAATATTGTGTTATTGTTATTATTTTCTGAATTGAGGTCTAGATATGAATTATAATCGGTGGGTAAATAAATTTTAGTAGTGTATTCATTAATGATTGTTATAAATTATAACATGAATGTGATCAACATGTTACTCTTCTTTTTCCTCCAAAAGTTCACCTTAAGAGTTAACAGATTCATGACTGGAAAATTTCATAAAGGTTAATAGTTAGATTGTATAATACCAACGATCGATTCATACTTTATATACTGACAACGCCTAGTGATATCAAGTATTTTAGGCGTTGTTGAGCCCTGTTCTTGATAAAATTATATCGAATATGTCTGGGTATTCTCACTTTTCATGCCAAGACTTGTCTGGAGAAAAAGAATAGAAACAGGGACTAAAAGCGTGCAAAAGGAAGAAGTTGGGAAGGAATGAGAAATCAAGAGAACTCGTACGCGCGCCGCGGGAATCAACTACGCGCGACGCGGGCTTAAGGCGGTGGAACACATTCAAATGACGAAAAAACGGGGATCGGATAAGTACGCGCGCCGCGGATTTCACTTCTGCGCGGCGCGGTCACGGGAAATTTGCAACTATAAATAGAGGCATTTCCAGCCGAAAACCCTAGCAAAGACCTGGTGTAAACATCGACCTTGAAGCTCTTTGACTCCAGGATTTCATTTCAGCCAGCTCATAATTGGTACTTTATGTTTTTGGATTTAATTTCATTTTAGTAGAAAGTAGTTTTGTAGCTAAAGTCTTTGGGTGTGACAACCACTGACTTTGAGCACTTAGGGTTCTGATTTTGAAACATTTTGGTTACTGATTTTGTATTTGGAATTCGGATTTGGTGAATGGAATCATTCGGTTACATTTTATGTTAACATTTCGGTGCTTTTTGGATGTTTGTGTTTGGTTGTGATTGTTGAATCTTGTTTGGACCTTATTGGGACTGTTTTCCTTAGTTGAATTCATTAGTTAATTAGGTTACTTGGTAAGCATTAAACCTTGGCTAGTAACTGTTCAATAGGACTTTAACTAGCGGTAGTTTATGCTGTGCTTGGTTTTGCTAGTTTGGATGCCATTGATTGCTTCTGACTCAGAGATGTACTTCTGATTTCAGAAAGTGACTAGGTCATTTGTGTAACGCCAACACATGTTTTATTATATAATATAATTATAATAAAAGGGCAAAATGGTCATTTTACCTTAGAAGGGTAAATTGGTCTTTTGGACAAAAAAGTATTTGGTTTGAAATAATATTTTGAGTTTTGGACTTAAAATGTTATAAAAACTGATTTTTGGTCGTTTTACCACAAAAGGGTAATTTGGTCATTTGACCATGCGAGGGACCAAAAATGAAAAATATTGTTGTTTGTGGCAAATGTATAAAGAATGAAAGTTTTATTGTAATAAAACTTGATTTTGTGGTCAAAGTTCAAGAAAATGAACTTTAGGACTAAAAATGTAAAAATTTGAGGTATAAATAAGAGAGAGTTGACTCTCTCTTTGACTGGCCATTTGTGCAGCAACGGGGATGGGTTTTGAGAGCAAAAACCTGGAAATCTTGAAGAATTGAAGCATGGAATTGGAATCATGGCTTGGAATTGGTGATTCCTTTATTAATCAAGGTTAGTAAACTTGATTTTAACCAAGTTCTTGAAGTGTTCTTGGTTTGGTTTTATAGAAACTGAAATTTGTAAATTTCAGTCATGATTATGTGGTTTAGATAGTTTATTACTTCCATTAAGTCATGCTAAAAGGACTTAATTCAAGAAAATAGAAGTAGATTGCTATTTATGATGAATTTGAAGTTTTGGGGTTTTGGGACTAAGAACCCTAATTCTTCATTTTGATTGATTTACTTGTTTTGAATGGTTGAAAACCTTGTTAAAGTATAAGGTTTTAACCTAGAAACAAACCCAAACGATTAAGGACTGGATTAAGGACTTAATGAGCCAAAACTGCGTGCTACAGTGCACAAATCGCGGCTGGATAGGAGGCCTGCGCAGGCGCCAGGCGCGGTGCGCCCAAGCCCAGGGCGGGGTGCGCCCAGGCGCAGTGCGCCCAGCCCTTGGCGCAGTGCGCCTCCAAGCAGGGGCCAGGCAGGGGATCAAAAATGCTAACTTTCGTTTGGCTTGTCCGTTTTACCTCAAACTTGAACCGTAGGCTCGTTATGGTCTAAAAAGTTGGGGCAAATTATTAAATTGAGTTTTCGACCCCTCGGGGGCACTGTAGATCGATTCGAATGCCTCGGTGAATAGTAAAATTCATAAAAAGTTAGTAAACGGAAAGTTTATTAACTAGGCATTGTTTATAATGATATTGTATTGAACTCTATTGCATTAGAGTCAATTGGAATAATTATTAACCTATTATCATTTGGTATATAAATGATTATATAGGTATGGGACAAAATGGTTGTGGTGCACACAAAGGCAAGAAACAACCGGGATTTAAATGCAGTTAGTATCCAGGTGAGTAATCTCACTGATATCATATATGATATATGATGATTGAATTGTTACAGGTTGAAACAGCTTCGAGGGACGAAAATGACAAGTATGAAGATATATGTAAAAGACAATACCAGATAAGCCGTGAGTCCGAAATAGACAAGAACGGAGCTGTGAGTCAATACATATATATATATATATATATATATATATATATATATATATATATATATATATATATATATATATATATATATATATATATATATATATATAATTAATGACATGACAATACCAGATAAGCCGTGAGTCTATTATAGACAAGAACGGAGCTGTGAGTCAGTCAATATTAATGGTACGACAAAACCAGATAAGCTGTGAGTCTAATATAGACAAGAACGGAACTGTGAGTCGAACTTATATCGACAAGACCAGATAAGCGGTGAGTCTTTAATAGACAAGAACGGCACTGTGAGTCAAACCTATATATAGACAACAGCGGGCTAACCCGTGAGTCTAGGCAACAGCGGGCTAACCCGTGAGCCATGGTTTATTTTGATGAGCCAGACTTAAATAGACAACAGTGGGCTAACCCGTGATTCTAGGCAACAGCGGGCCAACCCGTGAGCCAAGGCAACAGCGGGCTAACCCATGAGCCATATTTGATCGTGAAAGAAACTGTTAGCAGATGGTGCGGCCTCTCGTGGCTATGATATTGGATGCTATATCCAACTGGTGCGGCCTATATGGCTATGATATGATTATACAGAAATGGTGCAGCCTGATGGCTACGATACCGGGTCGTTGAATCCAAACTGGTGCGGCCTGCGGGCTATGATTCACATGCTAGAAATGATTTGGTGCGGCTCGTATAGCCATTACAAATTATATGACTTATATAGTCATGATATATGATACAGTCTGATATGACTAGGAAACAGGGGACAAAAACGATAATTGAGAATTTGAATATTATTCTCTATTATATACATACGGCCTTGACGGCAAACAGAATTGATATGATCGGTATGCAAATAACTAATTAGACATGATAAAGTGATTTGATAATCACATGATATATGATTAGCCGGTAAAGCTAGTACTTTGGATGCGGTATCCTCAGATATACACGGTTAGCCAATAAGGCTAGTAGTCTGGATTTGATATCCAGACAGTTATATGATTGTATTTTGATACAAGTTATTTTGCAGATTTGATTACTCACTGAGCTTTGTAGCTCATACCGTTTGTTAAATGTCCCTGCAGGTTAGCATGATACTGATAGGGGACAAGATAGAGTCCGTGACTTCGGAGTGGGACTCATAGATGCTGTAGTAGCAGCCCGGCTTCAAAGGAGATTATGGTATTATATACTCTCCTTGATACACTTGTACCCGATTTTATTAAAATATACCCCTTTTGTAATGGTTTTACATATTGAAACCTGTATTTTAAATGAAAAATTTTCAGGGGTGTTTTTGTTTTAAAAGCCGAGTGTTACAAGTTGGTATCAGAGCCGTGGTTTAAGTGAACTAGGTGTCTATAGAGTAGATTCCTGGACTTAAACCCTGAGATAGTAGACATGATGCATAGTTAGGTGTATATAGTTGTTCTTATACATATATAACCTAACTGTTGCTAACTTATGACGTATAAGAAGTATGAACTGTGAATATTCTTGGGAGACATTTAGGGCGCGAAGCTCTAGGAAATGGATCAACCCTTTCGCAAGGCTCCGTTATATGAGAGCCAAAAAGGGGACGAATAGCATAAAATCCACATGATGAGCAATATTAGCTGATGTGGACAGAAAAAGAAATCGGTTGCTCACCCTGATTGATATTCAAGGTGAAAGAACAGTAGTTGAGACTACAAGGAAAGCAAAAGATAGTAGTGGACTTCTCAGAAGAAGTTATCACGAATTAGGTCTAACCTTAAAGGGAGGAGACCAGAACGAAAAGATGGTGTGACATAAGAAGTGTAGGAAAAGCACTCAGAACATTTTAGAGTTGAAACTCTATCGTTGACATGCTGAAATTGCAGAAAATGGGGGCAAATTGCTCGAGTTTATTGTATGGGACGGAAGTGGTTCCAACGTGGAACTATAGATCACTTCTTTATGAAATACTCACATACTAAATGTGGAGTAACGGGTAATGAACCCAGGAAAGAAAGAAGAAATGAATGGTTAAAAAGAACCAGTGGTACCTTGAGCATTCCAGCGGATTGTGGAAGAAGCTCGTGAGGAGACTGATATGATCTCCGGTGTAATTGTTCAAAATATAACTCGTGTATGTTATATTTGATCCATGAAGCTATGCTTGGGATCGATGACTTGATGTCTTGTTGGAATATTTCATCAACGATTTTAGATGAAATTTTGGAAGCAGCTATAGCAGATAGCAAGAATGTTCTAGATATTGAACGCCTGGAAGGTAGTTTGCCTAGGATTTACGGGACCATTTTCCCTATAAATCTGAAGCCGATGACTACCAGTGAATTTGAAGAAATCGTGCGTATGATTTGGTTAGAAATGAATTATGCTACCATGAATTGTGGAAATAAGAACAGTATGGTTCTTAAAACAGAAATGAAACGGATGGAAGTCCATGGTAAATGACCGTTGTTAAGAATATCGGTTATTTTCTTTGCTTAAACTCGGAAACGAGTTAGTAAAAAGAATGATGTTGTAATTGGCATACGTGGTATTAGCCAAGTTAGATAAAGCAGTGCTAGTAATGTACTACTTTAAATATATTCTTGGATGTTTCTTTTGAAAAGAACTTCCAAGATTCCTGCCAGATAGGCGAGAAACGTGTATGATTAAAGCTGATTTTGGGAGCCGTTCCTATTATTTAGGCTTTGTACTGATTTGCATCTGTAAAGATGGCATAGTTGGAAAATAACTAGAAGACATTTTTGTATTAGGGTCTCTTATGACCGTATGTGTCATCGTATGGAGCCCTATCTTGTTTGAAAAGAAGAAAGACAAGTTGATGCATGAGTGCATTGACTATTGAGAATTTGATATTCTCGAAACCAGATTGGAAATGAGGTACATTTGTACCAGACATTGGAGTTATTCACTAAGTTAAGTGATTTGTAAGATTCTCCAAGTATGAAATTTGACTAAAAGAAGTTTGATTCTTTGGGCATGTTAATAATGCCAAAGATGATAAAGTAGATCTAGTGGAAATGATACTGTGATAAGACAGAAACCGCCTTGGAATCTGACTGAAATTAGTAGTAGTTCCTTGGATTGGCGGGTTACTAAAGGAGAGTTGTAGAAAACTGCTCCTTGACAGATGTTCAGTTGACTAAGGTTGACTAATAAAAGTATAAAGTCTGAGTGGTAGAAAGACCACAGGCATCTTGTAAAGGTTTGGAATAAACCTTGTGTGAGACTGTGACATTAGCATTGATGCTAAGCGGATAGATTGGATCATCGAAATGCATCCAGTTGTGACTGTAGATGCATGATGTTGCTGTAGCAACTATAATTTTGGCATTGAAGCTTTGGAAACACTATCGATATAGTGTAAAGCTTACTGTTATAAGGATCTTAAGAGTTGAAACACTTAGTTGATCAAAAAGAAGCTAAATATGAGATAATAAAGATAGATGGATTACTTAAAGATTTCGGTTATGAAATCCTGTACCATCTCGAAAAGGACAGATGTGGCTATAGATGCCTTGAATTAGAAAGAGTATCTTTTGAAAGATACAACCGCATGCGTGAGTGTGACGAATTGATTACCTGAGTTGATTCGGGTAGCACAGAAAGATGTGTGCACGTTTGAAAATGTGAATAATAAATAAATGATTGAATATTAGCAGAAGCTAGTTGGAAAATCACAGCGATTTAAACCCTTGGTGGTTGTGAATGTGGATTCCAAAGCAAAGGGAAACATGAAAATCATCTTGAAAAGATGTATTTTGTACTAGATATGCAGTATACCCGGAGCAATACCAGATTGGATAGGTCGATAAAACCTATGTGTTGGTGGCCGGGATAGAAGAATGATATTGAAAGATACATGAAAAGTAGTTGACTTGTACGTAAAGTAAAGTCAAACCGTTAGAAACATGCGAAGAAATTTACCCGTGGTTGGCCCCAGAGAATAAATGAGACAACATTGTTATAGACTTTGCAATAAAGTCTATGCAAGTACCGTGAAATGATGAACAAAATGATCTGATGATTCAGACATTAGAAGATGTGCTTGAAAATTTCATAGTAGACCCTAGTAGAAGATGAGAAAAATTTTCTATTCTTGATAGAATTTGCAAGAAATAGCAGCTTACATGTTAGTAATTCGATGGCTCATATGAAGTATGGTATGGAATACCGTGACATCCTTCAATTTTTGGAATGAAGACGTGGTAAAGCCGGTGACTAGATCCTAGTTTGTTGCAAAAACTGAAGAGAGTACTTGATAAGTACGAACGAAATTGAAGAATAGTTAAGATTTTGTAAAAGTGGTATATGGATCACTGAGTAAAAACCTTTGAAATTTCAAGTAAAGGAATACGGTAGTACGAAAAGCGATTCTCTGGAAAGGTTAAAATATGTTTGGGACGGCGAGCAAGAAAGTATGTATTGATAATTCCCAACAAATCCCTCATGATGAGATAAAGATAGATAAGTAGATAAGGTATCCGGGACAACCGAAGGAATGATATGCGAATTGTGATTTAATCACAAGATAAGAAGACTAATATGGTTAAGTGCTTAGGCATTACCATAGAAAATCCGGCATGATGCGGAAGACCGAAAGCGAATCGAGGGAGACCTGCCCTCAACTCCTTGTATGATTTCAGGGACGAAATCTTTTGAAGGAGGGGAGAATTTGTAACGCCAAGACATGTTTTATTATATAATTATAATAAAAGGGCAAAATGGTCATTTTACCTTAGAAAGGTAAATTGGTCTTTTGGACAGAAAAGTATTTGGTTTGAAATAATATTTTGAGTTTTGGACTTAAAATGTTATAAAAACTGATTTTTGGTCGTTTTACCACAAAAGGGTAATTTGGTCATTTGACCATGCGAGGGACCAAAAATGAAAAATATTGTTGTTTGTGGCAAATGTATAAAGAATGAAAGTTTTATTGTAATAAAACTTGATTTTGTGGTCAAAGTTCAAGAAAATGAACTTTAGGACTAAAAATGTAAAAATTTGAGGTATAAATAAGAGAGAGTTGACTCTCTCTTTGACTGGCCATTTGTGCAGCAACGGGGATGGGTTTTGAGAGCAAAAACCTGGAAATCTTGAAGAATTGAAGCATGGAATTGGAATCATGGCTTGGAATTGGTGATTCCTTTATTAATCAAGGTTAGTAAACTTGATTTTAACCAAGTTCTTGAAGTGTTCTTGGTTTGGTTTTATAGAAACTGAAATTTGTAAATTTCAGTCATGATTATGTGGTTTAGATAGTTTATTACTTCCATTAAGTCATGCTAAAAGGACTTAATTCAAGAAAATGGAAGTAGATTGCTATTTATGATGAATTTGAAGTTTTGGGGTTTTGGGACTAAGAACCCTAATTCTTCATTTTGATTGATTTAGTTGTTTTGAATGGTTGAAAACCTTGTTAAAGTGTAAGGTTTTAACCTAGAAACAAACCCCAAACGATTAAGGACTGGATTAAGGACTTAATGGGCCAAAACTGCGTGCTACAGTGCACAAATCGCGGCTGGACAGGAGGCCTGCGCAGGCGCCAGGCGCGGTGCGCCCAAGCCCAGGGCGGGGTGCGCCCAGGCGCAGTGCGCCCAGCCCTTGGCGCAGTGCGCCTCCAAGCAGGGCTAGGCAGGGGATCAAAAATGCTAACTTTCGTTTGGCTTGTCCGTTTTACCTCAAACTTGAACCGTAGGCTCGTTATGGTTTGAAAAGTTGGGGCAAATTATTAAATTGAGTTTTCGACCCCTCGGGGGCACTGTAGATCGATTCGAATGCCTCGGTGAATAGTAAAATTCATAAAAAGTTAGTAAACGGAAAGTTTATTAACTAGGCATTGTTTATAATGATATTGTATTAACTAGGCATTGTTTATAATGATATTGTATTGAACTCTATTGCATTAGAGTCAATTGGAATAATTATTAACCTATTATCATTTGGTATATAAATGATTATATAGGTATGGGACAAAATGGTTATGGTGCACGCAAAGGCAAGAAACAACCGGGATTTAAATGCAGTTAGTATCCAGGTGAGTAATCTCACTGATATCATATATGATATATGATGATTGAATTGTTACAGGTTGAAACAGCTTCGAGGGACGAAAATGACAAGTATGAAGATATATGCAAAAGACAAGTTTTCGACCCCTCGGGGGCACTGTAGATCGATTCGAATGCCTCGGTGAATAGTAAAATTCATAAAAAGTTAGTAAACGGAAAGTTTATTAACTAGGCATTGTTTATAATGATATTGTATTGAACTCTATTGCATTAGAGTCAATTGGAATAATTATTAACCTATTATCATTTGGTATATAAATGATTATATAGGTATGGGACAAAATGGTTATGGTGCACGCAAAGGCAAGAAACAACCGGGATTTAAATGCAGTTAGTATCCAGGTGAGTAATCTCACTGATATCATATATGATATATGATGATTGAATTGTTACAGGTTGAAACAGCTTCGAGGGATGAAAATGACAAGTATGAAGATATATGCAAAAGACAATACCAGATAAGCCGTGAGTCCGAAATAGACAAGAACGGAGCTGTGAGTCAATATATATATATATATATATATATATATATATATATATATATATATATATATATATATATATATATATATATATATATATAATTAATAACATGACAATACCAGATAAGCCGTGAGTCTATTATAGACAAGAACGGAGCTGTGAGTCGGTCAATATTAATGGTACGACAAGACCAGATAAGCTGTGAGTCTAATATAGACAAGAACGGAACTGTGAGTCGAACTTATATCGACAAGACCAGATAAGCCGTGAGTCTTTAATAGACAAGAACGGCACTGTGAGTCAAACCTATATATAGACAACAGCGGGCTAACCCGTGAGTCTAGGCAACAGCGGGCTAACCCGTGAGCCATGGTTTATTTTGATGAGCCAGACTTAAATAGACAACAACGGGCTAACCCGTGAGTCTAGGCAACAGCGGGCTAACCCGTGAGCCAAGGCAACAGCGGGCTAACCCGTGAGCCATATTTGATCGTGAAAGAAACTGTTAGCAGATGGTGCGGCCTCTCGTGGCTATGATATTGGATGCTATATCCAACTGGTGCGGCCTATATGGCTATGATATGATTATACAGAAATGGTGCAGCCTGATGGCTACGATACCGGGTCGTTGAATCCAAACTGGTGCGGCCTGCGGGCTATGATTCACATGCTAGAAATGATTTGGTGCGGCTCGTATAGCCATGACAAATGATATGACTTATATGATACAGTCTGATATGACTAGGAAACAGGGGACAAAAACGATAATTGAGAATTTTAATATTATTCTCTATTATATACATACGGCCTTGACGGCAAACAGAATTGATATGATCGGTATGCAAATAACTAATTAGACATGATAAAGTGATTTGATAATCACTTGATATATGATTAGCCGGTAAAGCTAGTACTTTGGATGCGGTATCCTCAGATATACACGGTTAGCCAATAAGGCTAGTAGTCTGGATTTGATATCCAGACAGTTATATGATTGTATTTTGATACAAGTTATTTGCAGATTTGATTACTCACTGAGCTTTGTAGCTCATACCGTTTGTTAAATGTCCCTACAGGTTAGCATGATACTGATAGGGGACAAGATAGAGTCCGTGACTTCGGAGTGGGACTCATAGATGCTGTAGTAGCAGCTCGGCTTCAAAGGAGATTATGGTATTATATACTCTCCTTGATACACTTGTACCCGATTTTATTAAAATATACCCCTTTTGTAATGGTTTTACATATTGAAACCTGTATTTTAAATGAAAAATTTTCAGGGGTGTTTTTGTTTTAAAAGCCGGGTGTTACAATTTGAGCATAGCTTAGCTTGGCTTCGGTGTGTTTGATTATTTTCTCATTTGCCAGTGATTAGGAAAATAGAAACCAGATCCTCCGACTATAGCTGTGACACTATTAGTTGGTAATCTCTCAATTAGTCTAACCACGAAGCTCCTGTGGATCGACCCTGACTACCGCTATACTAGTGTGTGTGTTAGGTTTTCTCTTATTTTTGACCGCACGACGACCTCTGCGCGTGTCAAATTTTGGCGCCGTTGCCAGGGAGCTGTGAGCTTAGGTTAGGTGAGCAGTAGGAAATTGTTTCTTGCTTTTTAAAATTTCATTTTGGTAAGTTTGATTTGTGATTTTTGTGGGCGTGTTGCATTAGTGCATGCGTACCCGCAGGGGTAAGCAATTATCCCCATTGCAGTTTGATTCTGAGATTGAGCGTACTGCGCGCAAACTTCGTGCCCGTAGGCGTTTAAGTATCATGAGTTTTAGTCAAGTTAGCAGTAGTCCGGTCAGTGTTGCCCAGGACCCATCAGGAGAGGCAACGGGGATGTTTTCTATTCCCCCACTTTCAGAGTTTCAATTTGGGAGCACGAGTGCTTCTGGTGGTGCAGTTTCAGCCCCTGCACCCATACCATCATGCACTCCACCATCCATCCCATCATTTACACCCGCTTCACAACCCCAATCCACCAATCCATTTACTTCTGCTATGACCTGGGGAGAGCCGACCCGAGATGGCACCCCAGCTCCTAGACAACATACACTAACGTCCCAACCACAACCAGCCCTCTTTAAACCTCAACCCACTTACCAAACAAAACCTATACACTTTCAACCACCGCCTCAGCCACGATACCATTACCCAGAGACGGAGGAAGTATATGACGAGGAAGATGAAGGATGGGTGCCACCAGCACCACAACCTCAATGGAATCGAGGTCGGGGACCTCTTAGAAGAACGCCACAATATCCACCACCAGGTCAGCGGGAGTACAATGATCATCTTTACGGTAACCCCGCCCAACCTTTACATTTTGCACAACCGAGACGGCAATCGGTTGCATCACATTTCCAACCGCGGGAATATGATGATTCGTCGCCGATCTATATTCCTGATAACATAGATTCGCAAGTAGAGATAAAACCTCAGTTATTAGGAATATTAACTCAGTTTAGGGGATACAAGACTGATGACCCGTATAATCATTTATATGAATTCTTAGCAATTGCCAACGCCAACACTCCTAGGAATTCGGATAGAGATATTTTTAGGCTTAGATTGTTTCCATTTACTCTTAAAGATAAAACCAAAGTATTGGTTTACATCTTTACCATCAAATAGTATTACTAGTTGGGAACAACTCAAGGCGAAGTTTTTGCAAGAATTCTATCCAGTAAGTAAAACCACGGAGGTGAGACGAGCAATTCAAGATTTTCAGCAAAAGCCAGGAGAGGCTTTTCATGAAGCCTTTGACAGATTGATGGAGTTGCTGCGATCCTGTCCACATCACGAGGTTCCTAAGTGGCAGCTAGTCAAATTATTATTTGAAGGAGTTAACGAGACACACCAGGTCATGATAAATGCCTCATCAAGTGGGACATTTATGTGGCAAGAGCCAGATGATGCCTGGAGATTTTTGGAACAGCTGAGTTTAGGATCAAAAGTCAGTGGATCAATGAAGGATAAAACTATTTATGTAGCAAATATCGAAGCAGAAAACAAATGGAAGGCTGAAATTCAGAAAGAACTCACTGCTGTTACAAAAAGGTTCAATCAGATTCTTGAGAAGTTTTAGCAAGAAAAAGGAGCATACGTGTTGCATGGGCAGAGTATTTGCAATACATGTGGAAAAATAGGACACAATCACAATGAGTGCTCAACGACTCATGAGAAAATAAGTCAAGTGCATGGATATGGTCGATTTCACAACGCACCAAGGCCATTCCAAAGTAATCAGCAACGAGAATCGAGACAACCACCTATAAGGCAGCAACAGGTGCAATCTCCATCTTCATCAGGAAGTACGAACATCGGTTTGCAAGAAATTTTTGGATTGTTAGAACAACTCCAGGAAGTGGAAAAGTCTAATTCGGAAGCAATTCTGAGATTAGGAGAATCACTTGCCAAAGTGAAAGAAAAACAAGTGAGGGAGCAAGAGCAGTCACCAAGAATGCAAGTTAATGAAGTCATCACACTTAGGAGTGGGAAGAAAGTAGACAACAAGGTTGCAGCTCCGGTTGTTGATGATGATAGTGATGTAGAAATAGTTTTTGACGAAAAAGAAGAATTAGAAAGAAAGAAGAGAAAGGATAAGGAGGAGCAAGTACAGAAGACGAAGCAGACGAGTACCTGGGAAAAAGGAGAATCAAGTGGAACAGTTCCTTTTCCGACAGCTTTGGAAAAGCCGAAGAAAGGACCATATGGAAAGAAGGGACCACAAGCTGAAGACATGTGGGAATTGTTTAGCCAAATCAAGGTTAATATTCCTTTAGTCAAACTTATCAAGGAAGTTCCTGCATATGCTAAGTTTCTCAAGGACATGTGTATACACAAGAAACATATTCTATCCCACTTGCCTAATATGATTAGCTTGCCTGAGAATGTAAGCTCTATCCTCATGGATGCGCTTCCTCCAAAACTGAAAGATCCGGGAGTTCCTCTTATTTTAGTAGATTTAGGCAATGTGCACATCAAAAGAGCTCTTTTAGATTTAGGTGCAAGTGTAAATATATTGCCTGGACAGTTATTTGACAAGCATGAGTTTGGCACAATGAGATCTACTGATGTGATTCTGCAGTTGGCTGATAAGTCCACCAAGGTTCCCAGAGGCATGTTAATCGATGTTATCATCAGGGTAGGAGAATTTTACTACCCAGCTGATTTTCTTGTTCTGGACACCCGTCAAGCGATGAATGGAGAACAACCTACAATTATTCTAGGGCGGCCGTTTTTGGCCATGGCTAACGCAAATATTGCTTGTCGTACTGGAGAAATGGGAATATCTTTTGGACACCGACAGGCCAAGATCAACATTTTTAATGCTGATCTCAAAGGAAGTAACATGGAAGAAGAGGAATGTTATCAAGTAGACATTATTGACGAGCTTGTGCAGCAATACACTCCAGAGGTACTCAAAGAAGAAGAAATAGAACCTCAGAAAGAAGCAATTGTTGGAGGAAAAGAGACACAAAAAGGAGAAAAAGAAAAAGGATTCACATCTGAAGAATGTGCGCATATAGAGAAGTTACCATCAGAGATTCCAAAAACATTAAAACCCTCTTTACAAGAACCACCAAAGTTGGATCTTAAACCCTTACCAGAACATTTAAAGTATGCCTTTCTAGGGGAGAAAGATACTTTACCAGTAATCGTGGCAGCCAATCTGACAGAGGAACAAGAGAGAGGATTACTCAAGGTATTGTCCAAACACAAGGAGGCTATTGGCTGGACAATCGCGGACTTAAAAGGAATTAGTCCAACCACGTGCATGCATCACATTATCATAGAAGAAGGAGCTAAACCTGCCAGGGATACGCAAAGGAGATTGAATCCTAACTTAAAAGAAGTCGTCAAAAAGGAGGTTCTTAAATGGTTGGACGCAGGAATCATTTACCCTATTTCTGATAGTGAATGGGTTAGCCCAACACAAACTGTGCCGAAAAAGTCAGGGATCACTGTAGTAGACACAAAGGATGGTGACAAGATATCCACAAGACCTGTAACCGGATGGCGAGTCTGTATTGATTATCGAAAGCTTAATGCCGCCACATCAAAGGATCATTTCCCATTACCCTTTATCGATCAAATCGTGGAGAAGTTAGCAGGACAAAAGTACTACTGTTTTTTGGATGGATATTCTGGGTATAATCAAATTGCAATTCATCCAGAAGATCAGGCAAAGACAACATTCACTTGTCCTTATGATACTTTTGCCTTTCGCAGAATGCCATTTGGATTGTGTAATGCGCCTGCAACGTTTCAACGATGTATGATGGCAATCTTTTCTGACATGATTGGTGAAGCTCTAGAAATCTTCATGGATGATTTCTCAATTTTTGGACCTACATTCGAAACTTGCTTAGTCCAATTGGAAAAGGTGCTGAAAAGATGTGTGGAAACGAACCTGGTTCTTTCCTGGGAGAAAAGCCATTTTATGGTACGAGAAAGGATAGTACTAGGACATGTGGTTTCTGAAAGGGGATTCGAAGTCGATCGCGCTAAAGTTAAGGTCATATCCACATTGCCGCCTCCAACATCAGTAAAAGGGGTGAGATCATTCTTGGGGCATGCAGGATTTTATCGTCGATTCATTAAACACTTTAGTGCTATCTCTAAGCCCCTCTGTGGTCTTCTTTTGAAGGATGCACCATTCATTTTTGAAGAAAGAATGTGTAAAAGCATTCAACATTCTCAAAAATAAACTGGTTGAGGCTCCCATTCTGAAACCGCCCGACTGGACGCAACCTTTTGAGATAATGTGTGATGCTAGCGATTATGCTGCTGGTGCAGTACTAGGGCAAAAAGTCGACAGGAAACCTGTCGTTATTTGTTATGCTAGTAAAACGTTTTCTGAAGCGCAACTAAATTACACGACTACTGAAAAAGAATTACTTGCTGTAGTATTCGCCCTAGATAAATTTTGATCTTATATCTGGGGATCCAAGGTGGTGGTCTACACTGACCACAGTGCTGTTCGGCATCTGATCACAAAGAAGGAGTCTAAGCCTCGCTTAATTAGGTGGATACTCCTGTTGCAAGAATTCGACGTGGACATCAAAGATAAGAAGGGAGCTGAGAATGTGGTAGCTGATCATCTTTCTAGATTACCAGCTGAAGGATTGGAAGCAGGAATTCAAGATTCATTTCCTGACGAACAGTTGTTAGAAGTTAATGGAGCTCCATGGTATGCAAACTATGTAAATTTCCTGGCTACAGGAGCAATACCAAAACATTGGACGAAACAAAGGCAGAAGCAATTTCGCACATATGCAAAGAGATTCATTTGGGATCATCCAGACCTTCTTAAGGTAGGTGAGGACCAGATAATTCGTCGATGTGTGCCAGACAATGAAATTGGTGAAGTACTGGATCTTTGTCATGCATCAGCTTGTGGAGGACATTTCAGTGGAAGGAAAACCGGGTACAAAGTTCTTGAATCTGGACTATACTGGCCGACTATCTTTCGGGATTCGCACAGGACTGCCAAGGAGTATATCAATTGCCAGCAATTAGGGAATATATCGAAAAGGGATCAAATGCCCTTGAATCTGATTTTGGTAGTAGACATTTTTGATGTCTGGGGAATCGATTTTATGGGCCCATTCCCCACATCACATGGATATGTTTACATTTTGGTGGCAGTGGATTATGTCTCAAAATGGATTGAGGCCGAAGCAACTCGCACAAATGATCATCACGTGGTCTGCAAATTTGTGAAGAAAAATATCTTCACCAGGCATGGGGTCCCCAGAGTGATCATTAGCGACGGGGGATCGCATTTCAAAATTTTCAAATTCGGAAGGCTGTTGAAACACTATGGGGTGAATCATCGCATTGCAACGCCGTATCATCCACAAACCAGCGGCCAGGTGGAGGTATCCAATAGGCAAATCAAAGAGATCCTTCAGAAGACTGTCAAAACTGATAGAAAAGATTGGTCGCTAAGGCTAGATGACGCATTGTGGGCGTATCGAACTGCATACAAAACACCAATCGGGACTACTCCATATCGGTTGGTTTATGGGAAAGGATGTCATTTACCAGTAGAGATTGCCAATCGGGCCCTTTGGGCCATCAAGAAGGTTAACATGGACTATACTGATGCTGGGAAGGAAAGGAAACTTCAGTTGTCTGAATTAGAAGAACTACGAGACGAAGCATATGAGAACGCAGCCACCTACAAATCAAAGATGAAGCGATATCATGATGCAAAGCTACGACTAAAGGTCTTTGAAATCGGACAAAAAGTATGGCTATATAATTCAAGACTGAAGATGTTCCCTGGGAAACTGAGAAGCAAATGGAACGGTCCATATGAAGTGATCAGCATTACAAATTATGGTGCAGTCGAAATCCAGGACTTGAAAGGTGGGCAACCATTTAAGGTCAATGGCCATAGACTCAAACCATACATCACCACAGGTACGTTCCAGAAACTAGAGGTAGAGACAGTCGAACTCATAGCAGAGATTCCAACATACGCGACATAATCAGGTAAGTGTACGTCTGGCTGAAGACGTTAAACTTAGCGCTTGACGGGAGGCAACCCGATCATCATTGTATAATTACATATGTTTCTAATATTCAATGAATTACATCCAATTTTTGATCACGGTGAGAAAAAGGCAAGTGTGGGGTCATTTTGGTAAATTTACAATACCGCGATGCGGGATCTTAGAAACCGCGCCGCGCGTATTGAGTTTTCGCGATTATAATCAGATTTTTATACGCGACGCGGATAGAAGCTTCCCGCGCCGCGGTCTTATCTTAATTTGAAATTAAAGATAATCACTTAAACAGAGCTTTTTGATAATCATTCAAATTCCCACATTGCATATAAATAATTTGCGGAAAATCTTGATTCTCCTCACCGTGTTTCAACCCTCCAATCAATCCAACGACTGCATTCATCTTTCATTCACAAAAATCCAAGTAAGTATTGATTCTCTCTCTCTTAGTCTTAGAAGTCTTGAAACTTATTAAATGCCACTGTAATCCACAATGTTATGTTTAATCGTTCAATTTGATTGCTGAATTAGGATTATAGTATTGTATTGCGCGAAACCCAAGTGTCAGATTAGGAAAAATTGGACTTCGATTGACAGATTGAGTGAATTTTCTTGACTGAAATCGTTCGCCGCGCCGCGCCATGTCCAGTCCGCGACGCTGTGTTTGAATATTCATCCAGCGCGTCGCGGGTTGTCACGTGCGCGCCGCGTCGAACGTCAGAACAGTGCAGTAATTTTTCAGTTTCTATGATTTCGTAGGAACAATGTCTTCTTCAGGCAGTTCCGAATCCATCGACTGGAATTCTTTGGCCACGGAAGTGGAGAGAACACGCGCCTACAGTTTCTACAATCGTAGATCAATTCAACAACAAAAACGAATCCTCCCCACCCGGCCGATCAACTGGCAGTTGACCGAGGAATCAGGGATTATGGAACACTTGCAATATTGGCTGGTTCAAGTGGGATACGACAAAGGCGAGCTTACTTACACTTGTCGAGCCATCGATACCATTGTTCACATGGAAGGGCCCATTTACCGGGAGGTATTCTTGCAATTTCTTGCAAGCTACCAGTTTGATCGTCAGCCGCTGGGAATGGATATGGAAGAGATGGTGCAGTTCCGGTTGGGTAATCACAACCGAAGCTGCAGCTTATGAGAATTTGGTTATCGCATCGGGTTGTACACTGAGGAAGAATCAGAGGCACCAGGGTTCGCCACTTTCCATCGACGGGCTAACTATGAGGCCGATGACTCATTCTCTCCTGCTGACTACTGGAGCACTATATCATCCACGCGGTATCATGAGAATACTGTGCGCGAGTGACTGATGCATCTTCCATCATATCACATGCTACATCGATTGATATCAACCATGGTTTGGCCTCGTGCTGACGAGGATCGGGTGTTGCCACGTGAGTTACATCTTATGTGGTGTCTGACACGGATGCTTCAGACATGCAACATGCCATACTTTGTGGCCGATTACTTCAAACAGATCACGGACGAGCCACTGAAGCAAATTGCCCTCGGTGGGGGACATTATGTGATGAATCTAGCCCGATCTTATGGTTTGCTATCTGAGTACACTACCCGTGGGATGACGGTTGTTCAGCTAGTTCCTTTCAGCCCGCCGATTACCATTTCTCGGGATGTGATTTATGTCGACGACGGGGTTACTGCAACTGAGCAATCCCCATTTCCGGTGTTGAAGACCGAGCCATCCACTTCCAAGAAGCGACCACGGGTGACTATTCATCCACCCCGAGGACTTTCCCCAGCCACCATGGAATCGCGGTACTTAGCCGACGAAGTGAAGGATGTTAAAAAGGCTTTGCAGGACCATACGAGGGAACACCAGTTACAGTCGATTGTAGCACAGGAGGTTAACAAACGAACAGAGAATACACAGACGCAGCTCCTGTGGTTAGCAGACTGCATGATCGCCCTCATGGCAAAGCATAAGTGTGTCCCACCAAGACCTCAGCCGACTATCAGAGAAGAAGAAGAGGAGCCCATGGAGGAGGATCCTGAAGAAGATGAAGATGATTATGATGATACTGCGCACAATTGAAAAGGATGGATGTAATTATTTTGATTTCTTTTGAGAACATTTTGTTTTGCATTTTTGTTAGAATTAGCTTAGAGATTTGTTTTTAAGAAGTTGGTTAGGATAATAAGCTTCTTGTAGGCATTAGATATTAATAATAAAACAATGGTTTTAGTGTGTTGAATTGTTTCTTGTGAGATTTGAAATTTGGATAAATCTGCTCAAATTACCGCGCCGCGGTGTCCATATATAGCGCGACGCGGTCATTTCTCATTTGATGCTGTTTTAATCTCACGAAATTACCGCGACGCGCATCCTTCAATTACGCGCCGCGGTCATCCGCAACACATACATCTGTATATTTTTGTGTTTTATTTTTGTCATGTGTGTTTTAATTTGTTTGTTAAGTTATGCATGATATACCAATTTGAGAAGGAGTTGTCTCAGACAAGTGTGGGGTCACCGTGTCCCCTCCACTTGTCTTGACCACCGGCGTGTTCACTGTAGCGCTACAACTCCAGCATATGAATCAAGGATCCGATTGTACGCAATTATACCTGTGATATTGAGCACCAAGCAGTCTATCGTCCAAAAAGGGGTAACTCTTTCTCCCTTGTTTTGAAATTATTTTTTGTACAACGGGGACGTTGTACGGTTTTAAGTGTGGGGTGTGGACGGTCGATAGAGATTTTTTGAAATTTTTGCAGAAATGATCAATTTTTCAATTTTGAGCAATATTTTTCAAAATTTTTAATGAATTACAATTTTGAAATGAATGGTTTGTGATTGTGATAGCATTAGTATTTTTCAAGGAATACTATTTAGTTGTGATCATGCTATTAGTTAGTCAAATAAGTTGAGTTTTACGAGTTTAGAAGATTGAGCTGTTTTAGGATTGGAATTTAGGAAGGAACTGTCACTCAGTGGCCTTTGTTGTTCGAGCCGGTAGGTCTAAAATGGGTGAACCTTACGCACCTTACCACCTAAGATCGTCTGGTCTGGGATGGTATTTCTGAAAGCTCGTTACACGGACAACATCGAAAGTCATGGACAGTTCTTTAGCGGCCTTTAGAATCTGAATGAGTAAGTTTGCTTTTTGCATACCGAAAGTTTGTAATCAAGGGTTCTCTAGAAAGCCATGAATTCCAAAGAACAACTCAATTATGTTTTCGCGAACTATTCCACTCTAACTCAAAAGAGCAATAAACTTTGAAACTGAACAAAGTCAAAAACTGTTTGATTCCTTATTATAATTTGTTAAAAACTCTCTTGCTTGGGGACAAGCAAGGCACAAGTGTGGGGTGTTTGACAACGCCTAGTGATATCAAGTATTTTAGGCGTTGTTGAGCCCTGTTCTTGATAAAGTTATATCGAATATGTCTGGGTATTCTCACTTTTCGTGTCAGGACTTGTCTGGAGAAAAAGAATAGAAACAGGGACTAAAAGCGTGCAAAAGGAAGAAGTTGGGAAGGAATGAGAAATCAAGAGAACTCGTACGCGCGCCGCGGGAATCAACTACGCGCGACGCGGGCTTAAGGCGGTGGAACACATTCAAATGACGAAAAAACGGGGATCAGATAAGTACGCGCGCCGCGGATTTCACTTCTGCGCGGCGCGGTCACGGGAAATTTGCAACTATAAATAGAGGCATTTCCAGCCGAAAACCCTAGCAAAACCGGGTGTAAACATCGACCTTGAAGCTCTTTGACTCCAGGATTTCATTTCAGCAAGCTCATAATTGGTACTTTATGTTTTTGGATTTAATTTCATTTTAGTAGAAAGTAGTTTTGTAGCTAAAGTCTTTGGGTGTGACAACCACTGACTTTGAGCACTTAGGGTTCTTATTTTGAAACATTTTGGTTACTGATTTTGTATTTGGAATTCGGATTTGGTGAATGGAATCATTCGGTTACATTTTATGTTAACATTTCGGTGCTTTTTGGATGTTTGTGTTTGGTTGTGATTGTTGAATCTTGTTTGGACCTTATTGGGACTGTTTTCCTTAGTTGAATTCAGTAGTTAATTAGGTTACTTGGTAAGCATTAAACCTTGGCTAGTAACTGTTCAATAGGACTTTAACTAGCGGTAGTTTATGCTGTGCTTGGTTTTGCTAGTTTGGATGCCTTTGATTGCTTCTGACTCAGAGATGTACTTCTGATTTCAGAAAGTGACTAGGTCATTTGAGCATAGCTTAGCTTGGCTTCGGTGTGTTTGATTATTGTCTCATTTGCCAGTTATTAGGAAAATAGAAACCAGATCCTCCGACTATAGCTGTGACACTATTAGTTGGTAATCTCTCATCTAGTCTAACCACGAAGCTCCTGTGGATCGACCCTGACTACCGCTATACTAGTGTGTGTGTTAGGTTTTCTCTTATTTTTGACCGCACGACGACCTCTGCGCGTGTCATATACTGTTTTGGATTCATGCATGATTGTATAATACTAACGATTGATTAACATTCATGATCAATCGTATGTCATTATCAGTAACATGTTGATCACATTCATGTTTTGGATTCATTATCAGTTTTGGATTCATAAACTGAGAATGACATACGATTGATTTGTACAGATCATGAATGATTATTAGTTTTGGGTGGCTGTAGTTTCACAAATGATTGTCTGTGGTTTCGCTGACACATGATTCACAGTCTTTTTTCACAAAACAATAAATGTGTTTTCATACGTTGTTTTACATCAATGATTGGGTGGATGTAGTTTCATTCACAAATGATTTGATTATTTTTCATAAATCATTATCAGTTTGGATTCATAAACTGGAGAATGACACACGATTATCAGTTTTGGGTGGCTGGAGAATGACATACGATTGATTTGTACATATCATGAATGATTGTTAATATTAATCAATGTTTTGGATTCATAAATGATTGTATAATACTAACGATTGATTTGTACTTTATACACTAATACTTTGTTAATATTTTATTACAACAGTTAGAAAACCAAGCGAAAGGATAATGAAAAAGACAAGCTTTAGCAAGTTTACGAATGTGGAATCCGATCCAATAATTCTAGACTTTGATTCAGACTACTCAACACCAAGCCTTGCTTCACCTTTTCATCAAAACCCCAAGAAAACAGATCCCAAAGGTAATTTACTTTGTCTACTTTATATTTGAATTAACTGTGTTATTAATTTAAACTAATGAACATTTTTTGTTTTTCATGTGTTTTAAAAAAAAAAGGAGCCAATGAGATTTCTGATACACATTGCAATGTCCAATACGAGAGGCATACAAAGTATAAAAATGAATCACGGGGTAGTCGGGTTGCAGAGCATCAACACAGAATGAAGTCTGATGAATTGGAGTTTCCAAAAAAAAAAGAACCATCATTGATGATAATACAAACAAGGATGTACCACCCAAATTACGTAGGGTACAGCCTAGGAGGTCTTCTATTACACCACAAGTACCTGTCTCAAAACCCGAATTAGAAAAGCAAGCTCCGAAGAAAACTAATATCAAACCCGTCACAAAGAAGAAGACTTTGAAACAAAATATTCCTGCACCGATAGCTCCACAAACTCAGTTCGATAACATTTTGATAAGGACTTCTCCCAAGCCGTTGTTTGAGACGTTGCACAGCCTAAGCAATCCCCAGAAACATTATATGTGTGAGATTGGTTTACGGGATTTACTAGATATTACAGTAGACAGTATACCCTCTCACATTGGTTTTTATGATGTTTCCAATTTTGATTGCGAAAACATACTTTTGAAAGTCAGTGGCGGTCAACTACCTTAAACAGACAAGTTGTGCATCATTTGCTTGGGCTTCCTTTAGGTGATTATACACACATTCTCAACCACACAATTGAATTATTTTAATATATACTAACTTGCTTGGCATTCCTTTAGGCGACAGGAACATTCTTGCATTAACAAGTAATAATGGTGGCGACGATACAGTTGACAAATGGAAAGAACAATTTACACTGGAGAATGACATACGTCCGAAAGGAGTTCAAAAAATGAGTATGCAATCAAGCCAAGCGGACTTGATGTTTTGTGTAAACATTCTTGTTCTGATATGCAATACCCTTGGTCAATCGGTCAGTATGGGGACATGCATGTCGATATTTCCATGTTGAATAAAGTAAACAGCTCCTTTGATCTTGCTAACATTGACTGGTGCGGTTACATAATTGAATGTTTGAAGAACACGGTACCAATATGACAAAGGTCATCAAAGAAGCCATATTTCTTTGGACCAATTACCCTTCTGACGGTAATTTATCTATTATTAGTATCATTAATCAAAATATGTTATGTTTGTTTCTAACCAAAATTGACCTTATATTATGACTTCATGTTTCAGCTTTTATATCTAGAAGGACTCCGTTTTGATGGAGTGGATGTGGAGAGAGGGCGGCCATCTATATGTTGCTGGAATGCTTCTACAATGCGACTCCGTGAAGAGCTTGAGATGGCATAAGGTCCATTTGACATGGGTGTGATACAGGATACAGTTGGAAGAGAAGAAACTCAAGAGGTATATAATATTTTCCTTCATAGTATTATTATACTTTCATTCAAAAAAAACACTATTGACTGTGTAATCATTGACTGTGTACTTGTTCACAAATGATTGTCTTTTTTCCGTTCACAAACAATTAACTGTCTTTTCATTTGCAAATGATTGACTGTCTATTCACAACTGATTCACTATAATTTCATTCACAAAATTATTCACTGATTTTTCCACAAATGAATGAATGTGTCTCCATACATGCTGATACAATTATTTACTGTGTAATCAGTCAAACAGTATTACAATATGTTGACTGTCTTTTTAATTCACAAAAGATTTTACTGACTTTTCATTCACAAATGATTACAGTAAATCATTCACAAACGATTACAGTAAATCATTCACACATGATTACAGTAAATTTTTCTTTCACAAATGATTCACTAACGTTTCATTCACAACTGACTGTTTGTCTTTTTCATTCACACATGAATGCATGCCTTTTCGTTACTAGTCTATTGACTGTCTTCTCATTCACACATGATTGACTGTATTTTCACGAATGCTTGACTATGTTAACACTCACAAATTAGTTTAATGGCAATTCATTCATAAATGATTGTCCGTACTTTCATTCACAACTGAGTTTAATGACACTTCATTCATAAATGTTTAACTGTATTTTCACAAATGCTTAACTGTCTTAACACTCACAAATGAGTTTAATGACAATTCATTCATAAATGATTGTCTGTAGTCTATTTACTGTCTTCTCATTCACACATGATTGACTGTTTTTTCACAAATGCTAGACTATGTTAACACTCATAAATGACTTTAATGACAATTCATTCATAAAACAATAAATGTGTTTTCATACATTGTTTTACATCAAAGATTGGGTGGCTGTAGTTTCATTCACAAATGATTTGCTCACACATGATTCACAGTCTTTTTTCACAACACAATACATGTGTTTTCATACATTGTTTTACATCAATGATTGGGTTGCTGTAGTTTCATTCACAAATGATTTGATTATTTTTCATAAATCATTATCAGTTTTCTTCATTCACACATGATTCACGGTCTTTTTTAACCAAAGATTGACTGTTTACTCATTCAAAGATGAGTGATTGTGTTTCATTCACAAATGATTGGCCGTGTTTACATACTAAATGTTTGAATTTACTATTTACACAGGGTTTGGTAACATTCATAAACGACATGCTGACTGATTTTGAATATATGAAAAACAAGATTGAAGAAAAGCGTTCAGTTGCAATTGGAAGTTCCTAGATGACCCAACGTTTAATGCTTTGATACAAAAATTTAAAACGTTGTCTCAACATATGTCATCTGATTCAGAGGCTAAAAACAATGATGAATTTCAAGATTCCGAGGCAGCTCGTTCTCCTAATACAGATGCTGCTAAAAAGAAGGAAACACAGATGGAACCGAACTCTCACAATGGTGGACTGAGCCAGAGACATTACAAGAGATTGACAAGTCATTAGCCCTTGTGAAATCAAACCATAAAACTTTTGAAAATACGCCCCTAACTGCATTTTCTCTGGGACTGACGCAAGAATTTGAAGATACAATCAATGATAATGTGAGAAAAATATCAGGCCACACTATAACAACACCGATCCCATGCCCCGTCCCAATCTCATCACATCAATTCCTTCGAGATGCACCCTTTGGCAAGGAAAGGATCAAAAGGAATGTCTCGATACCAGACACTTCTAGATCACCATATGTTATTCGCACTATTGAAATACAGAAAGTCTTGTCTGCTAACGAAAAACACGTTTCTGAATGGATTTTTTTCGTTATTAGGCAACCCAAGGTATATTATTAACCCATATTCATCAATGATTCATGCTTTTTATGTACATAACCCTAATTCATGCATTTATGATGCTAACATTTGTCATTTTTCTTAGTAACATGCTGTTGTTTATAACCTATTTAACGTGGCTGTTTGATATGGACAGTGATGTTGTATTTTCTGGCCGTGGTGGGATTTCCACACAACGTTACCATCTGGAGAGTTTTTTTAAAAACTGTCACCTCTTTGGTCATGTGCTCTATGTATGGGTGTATTTGTTAAATTTGAGCGAGGACAGACGTGCACCACATGCTCCACGTAGGATATTTTGCAAAACCACCTTAACAGTAAGTATAACTCCTAACTCCAAACGATTTAGCAGATACTTTTAATTTATATATTTTAACTTTTTTAATACTGGAATTGTTATCTGACATATTTTTGATCATGTAAACCTAACAGAAATGTTATCTAGAGAATCCGGCCATGACAGAACCTACACGGAGAGAATTGTTTTTAAACCACCTTCTTTAATGCATAAAAGATTATGATGAATCTCTTAGATCAATCCCGTTGGTAAGATTTTCGTATTACATAGAATATTATGTTTATTAACCATTTTTTCCTTTATTCATTCATGATTATACATAATTATCCATGATATATCATTCATGATTATCAATTCTTATGCATTCGTATACATTATCCTATATTTATATTATCTATACTTTCTGTTTTCGATTATTATACATTGTTCATTATTCATATATGCAATACTATCTGTTTTCCATTCATGAAATACCTATTTTAATGGACAAATGATTTAATATGTTTTCATAAAAATAACCCCTTATTCATTCATTTACGCATGACTACTTTCTGTTTTCCATTCATGATCTATTGGTTAATAGTTGTTTCTGAAAATAATAGGTTTATGATTTATAGCATCACCAATCGTTCATGAATTTAATAATGTAAAACTCACAGAATACACTTTACATCCAGGTATGCACGCTTTTATCATTCATTCATGAATATAAATCGTTACCATTCATTATACTTGTCACGTGATCTGTATTCATTCATCATTTTAAGGATGTTTATTCAAACTTTAATGTATTTTCACATAACCCTTTTCTAGGTGTTACTACCCGTTGTTCGATCAAACCATATTTTCTTGTTTGCACTCGATTTAAACACTCCATCTTTTGTTATCATTGATAATCTTGCATGTGAAGCCACAATATCTGAAAGATGAAAGATACAGTGAATTGTCAATAATTGTTTTAAGTTTCTACAAACTTCTATAAATATTTTCATTTTTAAATTAGAATTCTTAAATTATTGTAGCATTATCCTTCATTTATGAATACAGATTCAATTTTTCTCATCCTACTTGTCTTCCGTATCTCATCCGATGGCTGCCCAATTTGCTACCGTTGAACCATATTTACTCGAGATGGAATGGCGCACCATTTACAACTTCGTTGACTGTGGTATTCTCACAATGCGTCACATGGAAACGTTTACGGGTCCAAACATTAGAGATTTCAAATCAGGCTTCAAGGCTTCAAGATGGAAAACAATGGTCAGCAGTTACAATTGGATAGACTACGGTCCAAGTATGTGACCAAAATCTTAACCGCCGATTCTAATATGCTACAAAGCCAAATTATTCAACAAGTAGCTCAATATCAAAAGATTCCACCAAAACGTCGCGATGAGATCAAGTTTGAAGCAGCTCGTAATATTCAAAACAGGCTTAGTCAATTTTCCTAGTTCGTTAATATGTTTTCAATTGGTTTTATGTTATTACAGTTACAAATACTGGTTTTTCATATAACATCGTGCTCAACATTTTGTTAACCATAATTTTTGAAATCAATCATGCATGATTATTACACTGCACTAGTAATATTAAATTGTACTCATGTGTGAATACCCTTTTTACTAGTTAGACTTATTCTGTAACAGCAACCCTTCAAATATAGTCTTCCTACAGAAATCACTATATTCATGTATGAATACTATCATTAAATCCGACGTATATCTCACATATGAAAGGTTTTCTACAAACCATGAACTAAATAACCTAAGTTCACATGCAACCTATAAGGATCTATGTTTTCTTCTAATTGAACATATAACAATAACCTAAAGGCCAATAAAAAATCTAAAGATCAAAACAGAAAAAACCAACCTTAAGTTTCTTGGAAGCTGAGCAGCAAAAGTATCCTGCCTCAAATGAAAGTCACATCCAAGCTAGGAGATATGTGGATCGAAAATTCTAGAGAGAGAGATCTTGAAAGTGGCGAAAATAATGAGTGCCCAGGGACCCTATTTATAGTTTCCAGATGACCAGTTGATAAGCCTTAAGGATAAACCCTTTTGAATTCAAATAAGATAAACCTTTTATCTTACAATTCAAACTCTTATTTATCCTTTATTATATTAATTTCGAGATTTATATATACCATATATAGAAATCGAAATCCACTGATCACTCCCACTGTCAGTTACTCAACTATTGAATAATTACAATTTCAGTCCCTGCACCTTGAATTAATTAAATTAATCCCCAAATTAAATCCAATTAATTCTGGATTAATTCCTAATTAATTAATATAGTTTCTAATTAATATATTATCACTTTAATATATTAATAAACCATATATTTAATTCATGTTGATTTATTAATCCCATAATAAATCAACATTTCTCTCTACCGAATTTTCTACCAAACCTCCAGCTATGAGGGCAACCCAAATGGATTGTGCTACTATTAATTAGGTAAATACTAATTATTAGTCATGGCTTAGACACCTAATCCAATAGTCTCCCACTTGGATAAGTCTATGACTATAATTACCAATTTAACCTCTAATTAACCAGCACCTGTAGCTTCCTAGAAACCGCTGCCAAACTCTGATCTAATCAGTTCTGTCCATAGATAAGTGATCAGATGATCCTCCGTCCAACAATATATTTTCAGACTCAAGACATGGATAAAATCAATCCTGGTCTGATTCACTGTTCCTCGATTTCCGATTTGCATATGACTCTTAGACTACCAATTTAGTCCCGGTTGGCCAACCATTATAGTCAACTTCAAATTCATCGAGAGGCCTACAGATATATGTTCCCCGTTAGGGTCAAGGGACGAAAAAACTTCGACTCATATACTTATGTCTTTTACCAGACAAATCATTCACAACAACACGTTTTATAACACCGAGTTACCGATGCGTTTTCGTATTATCAATGAGCAACCGCCTAGTAAATCATAACTCATATGTCTTAGCTTAAAGATCAAAAGATATTATCGTCTCAACATTGCTCGTGATGAAATCCATGAAGCAATCCATTGAGCGCGGGTTTATCCAATACTCAAATCTCCATTTCCAAGTACTCACGAATGTTGCAGCAATCTCATTGCAATGTCTAACTCCTTAGACAATCTACAACTAATTCATGACTGTCTTACTTCATACTTACTCCCTAAAAGTATAAGCGACCGTGGATATTTGAATAATCCAATTATTCAGGAAGTAAACATGCAAAAATGAAACACAATGATAAAGTATTGACAAAAGTAGTAAACCATTACTCATTAATAAATCTCTATTATTTAATCACAAGAGTCAAATACAATTACATTGTTACAAGTTTCAGAAACCTATCTAATTACAAAAACTTATATCATCTCTTAATCCAATGCTCCTAGCATGCTGATTATCCTTAATCCTACTCAGAGCCTTTGTCAAGGGATCTGCAGGATTATCTTCCGATGATACCCTCTTTACAAGGAGGTGACCTTCTTCTACTCTATGTCTTATGTAGTGGTACTTTCTGTCGATATGCCTGGACTTTCCATAGTCTCGCGGTTCCTTTGTCAAGGCGACCGCACCTTCGTTATCGCAGAACAGTTCCAAGGGCTCCTGAATACTCGGGACTACTCCAAGGTCACCGATAAAGTTCTTCAGCCAAGCCGCTTCCTTTGATGATTCACTTGCTGCTATGTACTCTGATTCGCACGTAGAATCAGCCACCATTTCTTGCATGGAACTTTTCCAAGTAACTGCTTCACCATTCAAAAGGAATACACAGCCCAACTGAGACCGACCACTGTCTCTATCCGTCTGAAAGCTGGCATCTGTATATCCTTCAACTCTCAAGGTATCACTGCCACCGAGGACTAACACCATGTTCTTTGTCCTTCGCAGATACTTGAGTATATTTTTCACAGCTATCCAAGATGCCCTACCAGGGTTACCCTGGTACCGACTGACCATGCTCAAAGCAAAGGCCACGTCAGGGCGAGTACACGTCATAGCGTACCCCGACTCATTTCAGCTATTTCCTCGTCTGTACTCGGACTTTGAGTCTTACTCAATTTTGCATTACTTTGGATAGGCAGCTCTCCCTTCTTAGAATTTTCCATACTAAACCTCTTTAGTACCTTTTTCCAAGTATGTACCCTGACTAACTCCAATTAGTCTTTTCTTCCTATCTCTCAATATTCTTATCCCAAGAATATAGGCAGCCTCTCCTAGGTCCTTCATGGCGAAACATTTCCCAAGCCAAGCCTTGACATCTTGCAAGGTTGGAATATCGTTTCCCATGAGCAGTATGTCATCGACATACAACACCAGAAAGGTGACTATACAACCACTAGCCTTGACATATACGCAGGACTCAGCCTCGCTCCTGGAGAAGCCAAACTCTTTGACTTTCTCATGGAAACAAAGATTCCAGCTGCGAGATGCTTGCTTCAATCCGTAGATTGATCTTTCAAGCTTACACACCTTATTGGGATACTTTGCATCGACAAAACTCTCTGGCTGATTCAAGTAAACATCCTCAGTCAACTTCCCATTAAGGAAAGCGGTTTTGACGTCCATCTGCCAAATTTCATAGTCATGAAATACAGCTATGGCCAGCATTATCCTAATAGACTATATCTTGGCTACTGGTGAGAAGGTCTCATCATATTCAACCCCTGGGGTTTGAGTAAAGCCCTTCGCAACCAGTCTTGCCTTGAAAGTGTTTTAACTTTCCGTCCATGTCGGTCTTCTTCTTGAAGATCTACTTGCACCCGACTGTCTTTCGACCCGGTACGTTGTCAACCAAGTTCCAAACTTGATTGTCATACATGGACTTGATCTCGCTATCCATGGCCTCTTTCCACTTGGCAGACTCAGGGCCCGCCACTGCTTCCTAGTAGTTAGCTGGTTCATCCAGATTTATCAGTGTCCTATCACTGACAAATGTGTCCCCATCCGAAGTTATATGGAAACCATAAAACTCGGGTGGCATGCTAACCCTACCGGAGCGCCTAAGAGGTATGGATACATCAGTCGGACCAATAGGAACTTCTTCCTCATGTTGGTTGCTAGTTTCTCCTAAGGTTGCGTCATCTGATGACTCTTGAATTTCTTCCAGATGAATGGTACTCCTACTGTCCTCTGTGAATATGAGCTCTCTCTCTCGAAAGACTGCTCGTCTAGCTACAAAGACCACGTCCTTGCTCGGTCTGTAGAATAGATATCCAAAGGACTGTTTGGGATAACCAAGGAAGAAACACCTTTCGCTTCTTTCTGCGAGTTTGTCTTGAGTCTCTCGTCTAACGAAAGCCTCACAACCCCAGACTTTGATATGTGCCAACGAGGGAACTTTCCCTATCTACATCTCATGAGGCATTTTAGCAACCTTCTTAGTAGGGACAAGAATGAGGATATGGGCGGCAGTCTCTAAGGCATACCCCCAGAAGTGAATGGGAAGTGAAGCTCGACTCATCATGGAACGAACCATGTCTAACAGGGTTCGGTTGCGCCTCTCCGCAACACCATTCAACTGTGGTCTCCTGGGAGGTGTCAACTGCGAAACTATTCTGCATTCCTTTAGATAGTCTAGGAACTCGATACTAAGATACTCTCCGCCTCTGTCGGACCTGCGCATCTTTATCTTCCTGCCTAATTGATTCTCTACTTTGTTCTTAAACTCTTTGAACTTTTCAAAGGTGTCTGACTTGTGCTTGATTAAGTAGATATAACTGTATCTACTAAAATTGTCAGTAAAGGTCACGTAGAACTGCGTGCCATCCTTTGTGGTTGATCTGAATGGACCACACACATCCGTGTGAATGATGTCCAACAGACCCTCACCTCTTTCAAAAGTCCCTTTGAAAGGTGATTTAGTCATCTTGCCCAACAGACAAGATTCGCATACATCATCCGACCCGAGGTCGAATGATTCCAACACTCCATCCTTTTGAAGTTGGGCGATGCATTTCTTGATGATGTGCTCGAGCCGACTATGCCACAGACATGCCTTTTCTACACCACTAGTATAATCAATATAATTAACACTATGTCCTAAATTGTCAACACATTCAACAGTTTCATACACACCATCACAAGGATAAGCAGTAAAAATCAAAATACTATTTTGAAAACAGAAATCGAGCCAATTTTATTATCAAAAGAAAATTGAAATCCTTGTCTGAGCAATGCATGAAATGAAATAATGTTTCTTGCCATTTCTGGCGAATAGTAACAATTAAACAATTCTAATCTAACATCACTACTAAGCACTAAACTGTAAACGCCGATCTTGGTAACAGGGGACGATCTCCTATTGCCCATGATCAAGTTCAGTCTACCGTGCTCCACCTCCCTGCTTTCTGTTAGGCCCTGCAAATCAGAACAAATGTGAAAACCACATTCTGTATCAAGGACCCAAGAACTAGAAGATGGTGAGTTATTAGAGATAGTGTATATACCTGCTGTCGATGGCTTTACTTTCCCATCCTTGACGTCCTTCAAGTATGTAGGGCAGCTTCTCTTCCAATGGCCTTCTCTTTGAAATAAAAGCATTTGGCTTCATCGGGGTTGGCCACACAAGGAATGTTGGAAGACTTGGTTCTCGAGCCATTGCTGGACGACCCGACCTGAACCTTTTCCCTCCAATTTTGCTTAGGAGGGCCCTTCCTTTTCTTTCCTTTGCCACTTCCGATGGCTAAGATGGGCTGATTAACCGAGGGTACATTTTTACCCTTCATCCCTTCCTCAACAGTCCGAATCATGCGATGCAACTCAGACAAGGTAGCCTGATTGTAATTCAAATGGTAAGCCAGCCTGAACTGGTCATAAGAACTCGGCAAGGAGTTAATCACTATGTCAACGGCCAACTCCTCGTATACAGGCATCGCAAGCTTCCTAAGCCGATCCACGTAGCCTTGCATCCTTTACACATGAGTGCAGATGGACTCTCCATCTCTAGGCTTTCCGCTCGTGAAGTCCTTGACCACCTCGCACTTCTCGATGCGCTCTTGCTAGCGGAACTTTTCCGCAAGCTCCTTGTGCATCTCATAGGGCCAGTAGTCTTCGTATATCCTTTGCAATTCGGGGTTCATTGTGGCGATCATGATGCAGACCACTTTGGTCGCATCATCAAAATGTTTTTAGTACGAGGCAAGTTCCTCGGGAGTAGCAGTTTCAGGGTCAATATCGACAAGCTCAGTCTCGAGAACATACTCTTTGTTCTCGTACCTCAGAGCCATCTTGATATTTCTAATCCAGTCATTGTAGTTTGTCCCGTTCAATTGAACCTTGGAACACAATGAGAGGATTGATGGAACACTGGACTTGGAGTGGGGAGCGGATTGATCAGCAGAAGACATCTATAAAAGAAGGTAGTTTAATTAGATACTTGTCGGTCCTTATAATAACCCAATATAAAATAAGGCTAGGATCCAACTATAACAATTTACAAACTAGAAGAGGGATGCCGTAATCTATTTGCAAATTTTATAAAGGTAGGCGAATGACGATTCAGCCAATTCCACCGCGGAAAATAATCTTATTATAATGGAATTCCTAGTTTCTTTTGAGATTTATTGAACTGTTCAATAGCATGTTTAACCTCAGATATGCCCCACCGTTTGTGACTGGGATGTCGAGGATCACAAACCGGGTGTGAATAACCATGCAAATTAGCTTGGTACTCTCGGGGTCCATTACCATCTCAAATTGATGTGCCAGTAAACCACACACGCTCCATCAATAATGATAACACCCGAGAAACCCATTGCCACTCTTTACGAACCCCCATTGATGTGCTGGTAAACCACACACGCTCCACCAACGTTTCATAAAGTGCAATGTGCAATTTCATGGGTTAGCATCAAATTCACATTTTTCCTAAAGTAACTAGATTGGGATTTTGTAAAGGTTCTAGTACTTTGATCATTATATACTTTTAATGATTAGGCGGTCCTGTCAAAACTGTTCGGCTAACGACCCTCCACTGATCAGGCGAGCGGTGGGCGAGAGTGTTCACCCATTAGACCGTCATTTTATAGGCAGTCTCCTTATACCCACTTTATAGATCAGCTTCATGAATGAGGCCTACTATTAAATTGACTGACCAATTTTATCTTATACATATAGTATTAACAATTAATAACATATATAAGATGTATTTTAAAACTCTTTAAAATATTCCAAGTTTATCTTTTAATTTTTACCAATTTAACTATTAAATTTAAAATTAAATTAAACCTTTAAAATTCGATTTAATCATCTTTAATTAAAAATTAATTAAATTAATTAAATCTTCATATTTTAAACTTTTTAAAATATTTTTCCGGATTTTCCATTCATTTTGGATAATTTAAAAATTAATTAAATCCCTTTGGAATTATCTTTTAATTAACAATTAATTAAATTCATTCAATGAAGATAGGTTTATCCAAATTAATCAAATTAATTAAAACCTATCATAAACCCCCTAGATTTCGATTCCAAACAATGGGGTTTAAGGTTATCTATTTAATTAACCAAAAGTTACCAAAAATAGAGAACCTCCTAAAACCCTAAAGGGTTAATAGAAATTTCCATGGGAGGATTAGGGTTTCCAAAACCCTAATCCTAAAAGTCGATCCATACAATAATAGGGTTTAGAAGCTTTAAACCCTAAAACATTTATAACCATTCAACAAGAAAACAAAACAGGCTCTGATACCACTGAAAGGTTTTCTACAAACCATGAACTAAATAACCTAAGTTCACATGCAACCTATAAGGATCTATGTTTTCTTCTAATTGAACATATAACAATAACCTAAAGGCCAATAAAAAATCTAAAGATCAAAACAGAAAAAACCAACCTTAAGTTTCTTGGAAGCTGAGCAGCAAAAGTATTGGATCGAAAATTCTAGAGAGGGAGATCTTGAAAGCGGCGAAAATAATGAGTGCCCAGGGACCCCTATTTATAGTTTCCAGATGACCAATTGATAAGCCTTAAGGATAAACCCTTTTGAATTCAAATAAGATAAACCTTTTATCTTACAATTCAAACTCCTATTTATCCTTTATTATATTAATTTCGAGATTTATATATACCATATATAGAAATCGAAATCCACTGGTCACTCCCACTGTCACTTACTCAACTATTGAATAATTACAGTTTCAGTCCCTGCACCTTGAATTAATTAAATTAATCCCCAAATTAAATCCAATTAATTCTGGATTAATTCCTAATTAATTAATATAGTTTCTAATTAATATATTATCACTTTAATATATTAATAAACCATATATTTAATTCGTGTTGATTTATTAAACCCATAATAAATCAACCTTTCTCTCTACCGGATTTTCTACCAAACCTCCAGCAATGAGGGCAACCCAAATGGACTGTGCTACTATTAATTAGGTAAATACTAATTATTAGTCATGGCTTAGACACCTAATCCAACAACATAATCATGCATGCATTGAGTTAATCATTTACTACTAGACAATCATTCATGAATGGATAACAAATAACACTATACATAGATTCAATCTAATGAAAAACATACAACACCACAGTAATGCATCATTGTTACCAGAATCTCCTATGTTTGTTTTTTAACAAAACCATTCAAGACCAGAAACAGGAGTGACTATATATTTTCAACATAATGTTACATAAAATTACCACAACCATGCATCAATGTAAACATAAACTACTATGTTTATTTTATCTAACCATTCATGAACGGAAACAAAAAATCATATATATTTCTAAGATAATGTTATACAAAACTACCACAATCATGCATCAATGTGGTCAGAAACTTCTTTGTACATTTCAACATAACAATGCATGAACGGAAACTGAATATGCTCTACATTTTTAACATAATGACACGCCTAGGTCGTCGTGCGGTCAAAAATAAGAGAAAACCTAACACACACTAGTACAGTGGTAGTCAGGGTCGATCCGCAGGAGCTTCGTGGTTAGACTAAATGACAGATTACCAACTAGTAGTGTCACACTACAGTCGGAGGATCTAGTTTCTAAATGCTCAATTACCCAAAAGTGATAACCAAACAAAGTCAAGCCAAGCATAAGCTAAACTCACCTCAAACTAACCTAGTCACTTTCTGAAATCAGAAGTGCATCTCTGAATCAGAAGCAAACAAAGGCATCCAAACCCAACAAGGCATAACCTAACTAATAACTAAGGTTCTGAATGAACAGCTACTAGCTAAAGTTCAATGCCTAAAACTAACCTAATTGGCTACTGATTTCAGCAAAGGAAAACAGTTCCAAAAAAGGCTAAAACAATATCGAAACACACACCAATAACCAAAACCAAACACAAAAATCCAAAACACCGAAAAACCAAGATTAATTGTAACCAAATGATTTCATTAACCAAAACTGAATTCCAAACATCCAAACAGTAACTAATGATGCTAAAACAGAAACCTAAAGTGCTCAAAGTCAGTGGTTGTCACTCCCAAAGACTTTAGCTACAAATACTACTTGCTACTAAAAGGAAATTAAATTCAAAAACATAAAATACCAATTGAGATGTTGCTGGAACGAAATCTTAGAGTCAAAGAGCTTCAAGGTCGATTTTACACCCGGTCTTTGCTAGGGTTTTCGGCTGGAAATGCCTCTATTTATAGTTGCAATTTTCCCGCAGCCGCGCCGCGCAGATGAAGAATCCGCGGCGCGCGTACTTATCTTTTCCCGTTTCTTCGGTATTTGAATGTGTTCCACCGCCTTAAGCCCGCGTCCCGCGTGGTTAATTCCCGCGGCGCGCGTACGAGTTTCCTTGATTTTTCATTCTTTTCCAAACTTCTTCCTTTTGCACGCTTTTAGTCCCTGTTTCCATTCTTTTTCTCCAAACAAGTCCTGACACGAAAAGTGAGAATACCCAGACATATTTGATATAATTTCATCAAGAACAGGGCTCAACAACGCCTAAAATACTTGATATCACTAGGCGTTGTCACATAATGTTATAGAAAATAATGACAATCATGCATGAATGATATCAGAAAATCATATGTATAATTCAACATAACCATGCATGAACGGAAACAGAAAAGCCTATATATTTTTTGTCATCATATTATAGAAAACATTCAATATTCATGCATGAATGTTAATTTTTAATAATTTAAATAAATAGATTCATCATTCATGCAGATTAACAGTAACTCATAAATACATTTAGGGAAATAATACATCAATGAAAACAGAAATCATAAATATAATTATCATACTCATGCATGAATTAAAACAAAATAATCCGAGAATGAAAACAGTGTCTCCTATATAGAGTTATGCATGCTAGTAACCACAATCTCAAACGTAATCCTAAACACAGTTGTTCTTTCAATTTTGATTATTTGTTAAGTAGTAACCCAATAATCGCTATTCATTGTCCTGTTCGGCTTCGTCCCTTGCAATCCATTCTTTGCAATTTCGCCAATTGTGTCCAGCATATTTATTACACCCCGTGCACAGCCTTGTTTTTGCTTTAGAAACAGACCTTTTCTCACTTGCTCCAATCATCCTTTTTCTTGTACCGCATCCTTTGTTCTTTATTGTTTTTGGAACATGGATCTGTTTGTTCTTAGGCGTAGTCACACCCAACAGATTCAACACTTCCGTTTCATTTGTTTCCTTATCGTCATTTTCATTAGAGTAGTCATTCTCGAATTTTTTTCTTCATATCTCTTGTCATTTGAAGAAATAAATCTAGCTTCTCCTTACCAGATTTCACCAGATCCATGCAAATATCTATGTTTTGAAAGGATTCAGTCAGTTTCTTCATAGTTTCATCCCCTGAATCCAAACACTCATGTTTACTGCAAATGATTATCAATTACATTTTTCTGCCATCTTCTAAGTATATAAGCTTCTGGTATCTTTTCTATTCTATTGTTTTTCAACACTACAAAAACGTGGCTACACAGTATACCCATTCTTGTGAAGTATTGACACAAATATTTAACCTCTTCATTGCCAATGTTTAGTTCAACCTACATCATAATCATTTATGAATACCCATCATTAGTAAACTATCTAAACAACATTACCATATTCTAGCATGAATGTCAAAATATACTGTAACATATAATTAACTAATAAAACACACTTAACATAATCATTTATGAACGGCCGTCATTAGTGAATACAATACTAAATTATTAGTTACAAGCTCTAACCTTGAATTTCGTCTTCATTTTTTTATCCAGATGCCTAATCATTGTCACTTGCCAACCATCCACCGTTTCAACACTCTCAAACGAACAATTCCATGTTCCTTTGTGTATTTCTTTCTAAACTACTAAGAATACCTCCTTCGTATAAACCTCAGCTGATGTTTCTCTAAACCCGTAGACATCTTAATAACATGGGTTGTATTTTTTGTTCCATCCTCTCTCTAACGTTGATTGTGCCGTTGTTTTTCAATAGCCGTATCGTAGTTTATCATAAAATATATTAGAAAATTCCCGTGATGTGCAAATTTATTAAAAAAAGAATTCGCGTTTTCTGACCTGGACGTGGTCTTCATCAAACTATTCATTGGAACATCCCTGAAATAAGCTGGTATCCAGTATGCTCTACTTTCGTACATGTCTTTAAACTACCTTGTGTCATGCAGTTTGAACTACTTAATTAGATGTTTCCATTGCTTTTCAAACGCTTCAAGCCCTATGAACCCGTTCCAAACAAGTTTGTTGAAACGTTTTCTAAAATTTGTTTGCTTAAGAAAATCGTTTGAGACCTGTGATACATATAATTAACACAAAATCATCAACGAATACATATTGTTTATAGTAATGATAACTATAAACTACAAACCTTGTCCTTTAATTTCTTCATGATGTGCCACATACACCATCTATGTTTTGATTGTGGCATGATAGCTTCAACAGCTTGTTTCACAGCTGGATCTTGGTCTGTTAACACTAATGTGGGCGCTTTATCATGAGCTTGTAGAAATGCTTGGAGCAACCATTTATAAGACTCTATAGTCTCGTTGCTTAAAAGGCCGACACCAATTGTAATCGATCGTTTGTGATTGTCTATCGCTGTGAAAGGTACAAAGATCATCGCATATCTGATACATTCAACTGACAACTATTAGTAATCATTAATGAATAACAACATAATCTTATATAATCGCAATTGAACGTAAAAAAAAACAAACATGAACGCATGGAAACAGTAACAATCATGAATGAAATAATGATACATTTGAATATCATAAATGAATAAACACATAAACATTCACTAATGATTAAACACATCTTACTTGTTTGTTCGGAATGTTGCATCGAATGAGATTACATCTTCCAACTCCTTGTAGTTCACTTTATCTGTCTCATCTGCCCAGAACATCGAGTGTAGCACACTATCAACACATTTGTACTCAAATGTGTAGTTTATTAAGTTCTCCTTTCTCATGTTCATTTTATCAACCAGCATTTGCGCATCTCTATTTCCTATAATGTTGCCCATTTTTCTTCTATAATTTTTGTAATCTGACAGCGTAGGGCCTACATTATCATACCCACCTTCTAAACAGACTTGCAATCCATGGGCTCTAGTTGGACCAATTTTTGTTTTAGAGCTTCCAAATAAAAACACTTTGTCGTTAAAACGCATATTCCTTGCTTTTTTAGAATTCTGCCAATCATCTTCTGTAAATAGTGGGTGGTTATACAATTCTTGAAATGAGTCAACAATGAATTCACTTGTTCTTATGTTTTCCCGCTTTAACCTTATTAGGGCTTAACAATCCATTTTTATAAAGTTTGAGTTTCTTTTCTTCCGACCACTTCCTTTAGGATCCAAACTATCTACCGATCTGTCAGGTATTTTTCCGAATCGGTTGCACACTATCGACTTTGACTTGAGTGAATCATCCCCGAATCGTTTTGATGAGTATAACCTTGTATCAAAACCTGCCTTCTCCGCATATTTATAATACATATTTTCTGCATCTTTAAATGATTTGAAAGCAGCATCTTCACGAGGCATAAACTCAATTGGTACAATTGGTTTCCATAACTTCGTTTTCCCACCAGGAGAGTCCAGAATGCTACTTTCATATGATTCTTGTTTTGACTCATCTCCATCAACACCTGCATAATTGAAACATGAATATATTTGTATATAACAAATCATGAATGAATATAATTTCCTTTCAGAAATACATCATAAATGAATACACGACTATCCAGAATGATTGGATCGAAACATAGGATAACTGAATAATCACATAAAAATATACACGAATATAAACAGTCCAATCATGAATGAATATTAAGATAAACAATCATAAATGCATAAATTCATGACAACCATTAATGACTAAAAACCAGAATATTTATCAATCATAAATGAAATTTTACTATTAGGAACATTCAAAACAGTTATAATATTGTCTCGTGTAACATAATTCATTCATGATTTGTTTGTATTATGGTAGCTAATATTTTGATACATAATTTCATTCATGATTCTCCATTTTTAAAATTTTTCATACTCGATTATCCGATTTTATATCTCATACATCAAATTATGATACATTATTTCATTCACGATTACTGATTTTTAACATTACTCATTTTTAACATTGCTCATTTTATACAATCATAATTGAATACAAGAAAATTCTGAACAAACAATAATTTCAATCATAAATTATTTTTTACCTACAAAAACTCAATAAACAATTATGATATAATCTCAGATAACACAATTCATTCATGATTTTTCGTTTATTATGTTATCTTTTATTCTAAAACATTAATTCATTCATGATTCCTCATTGTAATCATCATTCATAGATGATTATCCGATTTTATCTCTAAAAGAGGAAAAAAACAGGACATAAGAGATTGTTGTTCATTCATATACGATTGACTAACAAACAAACAAACAATCAAATATAAAAAAATAACAGTTACCTTCATTATCTATTTCAAGAAATTGACCAATTTCTTCATCTTCACTTTTGTTTTCTGAATCTAAGTCGTCTTCTTCACTCAGGTTTTCACCGTTTTCATCAATTTCACAATCTGTGTCACTTTACCAACTACAATAAGTACCAGAATCATCACTTTCATTGCCCATAACATCGTAAAACTCCATTGCAGACTTGATTTTCGATTTCTCTGTATGCAGTATTGATGTTCGGTTTCCATGATTGATTTTCGAATTCAATTTAGAAACTTAAGAAATTCTCGATATCATTGACATACTGAGATCAAGTTACCTTAGTTAAATTTCTATATTCTAGGAAAGTTGTTAAATTCGCATGATTACAGTGGGGACGAAAATACATGATTTATTATTAAATATATTTAGATATTATACAATTACTAATTTAACCTTATAAAATGATTGGTCCACGTTTGGCCTCGAGTTCTCCACCTTTTATTACACTCTATATAACCTCTCCCTATATATATATATATATATATATATATATATATATATATATATATATATATATATATATATATATATATATAGAATCAGGATCGGGTGAGGACTCTTCTTAAAGTGAGGACTTGCGAGGACACCTTAAAAAATTGAAAAAAAATATAAATAATAAAATGGATCATAGTACTATATCGGAGAAAAAAAAGATTAAAAAAAAAAGTTTTCGATCATTATCTTTTTTATAATGAAATAATGATCCAAAATAAAAACAAAAAAATTGCATCATTACGTTTTGCAATGATGCAAAAAAAAATTTCAATTTTTTTTGAAAATGATATAGTACTATTCTCGATTTTATGATTTGTATTTTTTTTAATTTTTTTTTCAATTTTTTTAAGGTGTCCTCGCGAGTCCTCACCGAAAAAAGAGTCCTCACCGGAACCGAACCCTATATATATATATATATATATATATATATATATATATATATATATATATATATATATATATACTAGGTGCGTACCCGCGCAATGCGGCGGGCGGCAGTTAGTTTTTTCTCGACGATTAGTTTCATTTCTACATTTTCATGCCAATTTCTATAAGTAACCATTTTGATATCTCTCAGAAATGCATTTCTCCCTTTAGGTCACTTATTATTAACGTTATTCGTCGGGTACTTGTCTAGGCGAGAGGGTACCTGGTCCCATCATGTATTCGTAAATTGTAACTATAATAGACTGGTAATTTTTAATAATAATATATTTTTATATTTTAATGTATTAGCTTAATTAGCTATTTTATTTTTTGGTGTAGTGTTTTTGTTTATTGGTTTGGTTTCTAATTGTTGAGTCTTCCTTATTAAAAAATTCTTATGTATGTTATAGCATCTTGGTTCATAAGAGTGTTCTCGAGCTTGTTTCTATTTGCCAATTTTATACAATATTCATTCCTAGAGTCATATTCCTAGGAGTTGTTGATTTTATTCGTCAGTGCACATTTTACATAATAAAAATCGTTAATTGATAAAGTTTTGGTGGACTCACCGTCTCTTATTCGCACAACTCATTCAAAAATTACAAAACACATGAGTTTTTATTTGATAGATAGTGTTTAATATCGTTGAATGATAATGTATTATTGTAAAGTTGGGTTTAATTAGCTATTTTATTTTTTGGTATAGGGTCTTTGTTTATTGGTTTCGTTTCTAGTTGTTGAGTCTTCCTTGTTAAAAAATTCTTATGTATGTCATAGCATCTTGGTTCATAAGAGTGTTATCGAGCTTGTTTCTATTTGCCAATTTTATACAATATTCATTCCTAGAGTCATATTCCTAGGAGTTGTTGATTTGATTCGTCAGTACACATTTTACATAATAAAAATCGTTAATTGATAAAATTTTGGTGAACTCACCGTCTCTTATTCGCACAACTCATTCAAAAATTACAAAACACGTGAGTTTTTATTTGATAGATAGTGTTTAATATCGTTGAATGATAATGTATTATTGTAAAGTAACAAATTATAATTATAACTATAAATTGACTTGTTTTTTAAGTTGAGTATTATTAATGCTCATTATTGTTTAGCTTATTTTTTGTTAAAATTTTTTTTACTTAGCTTATTTTTTTTATTAGTCACCAATGCCTTAATTTATTAATATTATTTCGAATTGGTATTTGGTAGGTGCTCCCACATCGGTTATAGCATAGATAAAGAAAAGTAAATTATGATTGAAAACTTCTTCCATAAAATTATCAAAATTTTATATCAACACATATAAAGTATCTTATATATTTTTATTACAACAATTTGTCGTAAAATTAATAACGTAAGATTTCATGAAATTGGGATGTTTTGATATTTTGATAAATATTATTAAAAATAAAAAAATATTTAAATAGTATCTAAAGGAGGCTTTTGAGAGTGGGGCATTTTGAGAATATCATTAGTTTATCGTGAATATGGTAAATGGTGCAACTTCCATTCCTATTCCTAAAAGATATATCATTAGTTTCCTTAAAAAAATATTTATTTTACAGCCAAGTCGAGTAAAACATTCCTTTTACCGCCAAGTTGAGTTTGTAAAGCTTTTTGACCTGATAGCTCGAGTTGTCAATGTTTCCGAGTCATGAAAATTGATAATAAAACTATAAGTTTTTTGCTGGACATATATATAGAAAATTGATAATAAAACAATGCCCCGTGCTCGGCCTAATAGCAATCAACTTTTAGTGCAATCCCCAAATGATAATTAATTTCTATACTCTATGAGACAGCAGGTCAACAACTCTATATTTGACTAAACTGGTCTTGGGTCCAGTCTTGACCAAACTATCCTTGTCTCCGGCCTTCACCAAACTTGAAGTTGTTCTTTATCAAATTTTATAATAAAAGGATTCTTGAATTTAAAATGATGGTAAGCACGTGGGCACAATCTAGAGGCATAAGTGACGACATGCTCTATAAATTTAATTTAAACCCCATGCTCCAAGACTACAATGCTATTGCTGTTGTAATATTATCTAACATGTCCATGTTCCATACAAAAATTAAATCACGACAACACCCGCAAATTAGCAACATATTTTCATTAGACAACACCTGCAGATGACAAGTACCCGCGCAATGCCACGGACGACAAGTAATTTTCTTTCGACTATGTAATAGACGCTCTATGCGGGGGAGACATTAACAGTTTCTTTCATTTGATCCAATCTAACGTTTTATACTCCAAAAAATTTTCTTTTCTTTTATAAAGAAAAGTATGTTGCTACTTTAAGTTAAAGTTAAAATTAATTTGATGTATTAGGTTAAAAATAAAAGTAGATTACGGTTAGAAGTACTTTGATCATGGGGTTTCCGCACAATGCGATGGGCGTGGATCAAATAGTAAAAGTGACAAAATTACCGAATATTTTGTAATTTTTACAAAACTAAAACACTGCATTCTCTTAACATTAATAACTTTTTTAAACAAAATGGATTATTGAAATCGAGCAACAATTAGTTTCTTTTTGGTGAATAGATTTTAGGCGACAATGTGTCTCCTTCTGATGCTCGGAAACATAGTAAACGGTGAATAGTTTCCTTTCCACGGATATGTATTTTTGCGATGGCGTGCCAAATATTATTTTAATAAGTGTTTATGATAGTTTGAAAAGCAATGATACGTGTCTTTGAATTTTGTTTGGATGGGTGGGGATTAGTTTCATTATATAAACGTGTTATAGAATAGTTTTTGTTTAACGATTAAGTAGTTGTTTTGTTAAAAATATTCAACTGTCTTGTTCATTTAGTTAATAATAAAATACACTTCTGTTTTGGTTTAACAATATAACTATGTTGTTTTGTATTAAAAACAGAAATGTTATGTTTTAAGTTAAAAATAAGTTCTAATAAGAAAATGTCAAAGATACGACGTTATTAGTTTAAACAAATTTGTAAAAAAAATTAAAATCTTTTAGGATCGTCTTTAATTTGATGAAAACAACTGATCAGCTTTGTAGTACGTTTTTATTAGAAATAGACTTTATAAGTAATATAATATTGCTATTTCAAAATTATCAATCCCACTTGATAATTGTAAGGATTATTTATAATTTCCATTTTAATGCACATTAAATTGCCAATTACAATTTATAAGTTATAACCACATCACATAAATAACTAATTATGTTATTATTTATATATTAAAAGTGAGTAAATTTCTATTATTTATTGTTATTTTACAATTTTCACTGTGATTTTATAACTGAAAATGACTTCTTAAAAGGGTAGAATAAAAAGCCTCCCAATCTACCTGATTGAATTCCTAGGACAGTAACAATTTACAAGCCTCTGCAGCAAAAAAGATACACAAAAGCCTCAATTGTAATAACATTTCATGTAAAAAAGGCCTTTTTGGTGGGTCTCATTAAATCAGTAAAAAAAATACACAAAGGATTTCAAAAGTCGACAACTATACACAGCAAATTACATGAAAAAAGTTTCATAAATTCATTCAAAAACATATAACTCCAGGTTTAATAAATTTTTGGAAGTAGAAATGAAATCGGATACTTAAAACTCTACATCTAAACAAACCACGTTGTGAATGTTTATAAAAAGGTAAAACAATTTGTTAGCTTAAAGTTTTACAAATTTATGCATTGTTTATCAAGTTTGGTGGGCTGCACTATCTTTCTCAGTGTTGAATATATTACTTGTTCCGTTTCAAGTGAATATGATTCATTTCCAAGATCCTTCATTTGAACCTTTGCATCTAACCATTAAGCCATTAAAAAAAAGACTGAAACAATCCATATTAAATAATTGGATTTATTTTATGCTCCTGGATACTGCAAAAAGTCAATGAAATTGTATGTCTTATCACATATAATATCTTTAAAATATAAATTATTAAAACACGAAAACATATAAAAACTCACGACACTAATATTTGTAAATCGTTTAAAGTAACCATACTGAACTTCTGCTTTGACTTTGTGTCTAGGTTAGACATTGGATTCCTTATTGTTTGGAATCATGGTAAAAAGTGACGACTATGCAAGTCAGACGCAAACAAAGAAAGAAACTTATGTGCCAACTCTAGGTCTTCATTTCCAGATGTAAAGATGAAAAACATAAATCTGTTAAGATGAAAAAAAAATCACAAATATGTTAAGATGTAAATATGAAAAAAAAATGAGATTTATAATGACATAATCGATTAACAATATCAAAAGGCAAAAACAATATAGATCTGTAACAGTATCTCCAAGAACAGATCTATAAACCTTCATTAGAACCCTAGAAATCACTGATTATGACTTTTATGGAGCTCTGAAACCTTTATCTGTTCTTCAAACCTTCAGAATATAGATGTGTAACAGTAAAAGAAACACTTACGGCGTCATGGCAGCAACATCGTTGGTTTGACCCGCCAATCTAAAAGCGAGAATCATGTTTATAATGGTGGCAGTAAGTGGCTGCCGATTTCATGAAGTTAGGTACTATCTTGAAAAGAGGGGATAGGCTTACAGGTAACCGATTTGGGAGGGAGAGCAATTACAACATGAATGGCGGACAAACGGCGGTTCCGAGAGGTGGTGGTCGCGAAGGCTGATTTTAGGTGGCATAATAGAGAGACGTTTAAGGTATGTGGAAGCGACTGAAATGGGGAAAAGATTGCCACAGAGAAATTGTGAAGTCTAGCAGGTATTTAAAGTGTGGGAGAACGAAACGCCAAGCGGGAAAGTGAACTGAGACGCCAACATGGAATTATTTTGAACCAACCAAAAATACCGCCCAAAAATGAGTGGATTGATAAATGAGTGCATTAAGACTTTTTGACTATATAAAGTGATAAATGAGTGCATTAAGACTTTTTGACTATATAAAGTCAGGCAACAGCCTGTCCCGCGCATACCCAATTAGCTCGTGCTATATCCGTGACTATATGCAGGCGAAGGTTAACTGTGCTTTGTGTGGTGGTACTGTCTTAAAAATTAAGACTTTTGTGCTTTAAAAGGGTGTAAATTATATATGGTTTATAGTATAGTATATATATATATATATATATATATATATATATATATATATATATATATATATATATATATATATATATATATATATATATATATATATATATATATATATATATATATATATATATATATATATATAGGGTAAAGTTCAATTGAGAACCTAAAAAAGCCTAGGAACCTAAGAACCCATTTTATGAACTTTTTTTCTACACAATATTTTTCAAAAAAAAATATACCAAAATTTTTGTTATGATGCATCTAGAAGATATCAAAAAAAAATTTCAAAAAAAATCATTTTTTTTAATTTTTTTTTTCATATGGGTTTAGGGTTTAGGGTTTAGGGTTTACGTATAGGGTTTAGGGTTTAGGGCTTAGGGTTTACGTATAGGGTTTAGGGTTTAGGGTTTACGTATAGGGTTTAGGGTTTAGGGTTTAGGGTTTAGGGTTTAGTTTTAGGGTTTAGGGTTTAGAAATCTCTTAGACACTTTAAATAAAAAATTGGATGCAAAAAAATCATTTTTTTTTATTTTTTTTCATATGGGTTTAGGGTTTAGGGTTTAGGGTTTAGGTTTAGGGTTTAGGGTTTAGGGTTTAGGGTTTAGAAATCTCTTAGACGCTTTAAATAAAAAAATTGGATGCAATTTTTTTTTAAAAATATTGTGTAGAAAAAAAGTTCCTAGGTTCCTAGGTTTTTTTAGGTTCTCTTATGATCTCGACCCTATATATATATGTATATATATATATATATATATATATATATATATAGATGTAGGTTCAAATACATCCAACAATTATTGTGTGATTGTAGGACCAATTGTGGTCCAATCATTTATAAATGGTATTATGGTAAATCAATATTATAATTAATTAAAAATCAAATATATAATCTCAGGAACACGCTTTCTCACTCATCGAACCCTAAACACCCATCATCTTCCTTACCCCTTCCGCCATTTTCACTCCACCGGAAATCAATCGTTCATCGCCGTCATTTCTTGCCTTCAACCGCTCAACGTACTCGCAAGTCAGCACCACCGCCGTCGCAAATCAGATCCATCACCGTCGTATGTTATTTAGCACCACCGCCGTCGCAGTGGATTTTGACGGAAGAGGATTTTGACGGAAATCCACACCACCGCAGTCGGAAATCAGCACCACCGCGGTCGCAAATCAGCACCAAAATCCGCACCACCGCCGTCGGAAATCAGCACCACCGCGGTCGCAAAATTAGCACCACCGCCGTGGCAAATCACACCACCGCCGTCGCAGAGGATTTTGACGGAAGCGAGGGTTTGTGATTTTCAGGTCTAAGATTGAATGGTTGATCATTCTCCGAGAATGCTTCATGTTTTTTAGCACTGTAATTTTTTTTATCAAAATGCATTCTCTGAAAATGTCTTTGAGAATGATTCATGTTCATTCTCTGAGAATAGTTCACATTAACCACAATTGTTTAGTGAAAATTTGATCAGATAACACTTTCCTTACATTTACTGTTAAATATTCTCAAAGAATGAAAGTGTTCTGGTTTCCATTCTCAGAGAATGCACATGTGCTACTGTTACATATTATCACAGTGAACAATGAACGAATAACATTTTTCAAAGGCATTCTCAGAGAATATTCATTCTCAGTGAATGGTTCATGTTCATTCTCAGAGAATGGTTCACATTAACGCAGTTTCTTTTTTTACATATTCTCTGTACATATTCTCAGAGAATGGTTCATATTAACCCAATTTCTTATATTTTTTACATATTCACGCATCCTGAAAATCCTCAATCTCGCATCCTAAAAAATCCTCAATCTCGAAGTCATGAACTGCTGCGTCTTCCTGCCATTGGTGATTTCTGATGCTTGCACCTCTTGAAGAATGCAGACGCGGAAGAATTGTTCTTGTCGAAGTTGAATCGGAATATTGAATTGTAATTTTTTTGATCGTGTAATTGGATTATCTGAAGATTGTGTGTTATTGTAACCGATTACAAATATGTTCAGTTCTAATTTTCTAATTCAATTTGACCGATTTGCCCTCTGTTGTTTGATTCTCATTAAACACACGTACATTCTTTATCTTTATTACAAAAATACCATTCTCATCACAGCCATTGATTATTTGAATCTGATGGTCCATATTAAGTCCTATATACTAATTTCATTTAATACTAACTATACATATATATATATATATATATATATATATATATATATATATATATATATATATATATATATATATATATATATATATATATATATATATATATATATATATAACATCTTATAAAGGAAACTTGAAATGTTTTTAAATCTTAATGTGCAAACTTTACATAAATTTTTATCAATTTTAATGCATCATATAGATTCAGCGTATTAAACACCATCAACTATCCCCACGATCCCACCATTGCCGGTTTCATCTCCCCACTTTCCACCTCCCGCTGTATCTTCAACCTCTCATCTCCTCTCATGACTTCCCCTTTCACTCGACGGTTGGCGTGTATAAAAAGAGGTAGACTATTTCTACAACCATCGCCTTCACCAATATCATCCACAAACGTTGTTAGTATGATACGGACCACAACACCTTAGAACCGCCACCACTGTCCATCAACGAATTCAAAAAATCAACCATTGACACTGAACGACAAATAGCTATCTAGCATCGATGTTGAATGCACTAAATGAGACATCCTTTGTTTTCCCTACTATGGCAGATGCTACTTGTGAAGGCCACGCCGAATCGAGATTAATTCTCGGTGAAAATCAGTAAGTTTCTATTTTTTTCTCTGAATTTATGAAACCTTTTGTTTGTAAAAATTGATTTTGTTTAAGTTTTTGTGAAATCTATTTTTTGAATTTCAGTACTATACATTTTCGATGTTTAACAGAGTTATATTTAAATTAACGGAAACTTAAGCACTAGACACGAAAAGTGAGTAATATAACAGTTTACGAGACATAATTCACTCAGAATAGGGCTCAACGATGAATAAAATAATTGATAATACTAGGCGTCGTCAAACACCCGACAATTGTGCCTTGCTTGTCCCCAAGCAAGTGAGTTTTTAACAAATTCTAACAAAAACCCAAATATTTTTGAATGCCTTCAGTTTCAAAGTTTATTGTTTCTAGAAGTTAGATGAAAATAATTTTTGAAAAATGATTAGAATACCCTTTGGAATTCACGACTTTCTAGAGAACCCTTGATTACAAATTTTCGGTCCACAGAAGTAAACTTACTCATTCAGATTCTAAAGGTCGTTAAAGAACTATCCATGAATTTCGATGTTGTCCGTGTAACGAACTTTCGAAAATACTATCCCAGACCAGATGATATTAGGTAGTAAGGTGCATAAATGCCCTTTCAGGCCACCCTTTTCGGACCTACCGACTCGAACAACAAAGGCCACTGATTGACAATTCCCTCCTGAATCCCAATCCTAAAATATTCTAAATCTAAAGTTTTCTAACTCCTAAAAATTCAACTTTTTTTTACTAAACCATAGCATGATAACAACTAAATAGTATCTCTTGAAAAATACCATAATGCCATAACACTCAAAATCTATTCGTTTCTAAGTTACAACTTCTTAAAGATTTGAAAAATTGCTAAAATTTTGAAAATGACTCGTTTAAGCAAAAATTTCAAAAATACTCTTTCGACCGTCCCACACCCCACACTTAAAACCGTAAAACGTCCCCATTGTACAAAAATAAATTCAAAACAAGGGAGAAAGAGTTACCTCTTTAGGAACGGTAGAACTGCTTGTTGGAACCCATATAATAGGATAAAAACTTGCACATCTTGATTTGACTGTTCTGCTGTGGCGCAACAGTGAACACGCTGGGGAATGACAAGTGTAGGGGTACGGTGACCCCACACTTGTGTGATATAACCCCTCAGTGGATTTCGTTGGTATTTGCATACAAAACACTCACAAACAAACATTAAACATAAAAAGCAAAAGAGATAAAGAACATACAACATTAATGAGCTACGGTATGCCATGGCGTGTAGGTTTGATATGCGCGTCGCGGTAATTACGAAATGGTGTCTCTATGTGATGTCAGAAATGACTGCGGCGCGACTCCTAATGGTACCGCGTCGCGGTAATTTCTGATTTTACTAGCACTTTCAAACATCAAATTAACTCATTCAAAACACAATTGTCCTAAATTCTACCACTTTTATTACAGTCATTTTGACTTCTTTATATCCTAAGAACATTAAATCCTAAAAATTACTAAGAACAACCTAAAAACTAAAAAAAATAAAAGAAAATCATAATTACAATCAAATCCTTAACTCTAAAGTGTATCCGAGTCCTCATCGTGATTTGCCGGATTATATTCTTCTTCTTCTTCCGGGTCCTCCTCTGGCTTGTCCTCGATCAACGGTGGTTGTGTTGGATTACGTGTCGAAGCCATGACTATAATTAGTATATATTTAATTGACAGTAGCAAAGTCCATTTGGGTTGCCCTCATAACTGGTAATTTGACAGAATAACCTTTAGAGAGAGAGAGATTGATTTATTATCTGATTAATAAATCAATATAAATAATTTATTAATATATTATGATGATAATATATTAATTAGATATAATATTATTTAATTAACAATTAATCAGGAATTAATTGGAATTAATTTGGTGATTAATTAGATTAATTAAAAGTGTAGGGGGCTGAATTGTAATTATTCAATAGTTGAGTAGTGACAATTTTGGCAGGCTATGTGATTGGCGAAAATAAGGATTAGATAATCCTTGATTTTCGAAAATCATATGAAGGATAAATAGAGTTTGAATTAAATAATAAAAGGTTTATCTCGTTTGAATTCAAATAAGGTTTATCCATAAGACTTATCTGATAAACCCTTGGAACCTATAAATAGGGGTTCCTGGCCACCCTTTATTCTCCACTAACTTCACCAACTTTCTCTACTCTTTCTGGTCTTCTTGTTGCTTGCTTGGGTGTGAACCATTTGAGGCATGACGCTTGTAGTGCTAGTTTCCAAAAGATTCAACTAAAGGTTAGTAATTTCTTTTTAATTTTTTTAGAAAATTTCGAAATCCTCTAGGTATTAGTTTTAGGTTCAAATAGTGAAAACATAGATCCAATTAGGTTGCATGTGAACTTAAGGGGTAAGTTTATTTGTTTTGCATAAAACCTATCTGTGGTATCAGATCTATTTGGTTTGTTTTCTGTTTGAATTGCTTTAATTGTTATACCTTGTTTTTAAGGTTTATAGAAACTAAACCCTAAAAAGGATGATTTCGATTTTTAGGGTTAGGGTTTTCGAAACCCTAGCCCCTCCCCCCTCTTTTTCGATTTTTGCTAGGGTTTTAGAAGGTTTTTCTATTTTTGGTAATTGTGATTAATTAATAAATGGATAACCTTAAAACCTTATGTGATTTTTGATTTTAGTGGGTTAAAGGATAAGATTAAATTCATTTGATTACTTTGTTGATCCCTATTTGATTTAATTTATTTAATTAATTGTTAATTAAAAGATAAATATTAATTCAATTAAGGTTTAAATTTAAATTTAAATTAATATGTATAAGAATTGGTCAGTCAAATTGCTAGTATCTCATTCACAAAGCTAATCTATAAGGGGGGTATAAGGAAACTGCCTATAAAATGGCGGTTGAATGGGTGTCCACTCTCACCCACCGCTTCCTTGATTAGTGGAGGGTCGTCAGCAGAACGGGTTTGATAGGACTACTTAATCTCATTAAAAGTATAATGCTATTAATCAAAGTACTAGAACCATTTTTATAAAATCTCAAATCTAGTTACTTTAGGAAAAATGTGAAAGATATGCTAACCCATGAAATTGCACATTACACTTTATTAGTCGTTAGTGGAGTGCATGTGGTTTACTGCCACATTAATAGAGACTAGTAAAGAGTTGTAATGGGTATCTCATAGTTTATCATTGTTGATGGAACGCGTGTGGTTTACAGGTACATCAATCGAGATGATAAACGACATTGAGGTTACCAAGCAAATTTGAATGGTTATTCACATCTTGTTTGTGATCCTCGGTATCCCAGTCACAAATGGAAGAGCATAGTCCGAGATTAAACATGCTATTGAACAGTTCAATAAATCTCAAAGATTTAGGAATTTCACTTAATATGATTATCTTCTGCGGTGCAATTGGTGAATGGTAATTCGCCTACCTTTATAAAATTTACAATTAGATTACGGCATCCGTCTTCTAAGTTGTGAATTATATAGTTCGGTCCTAGCCTTAATAATTATTTTTGGTTAATATATTAAGGAATATTTATATCTAATTAAAACTACCTTTCTTTTATAGATGTCTTCCTCTGCTGATGGTTCTGCTCCCCAACCCGCACCCCACTACAACAACTTCTCTTCAATTCTCTCGTTGTGCTCTCAGGTGACATTGGATGGCATCAACTACAACGACTGGATGCGTAATATCAACTACTACTGAGGAATATGCCTTGAAGAGGAGCTTATTGAAGTTGATCCCGATACAACTACTACTGAGGAATATGCCTCATACAAGAAACGTTACGATAATGCGACCAAAGTGGCCTGCATCATGGTTGCTACAATGGTCCCGGAATTGCAAAGGTTTTACGAAGACTATTGGCCATACGAGATGAACAAGGATCTTGTAGAAAAGTTCCGTAAGCGAGCTCGTCAGGAAAAGTATGCGGTAGTCATAGCCCTCATGGCTTGTAAACTAAAGGAAGGAGAGTCCGTCTGCACCCACGTGCAAAGAATGCATAGATACGTGGAAAGGCTTCATAAGCTTAACATGCATATCGACGAGGAGTCGGCCATTGATATGGTCCTTAACTCCTTGCCGAGTTTTTATGATCAGTTCATCTTGGCCTATCATTTGAACAACACTCAGACCACTTTGGCTGAATTGCATAATATGTTGCAGACTGCTGAAGATGGATTGAAGGGTAAAGGTATACCCTCCGCCAATGCTCCCGTCATGGCTATTGGTCAGGGAAAAGGGAAAAAGACAAAAGGTAATTGGAAGGGCAAGGCTCAAGTCGGGTCATACATTAATGGCCCGGGAGCCAGGCCCAGTTCTGACACTCCTCATGTCTCGAACCCCAAAGTGGTCGACTGTTTTTTATTGCAACGAGAAGGGCCACTGGAAACGAAGCTGCCTTAAGTACCTACAGGACATCAAGGATGGCAAAGTGAAGCCATCGTCAGCAGGTATATACACTATCTCTAAAAACTCATCATCTTCTTGTTCTTGGGTCCTTGATACAGGATGTGGTTTTCACATTTGTTCTGATTTGCAAGACCTAAAAGAAAGTAAGGAGGTGGAGCACGGAAGGATAAAACTTATCATGGGAAATAGGCGATCGTCATCTGTCACCAAGATCGGAGTTTGTAGTCTAGTACTAAGTAGTGAAGTTAGTTTAGATTTAATAAATTGTTGTTACTCGCCAGAAATGGCTCGAAATATTATATCCTTTCATTCATTGTTCAAAAAGGTTTTAGATATTCTTTTAATAATTTGAATGGTTCTATTTCTGTATATAAAAATGGTGTTTATATAATTGAAGCTTTACCTTGTGATGGTGTGTATGAAACTGTAACTTGTGTAGACAATTTAGGCAATAATGTACTACAAATTGATTCATCTAATGGTATAGAAAACGCATGCTTGTGGCATTGTCATCTTGGACACATCAACAAGAAACGCATCGCCCAACTCCAAAAGGATGGAGTGTTGGAATCATTCGACCTCACGTCAGATGATGTATGCGAATCTTGTCTTTAGGGAAAGATGACAAAATCACCTTTCACAGGGACTTGTGAAAGAGGTGAAGGTCTATTGGATGTCATACACACAAATGTGTGTGGACCCTTCAGATCAATCACAAGGGATGCCAATCGCTTCTATGTGACTTTTACGGATAATTATAACAGATATGGGTACATCTACTTAATCAAGCATAAGTCAGAAACCTTTGAAAAGTTTAAAGAATTTAAGAATGAAGTTGAGAATCAATTAGGCAGGAACATAAAGATGCTTAGATCCGATAGAGGCGGTGAGTATCTTAGTATCGAGTTCCTAGACTATCTTAAGGAAAGTGGCATTATTTCACAGTTGACTCCTCCTAGGACACCACAATCTAATGGTGTGGCTGAGAGGCATAACCGGACATTGTTAGACATGGTCCGTTCCATGATGAGTCGAGCTTCTCTTCCTATCCACTTCTGGGGGTATGCCTTAGAGACTGCCGCCTATATCCTCAATCTTGTCCCTACTAAAAATGTTGCCAAAACACCTCACGAAATGTGGACAGGGAAAGTTCCCTCGTTGGCACATATTAAAGTCTGGGGTTGTGAAGATTTCATAAGACGAGAGACTCACGACAAGCTAGTAGCTAGAAGTGAGAGGTGTATTTTCATTGGTTACTTGAAACAGTCTTTTGGATACTTGTTGTATAGACTGAGCGAGGACGTGGTCTTTGTAGCATGACGAGGACTCTTTCGAGAGAGAGAGAGAGCTCATATTCAAAGAGGACAGTAGGAGTACCATTGACCTTGAAGAAATTCAGGAGTCAACCAATGAAGGAACCTTAGAAGATACTAGTGCTCAACAAGAGGAAAACGTTCATGTTGGGCCGATAGACAATTTATTACCTCTTAGACACTCCAGTAGAGTTAGCATGCTGCCCGAGTTTTATGGTTTCCATATAACTACGGATAGTGATATGTTTGTCAGTGACAGGACACTGGTAAATTTGGATGAGCCAGCTAACTACAAGGAAGCAGTTGGGTGCAAATGGATCTTCAAGAAGAAGACCGACATGGATGGAAAGGTAAACACTTTCAAGGATCGACTGGTTGCGAAGGGCTTTACTCAAACCCATGAGGTTGACTATGATGAGACCTTCTTACCAGTGGCTAAGATTAAGTCTATTAGGATAATGCTCACCATAACTGCATTTCATGATTATGAAATTTGGCATATGGATGTCAAAACCGCTTTCCTTAACGGGAAGTTAGCTGAGGATGTTTACATGAATCAGCCAGAGGGTTTTGTATATGCAAAGTATCCTAATAAAGTGTGTAAGCATGAGAAATCAATCTACATATTGAAACAAGCTTCTCGAAGCTAGAATCTCTGCTTCCATGAGAAAGTCAAAGAGTTTGGTTTTTCCAGGAGCGAAGATGGGTCCTGCGTGTATATCAAGGCTAGTGGGAGTACAGTTACTTTTCTGGTGCTGTATGTCGATGACATATTGCTCATGGGAAACGACATTCCAACCTTGCAAGATGTTTAATCTTGGATAGGGAAGTGTTTCGCAATGAAAGACCTCGGAGAAGCAACCTATATTCTCGGGATAAGGATATTGAGAGATAAAAAGAAGAGACTAATAGGACTTAGTCAAAGAACATACTTGGATAAGGTGCTAAAGAGATTTAGTATGGAAAATTCAAAGAACGGAGAGCTGCCTATCTAGAGCAATGCAAAATAGAGTAAGACTCAAAGCCCGAGTACAGATGAAGAGATAGTTGACATGAGTCGGGTACCTTACGCTTTAAGTGTGGGGTCGATCATGTAAGCTATGACATGTACTCTCCCTGACGTGTCCTTTGCTTTGAGCATGGTCAGTCGCTATCAGGAAAACCCTGGCAGAGCTCATTGGATAAACGTTAAGAATATTCTCAAGTATTTGCGAAGGACGAAGGATATGGTCCTAGTCCTTGGTGGCAGTGATACGTTCATAGTTAGTGGGTATACTGACGCCAGCTTCTAGACAGATAGAGAAAACGGTCGGTCTCAGTCGGGCTGTGTGTTTCTTTTAAATGGTGGAGCGGTTACTTGGAATAGTTCCAAGCAACAAACCGTGGCTGATTCAACGTGTGAATCAGAGTACATAGCTGCAAGTGAAGCATCAAAAGAAGCGGCTTGGCTGAAGAACTTCATCGGTGACCATAGAGTCATCCCGACTATTCAGGAGCCAATGGAACTATTCTGCGATAACGAAGGACGGGTTTCTTTGACAAAGGAACCGGGAGATCATGGAAAGTCCAGACACATCGACAGAAAGTACCATTACATCAGACATAGGGTAGAAGAAGGTCACCTCATTGTGAAGAGGGTATCATCTGATGAGAACCCTGCAGATCCTTTGACGAAGGCTCTGAGTAGGATCAAGCACAATCAGCATGCTAGGAGCATAGGTTTGAGAGATGATACTAGTTTTAGTAGTTATATAGTTGTCTGAAACTTGTAACAATATAAATGTAATTGACTTTTGGTGATTTTAATAATAGAGAATTATTGATAAGTATTGTTTACTGCTATTTGTCAATTGTTTATTATTGTGTTTCAATTTTGCATGTTTTACTTCCTGAATAATATGATTATTCAAATATCCACAGTCGTTCATAGTTTAGGAAGTAAGTAGTGAATCAAGACTGTCATGACTTGGATTGTAGATTGTCTAAGGAGTTAAACATAGCAATAGAATTGCTGCAACATTCATGAGTACTTAGAAATATGGATTTAAGTATTGGATAAAACCACGCTCAGAGAATTGCTTCATGGATTATAACACAAGCAATTTTGAGATGATAATATCTTATGGTCTTGAAATGGAGATATATGAGTTGTAATTTACAAGTCATTTGCACATTGACAGTGCGTAAACGCATCGATAACTCAATGTTATAAAACGTATTGTTGTGCGCTATTTGACGAGTAAAGGATACAAGCATATGAGTAAAAGTTTATTCGTTCCTTTGCCCTGACGGGGAAATATATATTTGTAGGCCTCTCGGTGATTTAGTGTTGACTTAAGTGCTGGCTAGCGAGGACTAAATTGATGTGTTCAATTAGCAGTCTTATGTCATTGCAAATCAGAAATCGGGAAACAGAGTATCAGACTGAGATTGATCTTAATCCATGTCTCTAGTCCGGACGATATCGTAAAGAACGGAGGATCATATGATCACTTATCTTAGGACAGACTTGACTGGGTCAGAGTTCGGTAGCGGCTTTTTGGAAGCTACAATTTGCTGGTCAAATTAGAAAGCTATACTGGTAGTTATACTCATAGACTTATCCAAGTGGGAGACTGTTGGATTAGGTCTCTAAGCCATGACTATAATTAGTATATATTTAATTGACAGTAGCAAAGTCCTTTTGGGTTGTCCTCATAGCTAGCAATTTGACAGAATAACCTTTAGAGAGAGAGATTGATTTATTATTTGATTAATAAATCAATATAAATAATTTATTAATATATTATGAGGATAATATATTAATTAGAAATAGTATTATTTAATTTATAATTAATCAGGAATTAATTAGAATTAATTTGGTGATTAATTGGATTAATTAAAAGTGCAGTGGGCTGAATTGTAATTATTCAATAGTTGAGTAGTGACAATTTTGGCAGGCTATGTGATTGGCAAAAATAAGGATTGGATAATCCTTGATTTTTGAAAATCATATAAAGGATAAATAGAGTTTGAATTATATAATAAAAGGTTTATCTCGTTTGAATTCAAATAAGGTTTATCCATAATGCTTATCTGATAAACCCTTGGAACCTATAAATAGGGGTTGCTGGCCACCCTTTGTTCTGCGCCAACTTCACCTACTTTCTCTACTCTCTCTGGTTTTCTTGTTGCTTGCTTGGGTGTGAACCATTTGAGGCACGACGCTTGTGGTGCTAGTATCCAAAAGATTCAACTAAAGGTTAGTAATTTCTTTTTAATTCTTTTAGCAAATTTCGAAATCCTCTAGGTATTAGTTTTAGGTTCAAATAGTGAAAACGTAGATCCAATTAGGTTGCATGTGAACTTAAGGGTTAAGTGTATTTGTTTTGCATAAAACCTATCGGGTTGATCCCGTGGCTGCTTGCTGTCGACATCGTTCATATATTGTTTTGTGCAATCCACCACCCAAAGCAACTGAGTCTGGATATTCTGGGTGTTGCGAATAGTTTCCTAAACTTAACTGAGAAGGCATTATATTCCATCATTTGCGCGTTCATTGACCGGTGCATCGCTTTCATCTCATTCACTATGAAGCGCAAATCTGGATCCGTCGAGTTGGTGCGTGTCGGAAGTGCTTCAGACATGCGGTACCGTTTCTTCATCTTCTCATTTAGTGTCGATGGCTCGTGACGTAGAACTGGGAATGGCGAACTAAAGACCGAAACGTTGCCATTATCAATGTATACAACCTCCCTCAAGGTTTCAATGGAAGTGCTGAACGAAACAGCCGGGATCTCGGTCAGGTAACGGAATGTGATAGTAACCCATACGAACGCACGAGGCGTTTGACATAGTGACCTCCCCCGACCGCCGTGAGCTCCAGGGAGCATCAGATACTCGCTTGAAGTAATCCGCAATAAAGAATGGCACGTTACAAACTTCCAGCTTTGCGATCAACGACCACATAAAGTACAAGTCGTGATACGAGACCCGTTCAGTGGCAGCACCTAGTAATTGTTGGATTAGGTGTCTAAGCCATGACTTATAATTGTGTTTATCTTATTAATTGAAGCATAAGTCTATTTGGGTTGCCCTCATAGCTGGAGGTTAGGATAGAGTTCAGTAGAGTAAAAAGTTGATTTATTAATTGTCTAATAAATCAATAGAATTAATTAAATGGTTTATTAATATATTTAAGTATTAATATATTAATTAGAAACTATAATAATTAATTAAGATTTAATCTAGAATTAAATGGATTTAATTTAGTGATTAAATTAATTAATTAAAGGTGTAGGGGCTGACTTGTAATTATTGAATAGTTGAATAACTGGCAAGTGATTGGCCAGGGGCCAAAAGTGGCGCCACCCTAGGGATCTCTCTAGGGTTTGGCGAAAACCCTCTCAGGGTTTTAGGAGCCTGGTCCAAGTGGCCAGCAGGCTTGCCCACTAAGGAGGCTCCTTAGGGTTTTAGCTGTAACCCTTGGAGGCTATAAAAGGAGGCACCTGGTACCTCCTTTTCTGCGCCGACTTGAACCAAGAATACTCTGCTGGACTGTATTCTCCATTGCTTTGGGTGTGACTTGCATTTGAGGCAGGATTCCTTTGCTGCTTGATTCAGGATCATAAGATCAAAAGGTTGGTTTTCTCAGTTTTGATCTTTAAAAATTAATTGTTCCCTTAGGTTTTAGTTCATAGTCTTCATAGAAGAAACCATAGATCATCTTAGGGTTGCATGTGAACCATAAGTTATTATTTGTTCATTGATTGCATATAAACCCTTCAGTGGTATCAGAGCCAGGTTGTTTTCTTGTGATTTGACTTAAACAGTTTGAGCCTTATGGTTAATTTGCGAAATTAAACCCTTGGGAGAAGGCTTTGTCGATTTCAAGGTTAGGGTTTCCTAACCCTAGCCGCCAACCCCATATGGTCCCCCCCTTTTTGCTTGCTTTGGAAAATATGTTGTTATTTTTGTTAATTGGATTAATAAAATAACTGGAACACTTAAACCCTTGCTTGCAATTTTCGATCCATTAGGGGTTTAAGGTAGGTAAATCAATTTGATTAATTTGTGTTATCTACCTTAGATTTAATTAGTTTAATTAATTGTTAATTAAAAGATCAATTAAATCGTTTTAAAGAATTAATTTAAAATTTTAGAAAAGTTAGTTTGAAATTTGTGAAAATTATGAGATAGTTAATTCTAAAATATTTTAATAAGATTAAAATATATCTTATATATTTATAATTAAAAGTTAATATTTATATATAAGAAAATTGGTTAGTCTTACCGTTAGTAGGCCTCATTCACAAAACTGTCCTATAAAGAGGGTATAAGGCGAACGCCTATAAAATGGTAGTCTAATGGGTATCTACTCTTACCCACCGCTCTCCCGATCAGTCGAGTGTCGTTAGCCGAACGGGTTTGATAGAACCGCTAAGCCTCTTAAAAGTATAATGTTATAATTAAAAGTACTAGATCCTTAAACAAAACCCAATCTAGTTACTTTAGGTTTAAAATATGTGAATTGGTGCTAATCCATGAAATTGCACATTACACTTTGTGGAACGTTGGTGGAGCGTGTGTGGTTAACCGGCATGCCGACTGGGGTCCGCAAAGAGTAGCAATGGGTTTCTCGATTTTTTCATTATTAACGGAGCGTGTGTGGTTAACCGGCACGTTAATTAGAGATGACAATTATTTTGAGAATACCGAGCGAATTTGCATGGTTATTCACACCCGATTTGTGATCCTCGGCATCCCAGTTACAAACAGCGGGGCATTCCCGAGATTAAAACATGTTATCGAACAGTTCGGTAAATCTCAAAAGAAACTAGGAATTCCATTATAATTAGATTATGTTTCCGCGGTGGAATTGGCTGAATCGTCATTCGCCTACCTTATAAAATTTACAATAAAGATTACGGCATCCCTTTTCGATATTGTAGATTGTTATTGTAGGATCCTATCCTTATATTTATTTTGGGAGAATATAAGGATTACTTTATAATGTCTAATTAAAACTACCTTCTTGTTATTCAGATGTCTTCTGACCAATCCGTTCCCCACTCGAACCCCGATAATGTCACCTCGATTCTGTCATTATGTTCTAAAGTGACGTTGGACAACACTAACTACAATGACTGGATCCGCAACATCAAAATGGCTTTAAGGTTTGAATATAAAGAGTATGTTCTGGAAACCGAGCTTGTTGAGGTTGACCCAGATACCACTACTCCCAAGGAAATTGCCTCATACACCAAACATTCTAATGATGCAACCAAAGTGGCTTGCATCAAGATCGCTACCATGAACCCTGAACTGCAGCGTATTTATGAGGACTACTGGCCTTACGAGATTCACAAAGAGCTCGCGGAAAAGTTCCGCAAGCAGGAGCGCATCGAAAGGCGTGAGGTGGTCAAAGCTTTCACTAACGGCAAGCCTCGGGATGGAGAGTCCATCTACACTCATGTGCAAAGGATGCAAGGTTATGTTGAAAGGCTTAGAAAGCTGGAGATGCCTGTACATGAGGATTTAGCAGTTGACATTGTGCTGAATTCCCTACCTAGTTCTTATGACCAGTTCACACTGGCGTATCATTTGAACAATAGTCAGGAGACTCTAGCTGAACTCCACCGCATGCTTCGTACTGCCGAGGACGGGATGAAAGGGAAGAGTGTGCTCCCGGCCAACCCGCCTGTGCTGGCTATTGGATCTGGAAAGGGAAAGAAACGAAAAGGCCCTCCTAAGCAGAACTGGAGGGAAAAGACTCACGTCGGGTCATCTAGCAGTGTCCCGAAAGGCAAGTGTTCCAGCATTCCGCATGTCCAGAACCCCAAAGATGCCGACTGCTTTTACTGCAAGCAAAAGGGTCATTAGAAGAGGAGCTGCCCAACGTATCTGCAGGATATCAAGGACGGTAAAGTGAAACCGTCACAAGCAGGTACATACTCAATTTCTAACAACTCATCTTCCTGTTCTTGGGTCCTTGATACAGGATGTGGTTTTCATATCTGTTCTGATTTGCAGGGCCTAGAGGAAAGTAGGGAACTAGAGCGCGGTAGATTGAACCTGGTCATGGGCAATAAGCGAACGTCACCTGTTACCAAGATCGGTGTCTATAGATTAGTGCTTAGTAATGATCTTAGATTTGATTTACATAATTGTTGCTATTCGCCTGATATAGCAAATAACATAATTTCTTTTCATGCATTGTTCAGACAGGGCTTTTATTATGATTTTAATAAATTGAATGGTTCAATTTCTGTTTTCAAAAATGATGTTTTTATTTTTAATGCCATGCCTTGTGATGGAGTGTATGAGACTATTATGTGTGTTGATAATTATAGTAAAAATGTTTTAGCTATTGATTCTTCGAGCGGTATAGAAAAGGTGTGCTTGTGGCACTATCTCCTTGGCCATATCAACAAGAAACGCATCGCCCAACTCCAAAAGGATGGAGTGTTGGAATCTTTCGACCTTGGGTCGGACGATGTATGTGAATCTTGCTTGCTTGGTAAGATGACAAAATCACCATTCAAAGGTTCCCTTGAAAGAGGTGAAGGTCTGTTGGACATCATACACACGGATGTGTGTGGTCCCTTCAGAACGACCACAAAAGAAGGCACGCGGTTCTATGTGACCTTTACTGACGATTTTAGTAGATATGGGTATATCTACTTAATTAAGAATAAGTCAGATACCTTTGAAAAGTTTAAAGAGTTTAAAAACGAAGTAGAAAATCAACTGGGCAGAAAGATAAAGATGCTTAGATCCGACAGAGGCGGTGAGTATCTTAGTATCGAGTTTCTCGATTATCTTAAGGAATATGGAATTGTTTCACAGTTGTCTCCTCCAAGAACACCTCAGTTGAACGGTGTTGCTGAAAGGTGAAACCGAACCTTGTTGGACATGGTTCGTTCCATGATGAGTCGAGCTTCGCTTCCAATCCATTTCTGGGGGTATGCCTTAGAAACTGCTGCCCATATCCTTAACCTTGTCCCAACCAAAAAGGTTGCGAAAACACGGCACGAGATGTGGACGGGGAAAGTTCCCTCGTTGGCACGCATCAAAGTCTAGGGCTGCGAAGCTTTCGTAAGACGAGAAACTTCAGACAAGCTCGAAAACAGAAGTGAAAGGTGTTTCTTCATCGGATACCCGAAACAGTCTTTTGGATACTTGTTCTACAGACTGAGCGATGACGTGGTCTTCGTGGCAAGACGGGGATTCTTTCGAGAGAGAGAATTCATTTCCAAAGAGGATAGTGGGAGTACGATCGATCTCGAAGAAATTCAGGAGACGGCCTATGAACCAACCTTAGTAGAAACTAGCAACCAACACGAGGAAGAAGTTCCTGTTGGAGCATCCGACATATCATTTCCCCTTAGATGTTCAGGTAGAGTTAGCATGCCACCCGAGTTTTATGGTTTCCATATAACTTCGGATGGTGACACGTTAGTCAGTGATCGCACATTGACTAATTTGGATGAGCCAGTTAACTACCATGAAGCGGTGGTGGGCCCCGAGCCTGCCAAGTGGAAAGAGGCAATGGACAGCGAGATGAAGTCCATGTATGACAATCAAGTTTGGAACTTGGTTGACAATGTGCCGAGTCGTAAGACAGTCGGGTGCAAGTGGATCTTCAAGAAGAAGACCGACATGGATGGTAAAGTACATACTTATACGCTCGGCTGGTTGCGAAGTGATTCACTCAAACCCCGGGGGTTGACTATGATGAAACCTTCTCACCAGTAGCCAAGATTAAGTCAATCAGAATAATGCTTGCCATAGCTGCGTTTCATGATTATGAAATTTGGCAGATGGATGTCAAAACCGCCTTCCTTAACGGGAAACTGACTGAGGATGTTTACCTGAATCAACCAGAGGGTTTTGTAGACACAAAGCACCCTGATAATGTATGCAAGCTTGAAAGGTCAATCTACGGACTAAAGCAAGCATCTCGCAGCTGGAATCTTTGCTTCCATGAGAAAGTCAAAGAGTTTGGTTTCTCTAGGAGTGAGGATGAGTCCTGTGTATATGTCAATGATAGTGGGAGTATGGTCACTTTTCTGGTGCTGTATGTTGATGACATACTGCTCATGGGAAACAACATTCCGACCTTGCAAGAACTTAAGGCTTGGCTCGGGAAGTGTTTCGCCATGAAAGACCTTGGAGAAGCTGCTTATATTCTTGGGATAAGAATACTTAGGGATAGAAAGAGAAAGTTAATAGCTCTAAGTCAGTGTACATATTTAGAAAAGGTGTTAAAAAGATTTAACATGGAAAATTCCAAAAAGGGAGAAATACCAATCCAGAGTAATGCCAAATTGAGTAAGACTCAAAGCCTGAGTACCGATGAGGAAATAGTTGAGATGAGTCGGGTACCCTATGGTTCGGCAGTAGGGTCGATCATGTACGCTATGACATGTACTCGTCCCGACGTATCTTTTGCCTTGAGCATGGTTAGTCGGTACCAGGGTAATCCTGGAAAGCCACACTGGATAGCGGTTAAGAACATACTCAAGTATCTGCGGAGGACAAAGAATATGGTATTAGTCCTTGGTGGCAGTGACGACTTGAAAGTGAGTGTATATACAGATGCCAGCTTCCAGACAGATAGGGATAGTGGTCGGTCCCAGTCGGGCTGGGTATTTCTTTTGACCGGTGGAGCGGTCACTTGGAAAAGTTCCAAGCAAGAAACGGTGGCTGATTCAACGTGCGAATCAGAGTACATTGCAGCGAGTGAAGCGTTTACAGAAGCGGCTTGGCTGAAGAACTTTATCGGTGACCTTGGAGTTATCCCGAGTATTCAGGAGCCAATGGAACTGTTCTACGATAATGAAGGAGCGGTCGTTTTGACAAAGGAACCACGAGATCATGGAAAGTCCAGACATATCGACAGAAAGTACCATTACATTCGACATCGCGTAGAAGAAGGTCACTTACTGGTTAAGAGAGTATCATCAAAAGATAATCCTGCAGACCCTTTGACTAAGGCCCTGAGCAGGATCAAGCACAATCAGCATGCTCGGAGCATTGGGCTGAAGGATGATATTAGTTTTAGTAATTAGATAGATTTGAAACTTGTAAACAGTATAAAATGTAATTCACTTGGTGATTTTATAATGGAGATTTATAAATAAGTATTGTTACTGCCTTGTCGATTGTTTATTATTGTGTTTCAATATTTGCATGTTTAACTTCCTTTGTAATTAGATTATTTAAAATTCCACAGTCGATCATACTGTTAGGGAGTAAGTATGAACGAAGACTGTCAAAATCAGTTGTAGATTGTCTAAAGAGTTAGACATTGCAGTAAGACTGCTACAACATTCATGAGTACTTACAAAATAGAGATTTGAGTATTGGATAAACCCGCGCTTAATGGATTGCTTCATGGATTATATCACAAGCAATGTTAAGACGATAATATCCTTTGATCTTTAAGTGGAGAGATATGATCTGTAGATTACAAGACAGTTGCTTATTGATAATGTGAAAACGCACCGGTAACTCGTTGTTATAAAACGCATTGTTGTGAGTACTCTGACTAGTAAAAGTTATGGACATATAAGTCAAAACTTATCCGTCCCCTAATCCGATGGGAAACAGATATCTGTAGGCCTCTCGATGATTTTGAAGTTGACTGTAAGTGTTGGCCAACCGGACTGAATTGATGTGTTTAATTAGTAGTCTCTAAAGTCATATGCAAATTAGAAATTGAGAAACAGAGTATCAGACCAAGATTGATTTTGATCCATGTCTGGAGTCTGAAAATATCTTGTTGGACGGAGGATCATCTGATCACTTATCTTTGAACAGAACTGACAGGGTCAGAGTTCAGGAACAGTTTCTGGGAAACTAATATTAATCAGAAGGTAAACAGACAATTAAAGTCATAGACTTATCCAAGTGGGAGACTGTTGGATTAGGTGTCTAAGCCCTGACTTATATTTGTGTTTATCTTATTAATTGAAGCATAAGTCCATTTGGGTTGCCCTCATAGCTGGAGGTTAGGATAGAGTTTAGTAGAGTAAAAGGTTGATTTATTACTTGTCTAATAAATCAATAGAATTAATTAAATAGTTTATTAATATATTTAAGTGTTAATATATTAATTAGAAACTATAATAATTAATTAAGATTTAATCTAGAATTAAATGGATTTAATTTAGTGATTAAATTAATTAATTAAAGGTGCAGGGGCTGACTTGTAATTATTCAATAGTTGAATAACTGGCAAGTGATTGGCCTGGGGCCAAAAGTGGCGCCACCCTAGGGATCTCTCTAGGGTTTAGCGAAAACCCTCTCAGGGTTTTAGAAGCCTGGTCCAAGTGGCCAGCAGGCTTGCCCACTAAGGAGGCTCCTTAGGGTTTCAGCTATAACCCTTGGAGGCTATAAAAGGAGGCACCTGGTACCTCCTTTTCTGCGCCAACTTGAACCAAGAATACTCTGCTGGACTATCTTCTCCATTGCTTTGGGTCTGTGACTTGTATTTGAGGCAGGATTCCTTTGCTGCTTGCTTCAGGATCATAAGATCAAAAGGTTGGTTTTCTCAGTTTTGATCTTTAGAAATTAATTGTTCCCTTAGGTTTTAGTTCATAGTCTTCATAGAAGAAAACATAGATCATCTTAGGGTTGCATGTGAACCATAAGTTATTATTTGTTCATTGATTGCATAGAAAACCTTCAGTAATATCAAGTATTTTAGTCCTTGTTGAGCCCTATTCTTGATGATTTCATATCATATATGCTGTGGTATTCTCACTTTTTGTGTCAGTGCTTGTTTCGAAAGAAAAGTTATAAACAGGGGTTAAATGCGTACAAAATGAAAGATGTTTGTAGATAAGGACAAAAACAGTCGCCTGAACACGGGCACCGCAGATATGCATGTGGGCGCGCCTCGCTGAGTCAACGATGAGGCGGTGGATGAAATTCAAATGACGAAAAATCGAGGATAAGGCTATACGCGCACCGCGGATAGCATTAGGTTAAAGTTTCTGAATTTCATTTGTTACTGTTTTGGATGTTTTGGATCTGAAGTTTATGCAAGTAATCATTTGGTTCCATGTTTATTGATGTTTTTTGGTATTTTGGTGTTTTAATGCTTTATGCTTTTGGATTAATTTTGTTTGTTTCTGGATTTGGATCATACTTCTGATTTCAGTAAGCAAGCTAGGTTAGGTTTTTGTTTAACTTCCATTTAAGTTTATGCTTTGTTTTGAACTTTGTTTGGATTATTTTTGGGAAAGTAGAGATTAGTCCCTCTGGTTGTATCGTGACACTACAACTGGTAATCTATTACCTATCTTGACCACGAAACTCCTGTGGATCGACCCTAACTACCACTGTACTAGTGAGAGTGAGGTTTTTACTATTTTTGACCGCACGACGACCTAGGCATGTCAGTCAGCATCGGCCCGTGGCCAGAACATGGTAGTGAGAAGGCGGTGCAGCATACGGTGCGAAGGCAAGTGCATGTGGCCCTCGAAGACAGTGTTCGCGTGATAGTGCGTGGATAAAATCCTCCTCCAAAAGTAAGAGTATGAAAGAGATTCGCTCGGGGCCTTGGCAGCCGACCTCAGGAAAGATGTGAAGCTGTCCCCATTGGCTTCCGTCTATGTGTAAAGACCGAGAGGGACTCCGAACTGAACAATGCTACAAGTCTGATTCACATTCCCCAACCAGAACATGATAGTGTCGGGATCGTTGATTCCCAGTGGTTCCCGATCCAGGTTGAATGTCACGAGAAACTCGAGTAGAGGCTCATGATAGATGGGTTCGTCCATGCGGAATACTGCATCGAACGCCCGACAAGTGAAAGTAAGCGCATTATCTTCATACCCTTGTTGAGTCAGCCAAGGACCGAGAGTCTCCAAAATTCCTGATTTGCGGGTCAACTCCCAGTTGACAGCTTGTGATGGTAAGTTTCTTTTCCGCGTGAGGACCGCCAACCGATCTTGGAAACGATGGGGTCAAAGTCGGTGGTGTACACTGGCACAGCAAGCCAGTCAATGTCGCTCGAGCTATCGTGGGAAGACATGATAGTTCAATTGTAGGCTATGAAATTGATGCACTTATGATCAGGAACTTGAAAAGAATCAAATTACGATGAAAAGACACACAAATTAATCAATCTAGTTTTATACAGGTGTTGGGAATTGGAATAAGTTACAAACTCTATTCGTCATTATCTTGAAATTCAAATTCTGATAAGACTGCGGCGTGGTTTATAACCGTCGCGACGCGAGTACCAGTTTCAAACTTATCTAATGATTGCGAATGGGGTTTTTGCACGACGCGGATTTGAGTGTCCCACGTCGTGTATTTATAAAAAAAATCCATATTAACCCCACACTTGTTCTTTTCTTACCATAATTGATTACCAACATTCTAAAGATTAAAATACAAAAATTTACAATGATCGGGTTGCCTCCCGACAAGCGCTAAGTTTAACGTCTTCAGCCAGACGTGCACTTATGTGATCACTACTCATATTCTGGTTTGTCTGTCACGAACTCGACTGTTTCTACTTCTAATTTCTGAAACGTACCTGACATGACACAAGGTTATAATCTATGTCCGTTTACCTTGAATGGTTGCCCTCCCTTAAAATGTCGGATTTCCACAGTACCGTATTCCGTGACAATGATAACCTCATATGGCCCGTTCCACTTGCCCTATAACTTCCCAGGGAACATCTTCAGCCTCGAATTGTATAACCATACTTTCTGCCCTACTGTGAATGTCTTCAGTTTGAGTCTTGCGTCATGATATCTTTTCAGCTTGGAGTTGTATGTAGCCGCGTTCTCATATGCCTCATCGTGTAATTCCTCCAGCTCGGACAACTGTAGTTTCCGTTCCTTCCCAATCGCATCATAATCGAGATTCACTTGTGTGGTGGCCCACAAGGTCCGGTTTGCTAATTCCAAAGGAAAATGGCATCCTTTCCCGTATACTAACTGATAAGGTGTTGTCCCGATTGGTGTCTTATAAGTGGTTCTATATGCCCAAAGCGCGTCATCTAACCGTTGCGACCAATCTTTCCTGTCTGTCTTCACGGTCTTTTGCATGATCTCTTTGATTTGACGATTCGAAACCTCCACCTGACCACTTGTCTGGGGTGATAAGGAGTAGCAATTCGATGATTGACACCATAATGCCTTAGTAACCGCCCGAATTTGCAATTCTTAAAATGTGACCCACCATCACTAAGGATTACCCTGGGTACACCATGTTGAGTAAATATATTTTTCTTGACAAATTTACATACGACTTGGTGATCATTAGTATGTGTTGCTTCTGCCTCGATCCACTTAGAGACATAATCGACGGTGACTAAAATGTAAACATACCCATGCGATGTGGGAAACGGTCCCATGAAGTGAATACCACACACATCGAAGATGTCCACAACAAGAATAGGATTCAGTGGCATCTGATCTCATTTCGAGATGTTTCCCAATTGCTGCAGTTGAGGCATTCCTTTGCAGTCCTATATGCATCCCTAAAGATTGTCGGCCAATACAATCCTGATTCTAAGATCTTGTATCCGGTCTTCTTTGCGTTGAAGTGTCCTCCACATGCAGATGCATGACAATGAGCTAACACCTCGGGAATTTCATTATCAGGCACACACCTTCGGATTATTTGATCTTCCCCAACTTTAAAAAGATCAGGATCGTCCCAGATAAATCGCCTAGCGTAAGTTCGGAACTGCTTTGTTGTTGCTTCGTCCAATGCGTGGGCATTGCTCCGGTGGCCAAAAAATTGACGTAATTTATGTACCAAGGTGCGTTGTTGACTTCTAATAACTGCTCATCAGGGAAGGTGTCTTGTATTCCTGTTTCCAGTCCCTGTGTCGGTAACCTCGAGAGATGGTCAGCGACAACGTTTTCTATTCCTTCCTTATCCTTGATCTCTACGTCGAACTCTTGTAATAAGAGGATCCAGCGTATCAATCTTAGCTTTGACTCCTTTTTCGCTAGAAAATGTCGGACTGCGTTGTGGTCAGTATAGACTAAAACTTTTGATCCCTAGATATATGATCTAAATTTATCCAAGGCAAAGACTACAACCAATAATTCCATTTCCGTAGTGGTGTAATTTAACTTAGCTTCTGAAAATGTTTTACTTGCGTAGCAGATGACCACTGGTTTCTTGTCTATTTGCTACCCTAGTACTGCTCCAGCAGCATAATCACTCGCGTCACACATGATTTCAAAGGGTTTAGTCCAATCACGCGGCTTCAATATAGGTGCTGCGACCAATTTATCTTTCAGAATATTGAATGTTTTAAGACATTCTTCGTCAAAGATAAATGGTGCATCTTTCAAAAAAAAGACCACACAATGGTTTGGAGATATTGTTGAAGTCCTTGATAAATCTTCTGTAGAATCCCGCATGCCCAAGAAAAGATCGGACTCCTTTCACTGAAGTAGGAGGAGGTAAGGTGGAGATCACCTTGACCATAGCTCTGTCAACCTCAAATCCCTGCTCGAAAACAACATGTCCTAAGACGATTCCTTCCTTGACCATGAAATGGCTCTTTTCCCAACTCAACACCAGATTGGACTCCACACATCTGGCCAAGACCTTCTCCAGTTGACTTAAGCATGCTTCAAAAGATGAACCAAAAATGGAAAAATCATCCATGAAAATCTCAAGAGCATCTCCTATCATGTCTAAGAAAATTGCCATCATACATCTTGGAAATGTGGCTGGCGCATTGCACAAGCCAAATGGCATCCTTCTAAATGCAAAAGTGTCGTAAGGGCAAGTGAATGTCGCTTTCGATTGATCCTCTGGATGAATTGCTATCTGATTGTACCCTGAATATATATGTCCAAGAAGAAATAGTACTTCTGCCCTGTTAACTTTTCTACTATCTGATCAATGAAAGGGAGTGGAAAGTGATCTTTCGATGTGGCAGCATTGAGTTTCCTGAAATCGATACATACTCTCCACCCGGTTACTGGTCTTGTAGATACTTGATTGCCATCCTTAGTTTCTACTACTGTGATTCCCGACTTTTTCGGCACTATTTGTGTAGGGCTAACCCATTCGTTATATGAGATTGGGTAAATGATCCCTGCATCTAACCACTTTAAAACTTCTTTCTTCATGACTTCACACAAATTAGGATTCAGCCGGCGTTGCGTGTCTCTGGCGATTTAGTTCCTGCCTCGGTGATAATGTGATGCATACACGTCGTGGGACTAATTCCCTTTAGATCCGCAATTGTCCATCCAATGGCTTCCTTGTGCTTGGACAGGACCTCCAATAATGATTTCACATGTTCTTCTGTTAAGTCAGCTGATAGAATCACCGACAAACTTTCATTTTCACCTAGAAATGCATACTTGAGGTGAGATGGCAGCGGTTTGAGGTCTAATGTTGGTGGCTCCTGGAGTGAAGGCTTTAGCGATTTGGGAATTTCGGTTGGCAGCTTCTCAACTTGCGAACATTCTTCGTATCTCGGTCCTATCTCTTGTTCTTCCTTCGGAATTCCTTTTTTCTCTTCATCTTCTTCTTCTAAGAATTCTATCAGTTCATGTTGCAACACTTCAGGCGTATACTGTTGGACAAATACATCTATGATGTCGACCTGATAACATTCCTGCTCTTCCATCGTGCTTCCATTGACATTGAATATGTTGATCTTCGATTGTTGGTGCCCAAAGGAAATCCCCATCTCTCTAGTGCTTCCATTGACATTGAATACTGTTGGACAAATACATCTATGATGTCGACCTGATAACATTCCTGCTCTTCCATCGTGCTTCCATTGACATTGAATATGTTGATCTTCGATTGTTGGTGCCCAAAGGAAATCCCCATCTCTCTAGTGCGACAATCAACGTGTGCGTTTGCTGTAGCTAGAAATGGTCGCCGAAGAATAATCGTTGGTTGCTCCTCCTTGAGCACCTGACGAGTGTCCAAAACCAAGAAATATGATGGGTAGTAGAAGTCTCCAACCTTGATTATAACGTCCGATAGCATTCCCCGTGGAATTTTGGTGGATTTATCATCAAGTTGTAGAATGACGTCCGTGGATCTTAAAGTGCCAACCTTATTGTCCACCTTCTTACTACTCCTCAACGTGATCACTTCATTCACTTGTCCTTTCTGAGGTTGCATCTTTTCCTTCTTCTCTTGTTCTCTATCTTTTTCAATCTTCAAAAGCTGAGTCCTTAATCTCAACAATGGCTGAGTATTCGCATCTTCTGCTTCCTTAAGCTTGACCAGGATTTCATAAATTTCCTTTGTACTGACATTTGCACCTCCTTCTCTTGGTGTTGACTGTGCGTTTTGTTGTCTCCCTTGTGTTTGCCTAACGTCTCTTTGCTGGTTGTTCCTAAATGGAAGTGGTGTGTTGTGAAACTGCCCATATCCATGAACTTGACTTACCTCCTCGTGTCTCATTGTACAGTCCGTGTAATTATGACCTACTTCACCATAATTATTGCAGATAGTCTGACCATGCAACACATAAGCTCCTTTTTTCTTCTGAATTCTTGTAAGTAACTGATTGAACTTTTTCGTGACAGTGCTTAGCTCATTTTGGATCTTTTTTTCCATTTATTCTTTGCTTCCATGTTTGCTACAAATGTTGTTCTATCCTTTATAGGTCCACTTACTTTCGAACCATGGCTCAACTGCTTCAAGAAATCTCCAAGCATCTTCTGGATCTTGCAACATGATAGTCCCACTAGATGATGCGTTTATCATGGCTCTATGCAGTTAATCACGCCGGTATCGCGGTTTGCGGTGGTCAGGATAATCACGGTTCAGTTTAGCGGTGGAAAATAGCGGGTACCGACAAAATTGCCGCGATTTACCGCCATTTACCACGATTTACTGCTATTTACCGCGATTTACCGCGATAATTATCAGCGATTAAATTTGAATTTGAATTTGAATTTGATACTTTGACTCAGATGTCGATTAGAATGTTATGTTATGTGACTTATGTCTTAAATTAAGCCTTATGTGATGTTTTTTGAATGACTTTTATGATATTAATTCTACTAGTAATAGTCTAATATATAAATTCTACATATTACTAAAAAACCGCTATACCACCGCTATACCACCGCGAGAACCGCAAAATTAAATATCGGTAGGTTACCACGATTACGGTTTTGACCGCGATAACTTCATAGTCATGGCTTGATTGGTCGTATCTACCCCGTCATAAAAGAACTTGACAAGTTGCCACCTTGGAAACTCGTGGTGCGGGCAGGATCTCATTAACTCCTTGAGTCTTTTAAACGCGTCGTGAAATGCCTCTCCTGGTTTCTGCTGAAAGTCTTGTATTGCTCTCCTGATCTCCGACGTCTTGCTGGCAGGATAAAAATCTTGTAGGAATTTTGTGTTGAGATGCTCCCATGTTGTAATACTATTCGGTTGCAGAGAAGTGAACCAATATTTGGTCTTATCTTTAAGAGTGAAAGGAAATAGCCTTAACCTAAAGATGTTCCTGTTGGTGTTCCTAGGGACATTGGCATTTATTATCGCTAAGAATTCATACAAGTGATTATATGAATCGTCCTACTTATATCCTCTAAACTCAGGTGATACTCCTAATAATTGAGGTCTGATCTCTACTTGACTATCAGCATTATCTGGAAAGTATATCGGCGATGCATCGTCGTACTCCTGCGGTTGGAAGTGTGACACAACTGACTGCCCGATCGGTTGAGCAAAGTACAAGGGAGGAACGAAATTACCATCACTGTACAACTCATTATTGTAATATCGTTGCCCTTGCCACTGATGTTGATGTTACTGCTGTTGTCTCGGAGGTCCCTGACCTCGGTTCCACTACTGGTTCTGGTTGACAGGGTTGTTTGGAATCCAACCCTCATCCTCATCAGCATAGCCTTGATTTCTAGCTTGATATTAGTATTGTTGCGGTTGCGGCTGTTGTGGTTGTATTTGCGGTTGTGGTTGAAAAGGTGGTTGAGGTTTATAAACGGGTGGTGGTTGTTGTGGTTGTGAAACTTGCACTGGCTGACGTGAACGCGGGGCACCATCATGGGTCGGCACTCCCCATGTCAACACAGCAGATGCAGGATTCCCAACAGGGTTGGTGATTGGTTGACGCAATGGTTGAACTGTTGACTGAGTGCATGGTGGTATAGGTACACGGGCTGAAACCGCACCACGACTAGCAGTAGTAGAAGCTATATTAAATTCTACTGAAACTGGGGGTACAAACGATGGTCCCCACATTACCTCGCTTGTCGGCTCATTCGTAATATCTTCGACTGTAATATCATCCAAACTCATATCGAACAACCGCTTACGCACACGATTTCTGCGCGCAGTCCGCTCAATCTCAGAATCAAAAAGAAGAGGCGACGATTGTTCACCTCGACGCGTACGCATGCATGAGTGCAAACGACCATCAAAACCAAACAAAAACAAGTACCAAAACAGAAAAATAAAACCAACTGACACAATACTGTCAAGCGCACAACTCCCCGGCAACGGCGCCAAAATTTGACATCATCGCAGTCATTGATACGGTCAAAAATATAAGATTTAATACCTTACAAGCACACTTGCTAAGTGGAAGTAAGGCTCGATCCGTGGAGTCAGTGGTTGAAGTATGTGTCAAGAATTAACCGAACTATAGTGTCACTCTATAGTCGATGGCGTTCCATACACTTCACAAATTCCAAATACGATGAAAATATCGAAAACATAAACTAGCACTAATGAACTAAATAAATCGAAATTACAATCCAAACCAACCAAACAATCTGATTCCGAAGTATGTTCAGAAAATCAGAAGCGTGCAATACCACAAAATAACCAAACTAATAATTAAACGTAAACGAAAATCGAAACCGCAAAATAACTAGAACTGAATGATTGCATTAAACTAAAACCCAAACCGAAAGTCGAATGTTTATGACTTCGGCAATAATCCAGAACCGACACGTTCCAGCAAGTTCTACAATCTAGAACCGTTGGAAACGAGCGATAAACAAAACCGAAAAATACGAAAAATAAACTAAACTATGAAAATACCAACTTCTAATCACTGAAATCCGAAAACACGAGTCGAAGAGGCTTGAGTTCCACTCAAAGGTCGGGTCTTCGCTCCCGAAACACGAACGGGAAGCCTCTATTTATAATTGCAAAATCTGACCAATCGCGCCGTGCAAAAGTGAAAACCGCGGCGCGACCTTATCTCTAACCCCGATATTCGCTTTTTGAATGTCAAACTTCTCATCCGATCATTGACTTTCCGCGACGCGCGTACCTTTCAGTCTGCGGCACGCGTGTCTTTTCGCCTGAAAATGGACTTCCTTCCAAACGACTTTGTTTTGTACGCATTTAACCCCTGTTTTTTATCATATTTCACACACAAGAACTAGACTCGAAAATTGAGTAATATAACAGTTAAGAGATATAATTCACTCACAATAGGGCTCAACGACGTATAAAATACTTGATATTACTAGGCGTCGTCACTAATTCAAGTAAGTAATACATTTGTCAGTGGAGTTTTTCTCTCAATTTCAAAACTTCAATATGGTATCAGAGTAATCTTCCGTCTGTAATTCATTTTTCATTTCATCTTAAAGATCTCTTCATTTTGTTTTATTCATTTATCTTGATTCATCATCTCAATCATCAATTCTTTTGTAATAAAATTGATTTCGATTGAATCTCCAATTTCATTTAATATGTCTGTCGATTCTTCAACCAATCAAACAATAAATCAAGGAAACATCCCTAATGATGATCCTTATTTCATTCATCATTCTGATAGTCCATGAACTATTCTTGTTTCTCAAATATTAACTATAGAAATTTATGGAGCGTGGAGCAGAGCTATGACCATCGCTTTATCCGTGAAGAACAAATTGGAATTCATTGAGGGAACGATTACTTAACCACCTGATCTTGATCTTATTCGATTCAAATCCTGTTCGCGTAATAATAACATTGTAATTTCATGGATTCTCAACTCTATTCAAAGGAAATCTCAGCATATGTGGTATACCTCAAAACAACCAAAGATATGTGGAAAGAGCTTAAAGAATGGTTTCAACAGAGCAAAGGTCCCGGAATTTTTCAAAAGCATGATATCATGAAAGTTACACAAGGAAGTGATACCGTAAGTACATACTTTCCAAACTGAATGCTTTATGGGAGGAATTAGCAAATTATGATTTTCATTGTACTTGTGGTTTATGTATTTGTCCTGGAGCTAAAGAAATTGAACAGACTATGACCTTCCTAATGGATTTAAATGATGATTTCACTCAAATTCGAGGCCAAATTTTGCTAATGGATCCTATTCCAAATGTCAATCATATTTTCTCCTTAATAATCCAAGAAGAAAGGCAAAGAAACATAAGCAATACTCAAATGTCACAATCAACTATGGCCTTTAATGTTAGAGATGGAAATGGAGATAACCACAAGAAACTTACAGTAATCAAACTTACAAAGGATTTAATAAGAATTAAGTTTATTGTATGCATTGCAAGAGGCCTGGACATACACAAGAAAAATGTTACAGGTTACATGGTTTTCCACCAGGTTTTAATTTCACTAATAACAATGATTCTCGAGCTAATTCAGTTTCCATTAATCTACCATCTTCTGTTCCTAATACAAATGGTGAAGGGAACGACAAAACATCCAAGTTAAATGAGGCTGTTACCGGTCTCACTGATGCTTAATGTCAACAATTTATTGCAATGCTTTCTGGAAAACTTGCTTCTTCAAATGCAGTCACCACTTCACATGGTTTTAAAGTAGGTATTCATTACATACTCAATTTGAGTTCTGAAAATTATAGAACGAATGTTTGGATAATGGATTCATGAGCTACAAGACATGTATGCAATGATGGGTAATTTACAACTCAATGAGCATTTGATTTTAAAATACGTTTTGTATGTGCCACAATTCGAGTTAAATCTAATATATGTGACTTCATTAATTGTTGGGGTACAAAAACCCTCATGGAGTGATGCATGACAAGCTTGGTTGGCCCATAGTAAAACCTTGTTTCTTGGACCTTGTCCTAGTTTTATGCTAACCTATAAATACTCATGTAGTATTCATTTTTAGGTTAGAGCTCACAATGTGAGGTGTTTGTGCTTTATGCTTATCTTTTGTACATCTCACATATTTGATAATCAATCATTCGGCACTTTGGATATTTGTTTCGATCTTCACATTATTATTATTCCGCATATGTCAAATCCGACTTTACAATTGGTATCAAATTCGTACCTTGAAGATCTTGTGATTATTTCAAGGGAACGATCTCGATTTGACAACTTTGGAAGATTGATTCAAGTTTCAAGGATTATTGGTGAGTCTCTCATGAATTTTTGGATTCATATTTTTTTTGGTGTGTACTGTTGATCGTCACTGTTCATTGCTACTATTCATCACTGTTCATGATATTGTTCATCTCTTATATCAGATCTGTGGAAATATTGTTCATTCCTTGACCCCAAATTCTAGATCTGATACTTTCATATTGGATCTCATTCTTTTTCAATTTAGTCCGATCTACTTTGGTGTCATTTATCAGTCTATATCTTGATTATTTTTGTTCGTTCGATTTATCATATCTAACATCAATCTCCAAATCCCTAAGTTGAAATCGAGACATGTATTTCTTTCATATTTAACTTGATATTCGTTTTCAAGATCCAATTTCACAAGCATATCTGTTATTCGTTCACATATCTGTTACTCATCCAATCAATCGATAAAATCAAGAGCAAAAAGAAAATTTGTGGTTATCGTACTTACATCTCACAAAAATCAAATGCATCACATGTAGATCTGAAATAAAAAATCGATATGTATCAATCTCGATATTCTAGATCTAAAAATTCCTTTTGATTTATGGTCTTCACTCTATTATGTCTTTGTCTGCTCCCGTTGTTCCATTCTAATCCCGTTTTTTCTTCCATATCGAAAATTCTAAAACAAATACCAATCGATGCTGATTTTCGTTACCTTGATATGACTAGACTTTGGATCTGTAATCAAAAATCAAACATGAAAACAAAACGTGATTCATTGGTGTTAATATGAAATCAATAATGAAATGGAATTGCCGAGAATAAACACAGTATACCTGATTTTAGACTTGTTTCTAGAAAATTGGGGGAGATGTGTGATGTTCTTCGGTATTCAATGTTGTTCTTCAGCTTTGACGGTAATATCAATGAAGAAAACGACTCTAGATCTTCAAACCCGAGCTTAATTTGAGAAAACGTGTTTGGGGTTAATTACTAAGTCAAACCAGATGAATACAAAACCTGATTTCTTTCGTGGGTATGGTTCTGAAAAGAAATGGCAAAGTGATTGAGATTGAACAGAGATGCGATTCCGATAAGATTGAAATCAGTTAGCGGACTGGGTCAATTGACCTTAAAATGCAGATGGAATGAAAGAAAATGGAGATGAATTTACTACGAAGTGGGAAAAGATAATTGTGAACGGGATGATGCAGAAACATTCGGAACCTGGTTTTGGTTACCAATCGCAAAAGAAACGGGAAACTATGTTGTTGGTTACCTTCGGAGGTGTACAACCTTCTGAAAGGTTTTATGCAAATCTATGAACTAAAAACCCTAAGTTCACATGCAACCAATAAGGCTCTATGTTTTATTTTAATTGAACATATAATATTTCCTAAAAGGCTTATAAGAAAATTACTAAAGAACAAAAATAAGAAAAACTAACCTTTAGGTTTTCTTGAAAGCCAAGCAGCACAAGTGTCCTGCCTCAAATGAGATCACACCCAGGCTATGAAGTTGGCAAAATCTAGAGAGAGTTAGGGAGGAGAGAATCACGGAATTTGGAGGCTATGAGGCTTCCTATTTATAGGTTTCAAATGATAACCAGATAAACCTTAGAGATAAACTCTTTTGAATTCAAATCAGGATAAACCTTTATCTTATCAATTCAAACCTATTTATCTCTTCATATATATGAATTTCGAAACTATATATCCTATATATAGATTTCGAAAATCACTAACCTTCCTCAATTGTCACTACTCAACTATTGAATAATTACAATTCAACCCCTGCACCTTTAATTAATTAAATTAATCATCAAATCAATTCCAATTAATTCCAGATTAATTTCTAATTAATTAATATAGTTTTTAATTAATATATTATCCCTTTGAAATATTAATAAACTATTTATTTAATTTCTATTGATTTATTAATCATGTAATAAATCAATCTTTCTCTCTCCTGGACTTTCTACCAAACCTCTAGCTATGAGGACAACCCAAATGGACTTTGCTACTATTAATTAGGTAAATATTAATTGTTAGTCATGGCTTAGACACCTAATCCAACACCTTCGTAGATCAGTTCTCAATCGGGTGCGACTCAAGATGAACATGGATCCGAAGGATTCGGATGTAAAATTGATCAAATCGGAAATGAACTAAGAAATCGAATGGTTGAACAATGTTGGATATGCAGGTGTACTTTGAAATGGTGAACGGATGTCGGAGAATGGAAACGTTTAGTTCTGCCGGTATGTGCCACAATTCAAGTTAAATCTAATATATGTCACTTCATTAACTGTTGGGGTACAAAAGCCCTTATGGAGTGATGCATGACAAACTTGGTCGGCCCATAGTAAAACCTTATTTCTTTGGCCTTGCCCTAGTTTTATGCTAACCTATAAATACTCATGTAGTATTCATTTTTAGGTTAGAGCTCACAATGTGAGGTGTTTGTGCTTTATTATTATCTTTTGTACATCTTACATATTTGATAATCAATCATTCGACACTTTAGATATTTGTTTCGATCTTCACGTTATTATTATTCCGCATATGTCAAATCCGACTTTACAATTGGTATCAGAGCCGTACCTTGAAGATCTTGTGATTATTTCAAGGGAATGATCTCGATTTGACAACTTTGTAAGATTGATTCAAGTTTCAAGGATTGTTGGTGAGTCTCTCAAGAATTTTTGGATTCATATTTTTTTTGGTGTTACTGTTGATCGTCACTGTTCATTGCTACTGTTCATCACTGTTCATGATATTGTTCATCTCTTAGATCAGATCTGTGGAAATATTGTTCATTCCTTGACCCCAAATTCCAGATCTGATACTTTCATATTGGATCTCATTCTGTTTCAATTTAGTCCGATCTACTTTGGTGTCATTTATCAGTCTATATCTTGATTATTTTTGTTCGTTCGATTTATCATATCTAACATCAACCTCCAAATCCCTAAGTTGAAATCGAGACACGTATTTCTTTCATATTTAACTTGATATTCGTTTTCAAGATCCAATTTCACAAGCATATATGTTATTCGTTTACATATCTGTTACTCTTCCAATCAATCGATAAAATCAAGAGCAAAAAGAAAAATTGTGGTTATCGTACTTACATCTCACAAAAATCAAATGCATCACATATAGATCTGAAATCAAAAATCGATATGTATCAATCTCCATATTCTAGATCTAAAAATTCCTTTTGATTTATGGTCTTCACTCTATTATGTCTTTGTCTGCTCTCGTTGTTCCATTCTAATCCTATTTTTCCTTCCATATCGAAAATTCTAAAACAAATACCAATCGATGCTGATTTTCGTTACCTGGATATGACTAGACTTTGGATCTGTAATCAATAATCAAACATGAAAACAAAACGTGATTCGGTGATGTTAATATGAAATCGAGAATGAAATAGAATTGCCGAGAATGAACACAATATACCTGATTTTAGACTTGTTTCTAGAAAATTGGGGGAGATGTGTGATGTTCTTAGGTATTCAATGTTGTTCTTTAGCTTTGACGGTAATATCAATGACGAAAACGACTCTAGATCTTCAAACCTGAGCTTAATTTGAGAAAACGTGTTTGGGGTTAATTACTAAGTCAAAACAGATGAATACAAAGCCTGATTTCCTTCGTGGGTATGGTTCTGAAAAGAAATGGCAAAGTGATTGAGATTGAACGGAGATGCGATTCCGATAAGATTGAAATCAGTTAGCGGACTGGGTCAATTGACCTTAAAATGCAGATGGAATGAAAGAAAATGGAAATGAATTTACTATGAAGTGGGAAAATATAACTGTGAATGGGATGATGCAGAAAGATTCGGAACCTGGTTTTGGTTACCAATCGCAAAAGAAACGGGAAACTGTGTTGTTGGTTACCTTCGGAGGTGTACAACCTTCTAAAAGGTTTTATGCAAATCTATGAACTAAAAACCCTAAGTTCACATGCAACCTATAAGGATCTATGTTTTCTTCTAATTGAACATATAATATTTCTTAAAAGGCTTATAAGAAAATTACTAAAGAACAAAAATAAGAAAAACTAACCTTTAGGTTTTCTTGGAAGCCAAGCAGCACAAGTGTCCTGCCTCAAATGAGATCACACCCAGGCTATGAAGTTGGCGAAATCCAGAGAGAGTTGGGGAGGAGAGAATCACGAAATTTGGAGGCTATGAGGCTCACTATTTATAAGTTTCAAATGATAACCAGATAAACTTTAGAGATAAACTTTTTTGAATTCAAATCAAGATAAACCTTTATCTTATCAATTCAAACCTATTTATCTCTTCATATATATGAATTTCGAAATTATATATCCTATATATAGATTTCGAAAATCACTAACCTTCCTCAATGGTCACTACTCAACTATTAAATAATTACAATTCAACCCCTGCACATTTAATTAATTAAATTAATCATCAAATTAATTCCAATTAATTCCAGATTAATTTCTAATTAATTGATATAGTTTCTAATTAATATATTATACCTTAAATATTAATAAACTATTTATTTAATTTCTATTGATTTATTAATCATATAATAAATCAATCTTCTCTCTCCTGGACTTTCTACCAAACCTCTAGCTATGAGGGCAACCCAAATGGACTTTGCTACTATTAATTAGGTAAATACTAATTGTTAGTCATGGCTTAGACACCTAATCCAACAGTCTCTCAATTGGATAAGTCTATGACTATAATGACCAATTTAACCTCTAATTAATCAGCAAACTGTAGCTTCCTAGAAACTGCTACCGAACTCTGACTCAGTCAGTTCTGTCCATAGATAAGTGATTATATGATCCTTCGTTCAACAAGATATTTCCGGGCATGAGACATGGATTGAGATCAATCTCTGTCTGATACTCTATTTCCCGATTTCTAATTTGCATATGACTTTAGGACTATCAATTGAACACATCGATACAGTCCTGGCTGGCCAGCACCTTAGTCAACTTCAAAATCATCGAGAGGCCTACATATATCTGTTTCCCATCAGGGTCAAGGAACGAATAAGCTTCGACTCATATGCTTATATATTTTACCAGTCAAACCATTCACAACAACACGTTTTATAACATCGAGTTACCGATGCGTTTTCGTATTATCAATGAACAACTGCCTTGTAAATTATAACTCATATCTCTCCACTTCAAGATCATAAGATATTATCATCTCAACATTGCTCGTGATGTAATCCATGGAGCGATCTATTGAGTGTGGGTTTATCCAATACTCAAATCTCTATTTCTAAGTACTCATGAATGTTGTAGCAATCCTATTGCTATGTCTAACTCCTTAGACAGTCTACAAACCAATTCATGACAGTCTTGATTCAATACTTACTTCCCAAAGTATAAACGACTGTGGACCTTTCTGAATAATTAAATTATTCGGGAAGTAAAACATGCGAAAGCGAAACATAAATATCTGACTGGCAGCTACTCTTGCTTATTACCAAGTCTTCACGAGGTAATCACCAAGTCGGATCTTGTCATAAACTATTATCGGTTCCTAGATTTCTATTAAACTTTCAATTCAAGTTTTATATCTATGTCTACATGAACATTACACTCTTTCTATGTATTCAAAAGTGTCTTACACCGATACACATCATTGCAGATGATCCAATCGGATTCTCTTCCGATGACATCTCAATTTGTCATTCTGTCATTCTCACTTACAACTCCATTCTGGTGATGTGTACTGTGACTACCCATGGTTCTCGGGGTCTTTAGTCTACTTGACTGCACCCTAAGACTATTTTGAGGTGTTATGATGTGCCGGTGAACCAAACGCGCTCCATCAGAATACCAACGAAATTCTTTAGCCATGAAGTCCTTTAGCACCATGACCTGACATTAATAATTACCACTTTGAAACTCTTTACTATCATTTTCACCCCAATCATTTTCCGATGATTTCTCACGTTAGTTCAAATAATCCATCTAGTATTCCCAACCAGACAATATCCTGAATCCAACTTGCTATGCCCTAAGCATCAGGACATGTTCATGACATTTCTGATCGATCCAACAAGCTCGTGGAATCTGATCTAATCTTATTCCAAAACTCTTTCGGAATCTCAAGATTACTTATATCCCTGTGTCATGACTTTCGAAAAACTATTTCCTTTCGGAGACTCTTTCTCATGCATCTTGAATCTTATGAAGATCACGCTTACAATGGCTAGATCAATACTGATTATTTTATCTATCCGATAGACGTCTGTGAACTACGTGAGTATGTTGCACCTTCTTTATTTCTTTCATGCCAAGTCATCACACTTTGCAATGATAGGGAACTCCTTTCCTGGGGTTATGCATCTTGAATCTCATCAAGATCATATTTGCAGAATTTCGATCTATCTAATAGATGTTCACAACCACCTGAGTATATTGTATCTCTTAAAGTCTTTCATAGCAAACCATTTCTTAACACCAAGTCATTACACTTTGTAATGATAAGAGACGTTTCCTAGAACCAGTATGTAACCCACAAATAGTGATAGCAGATAACAACGATACTCCCACTGGCTTTGACACGGTTATATGACTCTTTCAGACTATTCACAAAATCCAGAACTTTTGGCACATTTCGCGAAACCGAAATCCAAACTTTCTGACATATTAATGGAAATCTTTCAGGCTATTCACAAAATCCAAACTTTTTGGCATATTTTCAGTATCTGAATATCCTTTCTTGCGAGATGCCCATGGGACGAATCCCGGGGCCATGTACCTTTTGTAATGGCATGCTCTATGTAAGTCCCTATTATTGTGCCGGTAAACCACACACGCTCCACTAACGACTCACACTATGCCACGCAAAATCCTCTCGGATTTTATCTTCTATTGAGAGTGCTTCTCTCGGAATCAATTACTTGACTCTGAGTATCGACTCACTCAACCAGATGTTTTGTAAGTACATTTCTATCTATGTCGCTTTCTTTTGATGGTTCAGTTTACTCCCACTGGTTGTTAGACCAGGTGTAAAATCATTCAAATTTGCCACATAGACTGCGTCTCGTGCTAAGGTTCTCTTGTCTGGTGGCAACCGGGCTCACCAATGCTTCCAAGTAGTCGAATTACTTATCCGTACCATCTTTAGTGTTTTACCACTAATCGGTATGTCACCCAGATCATAACTCCTTATGACGGTGACTAACACTACTGGTCAAGAGAAGAGAAAAGTATGTCAGGTTTAACAGGAATCTGATTCCTGGTCAAAGCCAAGAGATGACTAGAGGTTCTTTCACTTTGGCTAATACCTGAACTCATTCAGGATTATTATTACTCCCACTATTTCCTTAGAATTTGAGTCCTTTCCAAAAGAACTCTTCTTTCATAGGTACAGCCAAGATGGCCAATGAAATGACATTGCTGATCAGTTTCAGGCTTGTCAAGAGGTTCGGACGAACGCTACATGACCCTGGACTTTCTATGTACAAGTGGGACGATCCCAGCTTTACATTTCAGACAATGTCGGCTCCATAGTCTAAGATATGGTCGTAATATGGTTTCTGCGGTCTGACTGGTTGAATATTTAATTCATTGAAATACTAATTGGAAAAGTATCTTATACATCGAGGATCGAACTATTTCGACCAATGCTCCATCAGCTTCCCTAAGACACATTATAACCATTAATGTTATTGGAAGAGGATAAACTGTGAAACATTTTCTCAGTCTATGTTGTCACTCAGGTTCTGTTGATCTTATACTTCCATTGAAATCCTTGAACATTTCAAGGTTTCAATCAATCCCTTATTCTGATAAGCGAAGCCATATTTGTCATACTAATTGGCAAATATCATGAAGTATAACTAATTGTGTTGTGTTCGAAGATTTCGAGCAATACACAGTAACTTATGTGTCTGTCGCTCAAAATCTTAATATCTTTTACATCTCTATGTAAATTTATGACTTTGTTAATTTTGTTCAAGATATGCAATCATCACCTAACTCCAAGTCAACTGATTCCAAAGTCCTATCCGTTGGATCTTTGGGTGATTCATTTCTTGTCATAATTAATTTTATTAAGCACTCAATTCATCATGTGACTCTAAGTCGAATGATTCCAAAGTCTTGTCCAACTGGACCTTTAGTGGAAGTGATTCTCATAAAATTCACTTTAACAATCATAAGGAACACAATTTATAAATCCAATCCCATTGGATGTGTCAACATTCAAACTATTACCATTTATGCCATCAACACATTCACACAACATTTTGAGGATAATTAAAAACAATCATGTTTTGAAAGAAAATATTTTATTAAACCATAATTATCCTCAAAACAATGTACTATGTGAAACAATGTCATACGCATCTAATAAGCTAATAACATGGTCATAGTATCTAACTAAACTCCAAAACTGCATGAGCTTCAGATCCAATCCGAATGTGCTCCTTTGCAACAAAATCCCGCATCCTACCTAGTCCATGCATACAGAGCAAATGTGATAAATACATCATGTATCAAGGAATTAAGGATCAGGAGTTCCAAGTTTTAAGATATTCCCGAGTTGCCAAACCGTTCGGCTTTGGAGCATTTTTTCCAATCTTTCTATGACTGTGTCCCACCTTGTGGATTCCCAGTTTGATACATCGAAGAACTAGTCCAGACGATCTGGATCATTTCTTGATGTGCCTTATTGGACTCAATCCCAAAGTAGCTGAATCAATGGAACTATGCTTCTCGATGAATGACGTATACAGAGTCAACATTGAATGCACTTCCATGATTGTCTTATACAGCTACCCTTCCTGTCCATCTGGGTGAACAAACCAGTGAGTCGAGTTAATGCTCAACTCCCGACTAAAAGGGTGACCAAATTTATACAGTTCACCTATGTGTCTCTCTCTCTTGAGAACATCTGAACTAGTGCTACTTCCTACACACTTCAAGCCTTTTGAAAAACTTGGCTCGTCCCTATTCAACTGGTTCTCGAAACCTTTCCTCAACCAGCTGTGCAAACTTATCTGACCCCAGGAATTCTAAATCCCTACGGAACTTGGGGTCAATGATCAATAGCATGAGGCAACGAACTTCCTTGGACTTAATGGTCAAGGGGTCACGCTCATCACAAGCTGTTGTATGATGACATGCTTACGGAGTGGACACTCAATAAGATATGGCTTGCCAGCAAAACTAAGAACCATTCTCTATTTGTGAAGCCATACCACATAGTTCAGTGACGAAAACGACTTAATAGCATGAGGCAACGAACCTTTCCTCAACCAGCTTCGATGGTAATATAAATGACGAAAACGACTCTAGATCTTCAAACCCGAGCTTAATTTGAGAAAACGTGTTTGTGGTTAATTACTAAGTCAAACCAGATGAATACAAAGCCTGATTTCCTTTGTGGGTATGGTTCTGAAAAGAAATGGCAAAGTGATTGAGATTGAACGGAGATGCGATTCCGATAAGATTGAAATCAGTTAGCGGACTGGGTCAATTGACCTTAAAATGTAGATGGAATGAAAGAAAATGGAGATGAAATGACTACGAAGTGGGAAAAGATAATTGTGAACGGGATGATGCAGAAAGATTCGGAACCTAGTTTTGGTTACCAATCGCAAAAGAAATGGGAAACTGTGTTGTTGGTTACCTTCGGAGGTGTACAACCTTCTGAAAGGTTTTATGCAAATCTATGAACTAAAAACCCTAAGTTCACATGCAACCTATAAGGATCTATGTTTTCTTCTTATTGAACATTTAATATTTCCTAAAAGGCTTATAAGAAAATTACTAAAGAACAAAAATAAGAAAAACTAACCTTTAGGTTTTCTTGGAAGCCAAGCAGCACAAGTGTCCTGCCTCAAATGAGATCACACCCAGGCTATGAAGTTGGCGAAATCCAGAGAGAGTTGGGGAGGAGAGAATCACGAAATTTGGAGGCTATGAGGCTCCCTATTTATAGGTTTCAAATGATAACCAGATAAACTTTAGAGATAAACATTTTTTAATTCAAATCAAGATAAACCTTTATCTTATCAATTCAAACCTATTTATCTCTTCATATATATGAATTTTGAAATTATATATCCTATATATAGATTTCAAAAATCACTAACCTTCCTCAATTGTCACTACTGAACTATTGAATAATTACAATTCAGCCCCTGCACCTTTAATTAATTAAATTAATCATCAAATTAATTCCAATTAATTCCAGATTAATTTCTAATTAATTAATATAGTTTCTAATTAATATATTATCCCTTAAAAATATTAATAAACTATTTATTTAATTTCTTTTGATTTATTAATCATATAATAAATCAATCTTCTCTCTCCTGGACTTTCTACCAAACCGCTAGCTATGAGGGCAACCCAAATGGACTTTGCTGCTATTAATTAGGTAAATACTAATTGTTAGTCATGGCTTAGACACCTTATCCAACACCTTCGTAGATCAGTTTTCAATCGGGTGCGACTCGAGATGAACATGGATCCGAAGGCTTCGAATGTAAAATTGATCAAATCGGAAATGAACTAAGAAATCGAATGGTTGAACAATGTTGGATATGCAGGTGTACTTTGAAATGGTGAACGGATGTCGGAGAATGGAAACGTTTAGTTCTGCCGGTTCTTGAAGGCATCAAATGTGATGACAATGGTGATGCCAAAGGGATTTGCCCTCGGGTCAACGGTCTTCGCCTGTTGAGAGAAATCAAAAACCTTCGGATGAAAGTTTAAAGAAATCAGAAAAAGGAGAAGGTCTGTGATGGGATGAGGAGAAGACGATGATGGGTGACTTCATGGCAAAGTCGGAATGAAATGGGGACGATGATGTGGGCTGTTGACTTTGTAGTCAACTGTTACGCGTAAGTTGGATCAGACCTAGCCCAACTTGAATCGAATTGGACCCAACCTTAAACCACAAACCTTCGGAACCCATTTTTTTAAAACCCCATTCGTACACCCCTTCGGACCAAAGTCCAATCGGACTCCATGACAGCCCAACAAAATTGAACCACATCAGAATCCAACTTTTTAAAAATCCAACAGAAATACATCCAAACCCAATTCTTTAAACCCATTCAGCCCAAACCCATTTTAAACCAAATTCAAACCCCAATTTGTAAAATTTTGGAACCCCGCTCAAAACAAAGTCGAATCCCCACATCGAAAAAATTTTCTTGGTGAACGGTGAACGGTGAACAAAACAAAGAAGAACAAGAACGCAATAAAACTTTTGAATTCCATAATTCATATTGTTACAATGAAATTGCCGAATTTTTGGACATTGACGAATACGCTCAAGTCGAGGGGGAGTTTTTATTATATTTCCCAATTGAGTGCATTCTCATATCTAGCGGGTTATTTCACGATCACATTGTATGAAGACCGGAAACACGTTGAGGGGGAGTTTTAGTGGCAGCGCTTATAGTGGCACTTTTTTTGTGTCGCTGATTCCCAAGTGGGCTTTTAGTGGCACTTTTCCGAGATTTAGTGGCACTTTTTGTGTGCCACTAAATATCATTTTATTTGTAGTGATATATATATATATATATATATATATATATATATATATATATATATATATATATATATATGTATATATATATATATATATATATATATATATATATATATATATATATATATATATATATATATATATATATATATATATATATATATATATATATATATATATATACTAGTGGTGTACCCGCGTAATGCGGCGGGATGCTAATGAGGTGGGGAGGAGGAGCAAGGTTTGACGATTAGATTTTTTTTCCATGGTTAGTTCCTTTCGGATATGAGGTATTCGCTTTTTAGGTAATTCAGTATGTACACATGCAATGTGATGGACGATGGAATTGGGGTGTTGGGGAGGGAGCAAGGTCCCATGTTTAGTAGCAGCTGAATTCGAGTGATGTTTAATTAATGTCTTTAAGTTTTAAATGTATGCATTGTAAGCTCTATTCTCATTGCTCACTAAGTCATAATCAATTTTTATTTTTAAATTTACATTTATTATTATTATCAATGTAATCTTCAAATGTATAACACTTTAATTGGTTTTAGTTTCCTACGGATGACCGAAATGTAAGTGAATTACTGTTATTCGCAAAAGAATGTACTTATTTTATAGTTATATTTTTTACCCATAATAAGACGTACTTCTATTGTTTATCCAAAATTAAAGTATATTGCCATTATTTGTTAAAAACATAAGTAAATTGCTATTGTGGGTAAATTATAAGATTGAAAATGATACTTAATAAGTAATTTAGAAAACCAAGTTTCCTCCTGATGGGCAAAATCGCTATACCTAATTTACCAAAACACAATTACCTCATTCAATTAATATTACAAGAAAAATTACAATATGTTAAAAAGTTTAACAAATGAGAGAAAAAACAGTACTTGTTAGTCCTTTTTGCGTACATTGTAAATATCATTAATATCTATAGGGGTTAATGGAGAGAAACAAATATCTATGGCAGTTAACCTCAACAATATTGTATTAGTACAAAAATTTTACAAGAAAACCTAAATGTTACTCATATATTATGTTCTTGTTTTATTTTTCTTTTTGTTGGCTCTAATAAAATCTTTTTATTACTACTCGCTTTCTTACAATACAAATAGTCTCTAAACAGTAGCTAATGATCGCATCTAATACCTTCCTAGCTAATGCAGTACCACTAATTCCATTTAACAAATCAACAAAAGCACTCCCCTGGTTAATTAGGAATTAACCACCAAACAGCAACACAACTTTTGAGTTGAAGCTCCACTATACATGTATAGTATACAACAAATAAAAAGGTAAGAAGTAGTCTCACAAAAGTAAACAATCAATTCAAACGAACAAAGTAAAAAGTTTCATGATGTCAATAATTGCAGGCACGTTTAAGTCAAGATTTGTCTGGACATGGACATTCCCTTTGTATGATGTTTTTTAGTTTACTTATCTATTTTTGTAGACCACAAGTCTCATCTTCAAGTTCATCCTTTCCACAAAAACCTGATTGCAAAAGAAAATAAAAAACATTTTTCCAAGTAAAACAATTGAAAAATAAAATTTTGAAGCCTTAGGTATAGTGATTTGGAGAGTAAGGTTGCACTTTCCTTTAAGGGCTTTGATATGATCAAGCATGCTTTTTCAAAACATGAGTAGTGCCACTCAATAAGTCAACAAAGAGTTCATTCAATTAAACATACATAAACAAAAAAGACGTTATAAGCGAAGATTTTGTTATATAAATTTTCATGTAGACACCAGTGGAGCACCTATAGAGTAGCACCAATATGAGTTTTTCACATAAGGTTACCAAGTGGTATTTGGTCCAATGGAATCACTGACATGCAAGATGAGTTTTCACATACATGCAATCACTGACATGCAATATGAGTTTTCACATACCAGTAGCCATAAAATCGCCATGAATAACACCACTTCCACTTTCCGTTTTTCCCACACGCATAGATAAGACAAGTCATCCCAATTAGGAAACTTCATATAGTGAAATATTAGCTGAAATGGAAACAATAATAGTGGTTAAAACATGAAAACTTAGTCCCATTGTTGGGATATTGCATCTTTTCTAATGAGAAATTCTTAATACATGAATATACAAACTCTACTTAAAGGCCAGTTTTAGAAATCAACCTGAAAAATTTCAAGCATTTCAAACATCAGATTAAGCCTGGTTTTAAGAAGTTTCTCTAAATGTGTCGCAAATCCCTTGATCCCAACCTCGGTCATCATTGTAACCCCCGCCTACGACCACAAAGACCACCACAGCCTATAAAGATATAACCCAGTAAACCAATCTGGTGTGGAAGAAGGTGCACCTCATCCCATTTCTGCCAAATCAAGGTAAACTTTCTGACCAGACTCCTGAAGAATATAAATAATCTTTGCATCAAGACGGGCTTTGCTGGTGTAAAAAGTGTATGATGTCCCTTTCCTCGGCTCTTCTTGTACGACCAATCCAATGACCATGTCTGTAATCCCAAGTGTAGTGTTTTAAAGTCAATTTCAAACAAAAAACCCACATACAAAGTTAGAGACAGAGTATAGAGGGAGTGAGAGGAACCTTGATGGTGTTGAAGATCGTGTTTTTTGTGTTTGTAATCAGTATTGAAGTGCTATGGTGGAAGTGTTGCGATAGTGAAAGAAGTGTGGTGGTTCGGGCTGTGGTGGTGGAAGCGGTGCACATGCCAGGGTGTCGCTTCAAATCTAACTGCAACGACGGTGGGGTGTAGCAATGGAGATGCATTAGTGACTGGTGGTGATGGAGGTTCGGTGCCAGTGAGGGACCTGCAGGTAGGTTAGATAGAAGTAGGAAGGAGAAATTGGGTGGCGATGGCAACGAATCTGGTTGATTGCCGATAAATAAAGCCAACACAAAAAACCAAAAGAGCTACAAGAAATTCGGCATAATCGATTACCTTGTTCATCGCTTAGGTATTTGGTGTGGTGGCGACAACTACGGATCTGGAGAGCATCAATTAAGTTGTGGGTTTAGGGTTGTCAAAGAGAATCGACGGGTCGATGTATATGTTGAGTGTTTGTGGCTGTTTAGGGGAGAGTATCACCATGAAATCGCCATCGCCGATTTAATACGACATCGACGCGCTCCTGGAACACTGTTCCAATTGTGGGTTCGATTCTTTTAATGAAAAAGAGGTAAAGATGAAGAAAGGATCTGCAATCGAGAAGAAGTTGTAGAAAAATGGTTTATAGAGAGATACAAAATGTCTCGACCACCATCCCATTCATCACCATGACCACCGTCTCAACCACCACTAACAATTGATATCTGCTCTCCCTTTTTAGTCAATTTCTGCTTCATTATTGCTGATATCGCTGGTTGTTCTTCGATGATTAAGTGGTTACCTGATTATAACAATGTTTTACAGGTGCAATTCATATCGTGAATGATTTCAGTAGTGGGAATTGAAGAACCGTAAATTCTTTCATGCGTCGAAACCTTGGATTCGTGGTGGCCTGATTATGTCGGTGGTAGCAGAGTTAAATGGTGGAGACGGTGATTATGGTTGTGGAGAGAACTGGGAAAGGGAGAGTCGGAGATCTAAGCTAAGAGAAAGATCTTGAGAAGAAGGGGTCGTTCAAGGTAGTTAGATGGAGAGAAGACGAGTAATATGGGGGGAATGCCGTGATATGAGTAAAGATATCAAACCAGGTCAAAATATATGAAGATACGGGAAAGATAACAAGGTGATTGGTATTTTGGATAACAATTTATTTGAATTAAGCATATACGATTTGTACGTTGTGCATAAGAAATGGCATCTCTTAATTTTAAGAAAAACCAAATCTTCTCCTGGAGTTGCACTTAACAAAAGCCTTCGATCCATCATTCTACGTTGATTCTACGATTTTCTCGTACTATTCTTCTCGTTCTCTCGGAAAAGACTCCCGATCATATCATCCATTGCATTCTCTCCCAGAAGACCCCGATCAAATACACCAAAAGATCGTGATTGTCAGCCACATAAGTCACGTATTCATCTTTTCTCAATGGGATTCATTTACCTTTCTTGGATGTTCAACAGAGGTTAGACTGCCTTTTTTTAAAAAGATCGTGATTGGCGCTATTTGGTGTTTATTTTGCTGATTAGTATAAAAGATTTGAAATTAGTTTTGTTACGGTTAGTTTGAATGTTGAAAAGAGATGAGTTGTCATCAATAAATGTTCATAATTATTGACATTAATTCATCCTTCTCTCCCTAGAAGAACGACGGTTAGTTTGAATGTTGAAAATAAATCAATATCATCAATAAATGTTCAGAATTCTTAACATCAATTCCTCTTTCTCTCCCTAGAAAAACAACAGGTACATGATCGATAATGCCTTCGGCGACACCCTAATCATCACCGGCCAAAAATTAGTGGCGTCGTCCAGATAACCATCCATTCTTTTCCACATGGATTCATCCAATTACCTTGCACTCTCATCTCCAAAGTTGATGTTGATCTTTTGCTCAATTGTTTCAATCCCCATAACAGGTAAAATTATTGGTGTTTCAATCCCTATTATGATATTTTACTTTGCAAAAACTAATTCGGCATCAAATATCTTTGTATTCTGATGATCTTGTTGTTACCGGGTAGATTTTATAAAGTACTTACGACTGGAAAAAATGAAAGTAGGATATGTCTATGTTTCTACATCTCCGGATTGTATTTTGACTTGCATAAAGTTGTGAACACTAATTAGACAAATGATAATGCATTTTCTTGCTTGTTTTCCAGGTATTATACACAAAGATTCAATAGATTAGCATGTAGTTTCCAGGTGCTGCAGCCACAAACTCCCTTTTTGAGTCAGGTGGTTGGCAATTGCATTTATACATATCACAGTTACTTTGTAAGATCACAAGTCTGCATTCTTTACCATTTAGGAAAAATGCGAGAAATAGCAATGTACTTTATATTTTTTACTATTACAGCATGTACTTTTTCTGATTGCACCACCTAACTTACAAATTGATTCTTATAAGCGCATTATACTTTAGAAAAGTTATTCATTACAGCAATGGGCAGTAGAACAGAGCTGAAACATAAGGGTTGCTTATTTTTCTGTTTTTGAATACTATTTCCTGGAACATCTTAACTTATATTATTCTTCTAATTATCTAGGTGCGGGACTGGGAATTGGTAAATGATGGTGAATAAATCACTTGTGCATGTTGAGTTATTATTTACAAGTAAGCAAAAGTTTTGTATATCTTTGTATTGCTTCTTAACGACTGCTTCCAATTGCCATATTTATACTTGTGAGTGATTTACATAAGTGGTCCTTGGGCTATTCTTACAACCTCTTTTCATCATTGAACAAATAATTTTGCAATGGCTGTACCTAAACAAAAAGCCACTTAACAAAACCATTAGTCACTTTTATCTCCATTACCCATCGTTAGATGAAGTAGTCATATGTGATTTATACAACGATTATTAGGGGTATAATAGTTAAAGTACCAATATTCATCAAATGAACATAAAAGAGAATCTACCAATATTGTGTGGGTGTGGGTTCCATTCGGGGTTTGAACGTAATAATTTTGGGTGTAGTCTGTTTCGTGTTTTCTTCGTGGGTACCCTTGGCTTTATTACCGGCAGTATATGGTTATAGAAGAGGTAATTTAATGTGCTATCATGTAAACTTAGTGGGATGTGGCCTAATGTTGTTATCTCATAATTTAATTAATATGTATGAAGCTTTTGTTTTTTTTTCTTTATTACGTGTTTTCTCAACAGGTAATTTAATGTGCTATCATGTAAATCTCATTATTTTTTTTTCGATACTTGTTTTTAAATTTCATTTTTGTATTGTATTCGTGTGCCAGTTTTATAAATGAAATTACACAACATTTTTAGCTAAATCATTTCTCAATTGTGTGGTTTAAAATTAGATCGTGCGATCTCAACAAGAAATCCTTCTATTATGTTGGACGGACTTGAGTGGCTTTTTATTTAAATAGACTTAAGATATAACTTGATCGTGTAAGGTAAATACCCATATTTCTTTTTAACTTAATTTAGAAAGAGTGACGCCATTATAATATCAATGTTAACTTCATGAAAGATGTTGTATTGACACACCTACCAATTATAGTAGTGTGTGTTTACTTTTTTGTTCTTATTAAGACATTGTACTTTTAAAAATCTATCAAATTTTAACATTCTACCTTTGTTTTTCGTACAACCAAGTAACCCGTCGTGGGTCGTGCTGAGCACGACCCTTAAAATGTACCTAGTATATATATATACTCGGCCGAGCAATAAGAAAACTGTGAGTAAGAATTTTAGTTCATACAAGGTTCCGAAATCCCAACACCGAAATGGAGCTGGTCAGAACTTGGAGTACCGAAAATACTTGAACCGGAAGTCAAGCCCATACCGAGAGGGGAGAGTTCCGAGCCCAAATTCAGAAAGTCAAGGCTCCGAACATCAAGCATTCCGAATCAGAAATGAGGATCCGAACTTAGCGAGGATCCGAAATTCCAAGTTCAGAAATTACACTTCAGAAATTACGGTTCAGAAAATACGGTTCAGCAGTGCCGGTTCAGAAAATACGGATCAGAAAATACCAGTGCTGATCCGTTCAGCAACGAAAGTACACAGCGGGTGAACACCAGGAATATATATATATATATATATATATATATATATATATATATATATATATATATATATATATATATATATATATATATATATATATATATATATATATAGGGATGGGTTCAATGCAGAACCAAATTATATGGCCTAACTGCAGAACCATATTTTTCACCGTTGATCTAGTTTTGATGATAAATGGTATGATGGTCCAATTAACATCCACATATACATTTCCATAACAGAAAATATTTAATTAAAGGATCTAAGATTACGTATACATTGAGATACGATTTTTTTATGGATTTACATTCAAAATTGATTTTCCGTAGTGCTATTTTCATCCATAAACATATGTTCATTGATGAACATATGTTCACTGATGAACATATGTTCACCTATGAACATATGTTCACCTATGAACATATGTTCATCAATGAACATAAATCTATTCTCATATTCTGTATCGTATTTATGGATAGTATCGCATTTATGTATTTTCATCCATGAATATAATGATCATATTATCAGGTTAGTCCTCTGTGTTCATATATGAACATATGTTCATCCATGAACGTATGTTCATTTATGAACATTGTGTATACAACTGCACAGAATATGAAAATACACTTTCTAAAAGCACAATGTCTAAAAAGAACACAAATACAAAACAAATATAAAATCATGTATGAATATATGTTCATGTATCAAACAACAACGGAGAAAAGAAAATAGATAGAAAACTATAATATACAAATGTAGATTGTCTAAACATAATAGGACCATGAAAGTATGATGTCTAAACAGAATAGAAACAAACAAAGCAACAACTTGCATTTTCAAAATTTTAAACATAAAAGTCAATGATGTTCTTTATCAACTCTTTCATATCCAATTTTCTTCACATTCACGTTGATTTTCTTAATCGTTTCTTTAGGCAACTTCATAAACTCTTTAGATTCCTCAAGCACTTTCGCCTTCAAATGGTTCTCATCAGACATCAATATTTTTATTGCATATTACATAGTAACTTGTCAAGCACCAACAACCAAGAACGAAAGCACAAAACCGTGAATAATTGAAAACAACTACGTATTGGAGTCAAAGACACAAACTAAGGGTTAAAACATTAGTTCAAAATATATTCATAACTGAATCAATAAAACAACACTGGTATTGTAAACATATGTTCACTAGTGAACATATGTTCATTAGTGAAGATATGTTCACTAGTGAACATATGTTCACTAGTGAACATATGTTCACTAGTGAACATATGTTCACTAGTGAACATATGTTCACTACTGAACATATGTTCACTAATGAACATATGTTCACTAATGAACAAATGTTCACGTTACTAACATCAAATCAGGAACAAATGAATAATTAAACTGAATATAAACTCAAATCAAACACATTCAGTCGATTGGATTAATATAAACTGAATACAAACTCAAATTAAACACGATTTTGATATTGATCGAGATGAGGATTTCGGATTTTGATCAAACACATTCAATCAAACACATTCACGTTCAATATGAACTCAAGATTACCTGATTGATATCGAGGACAAAGGGATTGGAGATAGACATTTGATTCTCGAATTTGAATCATCGACTGGAGATAGATCAAAATTGACCCACATCGATGCCATTTATCTGGAAATTGAATCACCGACTACCATCTGCTTCTCCATCAGAAAGAACATGATTGGGCAAATTGAGAGATCGAGAGGGCTGCTGAGGCCACGGCGGGAGGGCAAACCTGCGGCCACCGTTTAGGGTTCATATAACATCGATGATTCGATCTTGGCGTGGACTGTTGTAGCGTAGATTCAAATTTAAGCGAGCCTTGAGGTTGCTGATTTCTTCGAACTGCACGAACATCAATTGAAGACGACAGATTCACGAACATCAATTGGGCGGATTCACGAACGACAATTGAAGAAGAAGACGACGACTTTTGATTTTTTTGAAAAAGGAGATGGAGTACGGGATGCTGAAATACACGAATGGAAGAGGGCTCCTTTATTTTCGGAAAAATCAAATCCACACCTGCAAATAAAACGGAATTTGTATATTAAAAATGTCCAAATTACCCCCACATTTCATATTATCAGGTATTACCGATTTTTTAGAATATATAATTTAATCTATTATTTGTAACCATTGATTTATCAATCCAAGGGTGAAAACATTAGTTCTTCAGTTATGCAATATATTTTTGGTTCTGCATTGAACCCATCTCTCTCTCTCTCTCTCTATATATATATATATATATATATATATATATATATATATATATATATATATATATATATATATATATATATATATATATGGTTAGGTTCTATTGAGAACTCAAATATTCATGAGATCTTAAAAACTCATTCTGATTGGTTAGATCATAAAAAGACATGATAGTCATTTACCAAAAATCTCATTTAATTCTGATTTTTTTATTTTTGGCAACAAAATAACCATTCCTAAAATCAAGCCTATTAGATTTGAATTTTCAAATTTAAAAATAAAATCAAATTTTCGTTTTTTTAAAATCATATTTTTTTGGAATTTGAAAAAAAAAATTATTTTTTTAAATTAGATTTTTGGAATTTAAAAGACATAATTTGTTTTATTTGCATGCATATACATGTTCGCAGGTGTTTTTTTTAATAGAATGCATATATGCATAATCAAATTTTTGAGTACTGCATTTTTTTAGTAGAATGCATAAATACATATTTAACTTTTGACATTACATTTTCCAGGGATGCATACATGCACATTTAATAACATTTTGTAAAAAACAAACAAAAAATATTCGTATTTCATAATATTCGGATATCATACTACCAATTTATTAAAAACAATAATTTACAATTGTTTTGAATGATACATATATAAAAATACAAAAAACAACAAAAACTACTAATATCTTCATTGTTTATTCCTTGACTATCTTGTTTATTCGTTTTATCATTTTCACTTCTTCAATTTGCTCTATATATTTTTTAAACCTGCAAGAACAATAATAAAAATACATATTAAAAATATTAAAAAAAATACTTACATGCATATACGCATATGCACATGGGCACATATGTGTATGTATATATGCAAATATGCACACACTTATACACATTTATATGCATATGTGCACATACGCATTTATATGCATATAAACATATATACATATGTACACATGTGCATTTATAGAACTACGTATTAAACCCCCCTCCCCCAAAACAAATAGTTACATTACATGCATATGCGCATAGGCACATACATACAAATGCATATACTTTTGTGCACATGTATTAACATATGACAGATATATGCACAAACATGGAGATAAACATATGAATCTATGCACATATATACATGTGCATATATACACATGTACATCATAATCGAAATCATACACCACTAAATTAAAAAAACTAACCACTAACTCTATTGAAAAACTAAAAGTCCTCAATGGATTCAGTGGGTAATTCATGCATTTCCAAAACATTCAAAACCTAATGCACATTAAATAAAAAACTAACCACTAACCTTATTTGAAGACTACCACTGCCACCTAATGGAACACGACTCACAAATCTTGTTGATATTGGTTTTCATAATTTCTTGTTTTATTGCATCTACCACGTCATGACTCAATCTGCAAAAGAAAAAAGTGAAAAAAAAGACTAAAAAATAGCAAGCTAGGAGTAAAAACGAGGACAAAGAAACCCACTAAAAGAATGTAAAAGAAAACCCCACTAAAATTCTTCTCCACCGCCATAACCATCCAATTACATTGCTTATGATTTCTCCTGCATTTACTAAAAATGTAAAAGAAAAGTCTCTGAAGAATGACTAGTACCAATTAAGAAGAGAAATTGAAAAAAAAAGATATAACGCTTTGAAATTGCTGGAAAACACGCCGGAGTCAAAACTTAATTCCCTGAAAATACACCGAAGTTTCATAATTTTAGGAAAAAATTTTAGAACCTCACCGTCGCTGCATGATCTTGGTGGCATCGGTGAGACTTGGTACCAATGTTCCGACTTCAAATTAAATCTTGTCGAAGTTACATGCAATAATGGCCGCAAGGTTTAGTATACTTGTTGTCCTCATGAAGGTTCTTGGATGATCTTGTTTCGATAGTCTGCCGCTCGTCGCCTTGTTGTGATCAATATCACAAACGCTAGGGTTTCGAGAGATTCCGTAAAGAAGAGTGATGAGGAGAGAGGGATTGAAAGATATGCAATGAGAGAGATACAGAGAGGGGTAATTCTTATATAGTTTAAATGTGAGCATGTTTCTAGAAGACTTGATGGGGTGGGGGGGTTTTGGGAGTTTTTAGCGGGGTGCGTTTCTTCTTCCAATCGATTCTCGCCGTATGTGCAACAGATGTCTTCTTCAGTTTCATCCTTCTTTTCTTTGTGACACCTCTCTTCGTCTCTGTGTTTCTCTTTCTCTCTCTGTACCGAAAGCTTTTCTCCATTAGATCTTGAGTTCTACAAATCGATTTATTTGGGGATAGCGGGGTGGTTCGATTTTTGGTGGGGTTCTTTTCTACGCTTCCTACGATCCATCTTCCTCGAGTTTCACATTTAATTACAGGTTTGATTCCATCTTCCTCAACTCTCTTCCCCTGTCCGATTGGTTTAATCTGTTTAGGTTTTTGTTGATCAACTGATTGGAACCTGTATACACTACAGTCTATCTTTACAATTTAACCGGAATTTGAAATTGATGTGGGGTTCCATTTCATCATTACACCGATTGAAATTGGAAGCTTCGTCTTATCTCCTTATTCTTCCTCTTTTTCTAATGGCGGTTTCATTTTTGCCTCTTTCTTATGACTTTCTTGCCGATTTAATTACCTAACACTGAAGAAAACAGCGATGAGAGGTTTATTAGGTAAGCTCTGTGATCCTCCCTCCTTTTTACAGCGTAAACTTTCTCTCCCCTCCTATTATCATGTTTTGCTTTCAAGTTCATTTGGTTAATGAAACACCTCCTTTTCTTTTATCCATCGGTTCGGTTCATTCATGTGCCCAATTGGGTTAATGGGTATGCTGTTTTTTTTAGTTTCTCTAAAGTTTACGCTTTATTCAGCTTTCGAAGACGATTAAATAATATGCTTGAATTTCATTAAATTAAATTCTTTATTATGCTGATCCTCAACAAGTGTTTGATGAATTGCCCAGTACAGGGGATGGTGCGTTCTTGATGAATTGTCCCAAATATGCTAATAGTGCAAGCCAACAAAGGTAAGACAAATTTATGATCACCCACCACTTGAGGTCAGTAACCAGTTGCCCTTTCCTCTTAATTTTCTGCTACTTCAAAAATCCATCTGATCGCTTACTAAAGACTTCTTCTACTCTAAATTTAGGTTGCCCTTCATCTATACTGTGTTGTTGTTTTCACCGGAAATGGAACAGTGGGTTGTGCTGGTTTAAAAGTCCATCTTACCCCAGCAAAATCCAATTTATCAGTCGTACTCTTCATCCTCTTCGTCGCCTTATACTTACTTCACTGAACAACCGATTCGAGGTTTGTAAGTTTTACTTGATTATTGATTCTGTGTGGATCGAACACTTTTGACTAAAACAGAATTTGGGTGCGGATGTTTCTCCTCAATTTCAGTCGCCATAAAGAAAGGTAATTTCTATCTTATAATTGAATCCATACTGGTTGAGTGAATCGAAAATTCCAATTTTGCTAATTCATCTTGAATTGCATCTTTGATTATAGGGTTTTTAAGTTGTTTTGAGCATGTATTTTGGTTTCTAGGGTCTGAATTTGGTGGTCCATTGTCAATTATATCTTTAATTTTGGTTTTATGAGATGTTAAATACGGGATTTGATGATTCGTCTTATATCTTTGATTTTGGAGTTTTGTGAGGGGTTTTGATCAGGAATTTTGGTCTCTAGGGTTTGAGTTTACCTGATCATCCTGAATTTCAAATCCCTGATTTGGGTTTTGCGAACTTTTCTTTATTAGGGTTTAAATTGGGCGGATTTAGTGATTAATTATTAAAAAACTACTGAATTGGAAAATCAATCTTTGATTTCTTTTATTACACATTTAAAGGTACAATTTAGAGTAGTTTCTTTTGTGTAATTTTGATTTTTTGTGTTAAAATCATATGTAACCCACTGTTTTTCAGGTGCGTTCCTCAAATCGACCAAGAAAGTGAATGATCTGATGACGAAATCGTTCGTAAGTTATGTAGACTTGAAGAAACAAGCCCAGATCGAAATCGATTTAGAAGATAAAGATGTCGAGAAAGGAAATCAAGAACAGAAGATCACTCCTTCCGATGAAGCGGACCTGTCACCTGCCCGATCCTCTCTCCGATAACCACTCAGCGATGGCAGAAATGTGTTGTTTTTCGTGTTAGTTGTGAGAAAATTAGCGGTTACACGGAGATATACAGATGCTTCTCAAATTATGCCTGAAATAACTAGAACTAGAACCTCACCTTTGCCAGCTGTACCTACACACATGTCAATTGAGAAAGTCGAATGTTCTCTCTTGCTGGTAAGGATCTTATTTTAATTATTTTTCAAAAAATAAAAATAAATATTAAATAGATTTACTTTTGGCAAACGGTAGGAGGATAATCCACAAACCGCAGGAAGAGTTTTGACATACAAGAATGATGATGTTACTGAAGATTTGATGCAAGATCATGAATTATTTTTAAGCACTCTTCGATCTCGTGTTACAAAGCTCCAGGTACCTTTTTAACTCAATAAATCATAATCCAACCAATAAAAATGTGCCACCTGTAAAGTAAAACAGACGGTGTTCTCTTTTCGTTAATGTTTGACTGGTTTGACCAGGTGGTACGGAATTTTTGGGAGCGAAATGATACAAGGGCTGCTATTAATGCTTTACAGAAGCTACCAGATTATGCTGTGGGTGTTGATTAGAGTTTTAGAAGAAACAATTTGTGTTGTAGAATTTGACATATGGTGTTGTGTGTGGTTCAGGTACAGGCAAATGTAATTAGTGTGATGCCGGAAAACATGGACTCTTTGAATTTAGATTTGTTCTCTTGCTTGCTGCGTTTGCTTTTGAGTTTACTTGATAGCCAGATAGAGAGGCATATAAATGTGTCACTACAAATGTTGTTGAACCTTGTGGCGGTCTTTGGGCCTGTAATCACCTTCACAATCTCAGCACCTTCAACCGTGAGCGTTGACATTCATGCAGAAAAAAGGTAAGTGCTAAATGGAAGAAATTACAACTTACTTTTAGTTGTGTGTTATAGCATCCTACTTTCGTTTCTTTGTATTACAACATTTTGTTTCATTTTTTTTCTTATTAAGTCATTTTACTTTGGAATTCTACTAAATTGTAGCATTATTGTTTCATTTTTTTTCTTTTCTTATTAATAGGTTATACTTTGCAATTTTCATCCAGTGAAAACTGATTTGTATTTAATGTTGTAATAAGAAAAAAAAGGTTGGATGATATAATAAACAAATGAATGGAAGTACATCGCTATTTCTCATGTTTAACTGTTAATATTTTATCTTGATTTCATTTGTTTCAATTATAGCAGTGAACATTTATTTGTATTTGGACGACATTGCCATAATTGCGTAGATTTCTCCAAGTGAAATGCTATAATAAGAAAAAATGAAAGTAGGACGCTATAATAAACAAATCATAGGAATAAGGTTGCTGTTTTTTGCGTATAAACCTTAATATTTGAGCCTAAATTACATGTTGTCCAATCAGTTTATCGAGTTTTTAAATGTTTGGATTGGATCAACTTCGTGCCATTATAAACTGACTTACGCAGTCGCTAATGAACACCACTCCTCAAAAACCTTCAAACATTTATTTGTATTTGGACGACATTGCCATAATTGCGTAGATTTCTCCAAGTGAAATGCTATAATAAGAAAAAATGAAAGTAGGACGCTATAATAAACAAATCATAGGAATAAGGTTGCTGTTTTTTGCGTATAAACCTTAATATTTGAGCCTAAATTACATGTTGTCCAATCAGTTTATCGAGTTTTTAAATGTTTGGATTGGATCAACTTCGTGCCATTATAAACTGACTTACGCAGTCGCTAATGAACACCACTCCTCAAAAACCTTCAAACATTTATTTGTATTTGGACGACATTGCCATAATTGCGTAGATTTCTCCAAGTGAAATGCTATAATAAGAAAAAATGAAAGTAGGACGCTATAATAAACAAATCATAGGAATAAGGTTGCTGTTTTTTGCGTATAAACCTTAATATTTGAGCCTAAATTACATGTTGTCCAATCAGTTTATCGAGTTTTTAAATGTTTGGATTGGATCAACTTCGTGCCATTATAAACTGACTTACGCAGTCGCTAATGAACACCACTCCTCAAAAACCTTCAAAGTCTTTCTATTTTTCAGAAACATAACCATTTTTTCATGTGTATAGACTGTTATTGTTGCCACTTGTAGGGGTAACCAGGTGTTTGGGGAAAACCAGTGGTTGGACCACTGCTTGATGAAGATGCTAACCATATGTGATTTATCATAATCGATACTTCCTTTAATCTGGTACCTTTAAGTAAACTTTTGTTTTTTTGCATCTTTTGTGCAATTTGTATTTCTGTTTTTGTACGCAGAACTAATCCAGATTGTACGATGAACTTTCAAAAGTCCAGAGCCCAAAGGTACAACTCATTTCAAGGCTAAATGCATGAAATAGCTCTGTACTTTCGATAGTTTTTTAGAGTAAGAGTACAATACTACCAAAAGATGAGGACCCTAGCTTGGTTAACAATGATCAAGATAAATCGGATCAAGGAACTGAAAATGGAGATCAGCCTGTCAAGTCGAAGAGAAAAAGAGGAATTGAAGATGAAGATGTTAAAGAAAATGGACATGAAAGTGATGATCCGTTTGCCCAAAAGAAGCCCGGTGTTGTTTGGTCTATTGATCTTCATAGAAAGTTTGTTGCTGCTGTTAATCAATTGGGGATTGAGAGTAAGTCCTTTTTGGTAATTTTGCGTTGTAGACATGTTTAAATGTTGTTTTTTTGTTGAATTGTTGCAGAAGCGGTGCCTAAAAGGATTCTTGATTTGATGAATGTGGATGGAATTACTAGGGAAAATGTTGCAAGTCATCTCCAGGTATGCAAATATTATCTTGAAAATACATTTTTTTTTCTGAATGGATCATTTTGTTTCTTTTTTTGCAAATAAATGACCATTCTACACTTGTGTGCTACAAGTAGCTTTGAAAGAAAAAGTTGGTTGTTTGTGACTAGATGGGAAAGATGGGTTTTCTTTTGCTGATTATACGTTCAAAAGGTGTGATAAATGACCATTTTGCCCTTCTGTTTGCAAGGTCATTTAGTAGTAACTTTGAAAGAAAAAGTTCATTGTTGGTGACTAATGGGATTATGGGAAAAATACAGGTTTTCTCATTTTAGCTTGGATTTGTAAACAAGTTTCAACTAAATTTCAAGTTTATTGTAAAAGGGTATTATAGGGAAAAAAAATTTAAATGTGGGTAATTTAGGAAAGGGGACCAAAATTGAAAAAAAAAAATCAAATTTGAAGAAAGGACCAAAATTGGAAGACAATCCAATTTTATAAAAACACGAAAATTGAAAAGAAAATCAGTTTTGAACTAAACCCTTATACGTAAAATAAAAAATTACTTTTTAGAGGTCCCAAGCCGCACGTGCGTAGTACGAAGTTTCATCTAGTTTCCTTTAATTGTGGGCTAATTTTTAGGGATCAGATTTTATGGCTATTTTGTAATTCCTATAATACCCTTGACTGATTTTCATAAATACCAATAATATCATTGGACTTGCTATTAATTACAAGATTGCCATCTTTCATCACAGCCATTCAATTTTTTGAACTTGTAGTCTACAAATAGTTCTCAAGATCTCATGATTTTTTGAGTTCTCAAATGAACGTAACTCTCTCTCTCTCTCTCTCTCTCTCTCTATATATATATATATATATATATATATATATATATATATATATATATATATATATATATATATATATATATATATATATATATATATATATATATATATATATATATGTTCAACAAGGGACTAAAATTATCCATGGTACCAAGGGATTAATCTCGATCGTCGGAATCAAAAATCATCAACGACTAAAAATTAGGTTGTAAATTTTTTATATCGACGCACATGTAGAGGATTATAACAAAAAACCCACTTCATTTTTTTTGTTTTTTTTTAATTTTTCGAAAATATTCTTTTTCAAAAATAAAAACCGAACATACAAAAATTCATAATTTTTTGTCATCAACAAATAGACATCCATATTGATATACAAAAAATAATTTTTTTTCATAAGTACAGCTCGTAGAGGATTATAACAAAAAATTATGAATTTGCCGTTCAAAAAAAAACAAAAAAACAAAAACCCTCTTCATTTTTTTAGCTTTTTTAATTTTTCGACAATATTCTTTTTCAAAAATAAAACTCGAATATACCAAAATTCATAATTTTTTGTCCTCTACAAATAGACATCCATATTGATATACAAAAAATAATTTATTCATATTCACGTATCAAAATCATATAATATTAAGTAATTATTTCCGCTAGTTGAGATTCACATGTGAATCTGAACTGTTATTCTATTATTCACTGTTGGCATTCACAATGACATATAATATTGTCATGTGAATATGAATAGTTTTTTTGTGTGAATGTAAATGGAATTACCTTATGGATCATAGTAAATTCATTATAAATGATTAAAATGTTGAAGTATTAAAAATTTTCTAAGTAAATTAATCAAATTCATAATTCAGAGTATATTTAAAATATCATATGATATTCATATGTGAATCTAAGTAAATTTTTTGTGTGAATGTAAGTAAATTCAATTGTGAATTAGAGTAAATTCATTATAAATTGTTAAAATGTTGAAGTAGTAATAAACTTTTAAGTAAATTCTCAATACTATATGATATTGATATGTGAATATGAGTAAATTTTCGTGTAAATATAAGTAAATCCACTTGTGAATCAAGTAAATTACTTATAAATGGTTATAATATTGAAGTAGTAAAAGTTTTAAAAGTAAAATAATTACTAATATTCAAAGTTTTACAGTTCAGATTCACATTATGAATCTAGACGAGCAATACTTATGAAAAAAAAAATATTTTTTGTATATCAATATAGATGTCTATTTGTAGAAGACAAAAAATTATGAATTTTGGTATATTCGGTTTTTATTTTTGAAAAAGAATATTGTCGAAAAATTAAAAAAACTAAAAAAATGAAGTGGGTTTTTGTTATAATACTCTACGAGCTGTACTTATGAAAAAAAAATATTTTTTGTATATCAATATGGATGTCTATTTGTAGAGAACAAAAAATTATGAATTTTGGTATATTCAGTTTTTATTTTTGAAAAAGAATATTTTCGAAAAATTAAAAAAACTAAAAAAATAAAGTGGGTTTTTTTGTTATAATCCTCTACATGTGCGTCGATGTAAAAAAAAAATTACAACCTAATTTTTAGTCGTTGCTGATTTTGATTCCGACGATCGAGATTAGTCCCTTGGTACCATGGATAATTTTAGTCCCTTGTTGAACCCAACCCTACATATATATATATATATATATATATATATATATATATATATATATATATATATATATATATATATATATATATATATATATATATATATACACTTACTAATAAAACAATGCTTTTAGTGCCACTTGGCATTTTTCTAGACAGTCTTTTTGACACGTGTCCATTCCACATTAACAAAGAATTTCTTTTCCCGCCTAACTATATTTCATCCGTATTTCTCGATATACAATATAGATATCAAAATCAGAATTTGAATTGAGATAATAAATTTAAATAGTTTCCTTGATTCTCGCTTAAAATCAGGCGGTTGATTAGCCTTATTTTCGTAAACCGTTCAACAACTGTTTAACACATTAATCTCTGTACGTCTTCCTCCTCACTATCGCCATTATTGGCAACCACCTTGATCCGCTTTCTCATTCCTCCCTTCTCTTAACCACTGCCCACCTCAACACCGTCAACGGTGCACATCGAATGGCCGTTTTTTCCGTCTCCATTCTCTAAAAATCGTAAGCTCACCGGCACATAAACACCACTGCTAAACCGCTACCATCTCCGGTGTTCCTAACCTCACTACCGCATAAGTCGCTGCCCTTCAAAAGCCCTAACCACGCAAGTTTCCACAAAGGTCTAGATTTAAGGTATCGCTTATGCTTCTCTCAAATTTCTTTCTGTTTTGCAGTTCTCTCAAATGTTTTAGGGATTTTGGTATGTTTCTTATATGGTGTTGAAATTACCCTGATATCAAGCTTCATATTATCTTGCATCTAGGCATCATTTTCGAATATTGATTCCAAGATCTACTTTGTTTTTTGTTTCTTCTTAAAGTAAGGTCAAATTCTGTTTTTTTATTTTTTATTCTGATTTTTGTTTTTTGGATTTGTTGTAAAGCTTCAAATTTGAACCACTAACGGAGATGAGATTGGATTTAGATGTTGTTGGATTGAAGGAAGCGTAAACATTAAGCATATCCTCTCCTCTCTCTTACCAAACTAGAAACCCTAAACATATCATCTCCTCTCTCTATCTCTCAAAACTCGGCGATCCTACCGTCTAAGTAGCCAACAGTCGGGAACTGTAAGCCAACAAAGGTATGAATCCATATTAATTTTATTGAGTTGTTGGCTCAATCCAATAACTATGGTTGTTGTAAATTAAAATTAACTAATCTTTTTACCTTCATTTTTAGCCACATATATTCCTTCCCTCATGCCTTCCTTTTTCCGATTCACTATTCGGTAAGCATAATTCTTCTCCTTATATTCTATTTAAATAAACCTCCTGCCCTTTTGACACATGGTTTTGAATAAAGAGGTGGAAAATGAAATAACTAAATTACTGTTATGAATTTTTTTGGAAGCAGGTTCAAGCACAAAAACAACACTTCTAAAAGCTTCGACTCGCCATACTATTTATGAGAGGTTAGAATGCGAAGCAAATGAAGTCAATGAATCAAAACTCAAAAAGTACTTATGGATTTGCTTGCTACGGTATATTTTGTTTTTCATTTAGTTGATTTTTATATAATTTCTTGAAAATTTAACATACTTCCATGAAGGGTGCAAATAATGGTGAGATAACTGCAAGAAGTGTGTTTGGTTCATAAATATCAGAACCGCTTGAACCTTTTACCTATTTTGAAGCTGGTCCTCCCTTTCTGCAAGTCGTGGATAAGGTTCGTTAATCACATTCTCGGTACAGAAATTAATGAAAATTTATGCATTTTATGAAAACTTTTGAAAAAATAATAACTTAATTATACCAGTGATTTTAACACGAGGGTAAGAATCTACACAGGCTCTTAAGTTGAAAATGAAATTGAAGTTGCGAAAAAAGATTGATGGAGTTTTTGTTCGAGAAATTTATGAAGATGACATATATTGAATTCATACAATGTGAATCACTGTTATTCACAGGTCCCTTTTGGCCTTCTTTTCACTTCCATTTGTGTTATCATCGCCCATATCCATGTTTTCACCTTTTATTTTTTCTTTCTTATAGCATCCTACTTTCATTCTTTGTATTATAAAAAAGTAGTTAGCTCTAATAAACACATAAATGAGAACATGTTGTTATTTCTTGCATATTACCTTTCTTTTTCTTTGCAAAAGTACCACAAATGCCATTTAAAACCCATTAAGGCCTAAATTCCAGAAATGGTAATGTACTTATGATTACTATTTATTAATGCAACATATATAAATTTCTTTTTTGTTACAACATTTTACTTCTAAAAGCCAATCCATTTATTACATTTTTGTCATATCTTAGGTGAAGCTAAGAGAAATAAGGACCAAAATTGAAAACAGTTTCAGATTTGGACTAAACACGGCAAAAACCAGCAAATACATGGACCATTTTTGTAATTTACCAATAATTTTTTGGTAAATTATGCTTCTTGATTCCTTAGTATACCTGATACGTGTAACTTTAGTCGTATAAATATATTTTAATTCGATTGGGGACCAAAAATGCTATAAAAACCTTGAATAAAGACTAAAATTGTAAGATGTCTTCAATTTGGGTGAATTACACTTCTTAATCCCTTCACATTCCAAATTTTTGACAGTTTTAACTAATTTTTTAAATAAATTACAATTTTGGTCTGTGAGTATAGCCGGATGTTTTCAATTTTGGTCCCAAAAGTTTTCTCTTGCAATTTGGTCCTTATTTGAGGTCTTTATAACGTTTTTGGTCCATATCCCAGATAAAATGACTATATTTTAGGGACCAAATTTGCAAAAATCAGCTATACTCAAGGACCCAAAATAATCATTTTACTTGGAACACAACAGTGGCCAAAACGTTAAAAGAACCTCAAATAAAGACCAAAAGTGTAAGTGAAAACATTTTGGGACCAAAACAGAAATAATCAGTTATACTCATGGATCAAAAATGTAACTTACTCAAACAAGTTAGTTAAAACTGTTAAAGAAATTAGAATATAAAGGAAACATAATTTGTTTGATTTTTTCATTTTTGGTCCTTGAGTATAGCTGATTTTTTTCAATTTGGTCCCACAAAGTTTTCCCTTGCAATTTGGTCCTTATTTTACTGTTTCACAACACTTTTGTTCCATTTTCCAATAAAATTACTTTATTACCCTTTATATAATTCTTTTTAATAACGACCAAAATTGAAACTAAAAACGTTTTGGGACCAAAAGTAGACATAATTAGTTGTACTCAGGGACCAAATGTATAATTTAATCTATTATTTCAACTTATTTTTGAAATGTTGAATACATGTTTCCGTGGTTTTAGGAGTTTCCTGTTGTATGGTATCGTGCAAAGGGCATAGATGGAACTACTGCAACAACATTTTGGTGACTTAGTGCCTGTAAAACTTGCTTCTGCCGTTTGGGACACCATATCAATGTACAAGACTAATATTGCTAACTTCCCACAAAATGAAACATGTGATTTGCTAATTGTGGATCGATCCGTTGATATGGTAATAATCTTAGTTAGTGTTTGGTATGATGGTATTTGAGGAAGGAATGGAATGCTTTATTCCGTTGGAATGAAAAATGGAATGGAATTCACCTCTCTTGAAACAAGCTGATTCCTTCTGTATTGTCCATTTTCATGCCTTGGCCATGGGAATTTTTTCCATTCTATGAAAAGTTTGCAATATAACCCATATTTATATATAAAATTTTAATGACACAAATTTTCTAACTTATTTATAATTCTTAAATTTTAAAGTTTTGATTTACAAAATAACAAAAAAGAAAGTTGTTTTTATAGTAACTTATTTGGGATTTAATGAGCTTGTATTACGCAATCACAAAATTACCAGAAATAGAAAGGTAATATCACAAAATGACTACCTTTTCAACTTTAAACACTAAATGGCCAATTATTTCACGATATCATTACTTTTTGTGAAATAGTTTTTTGACGTGAACTTTAGTCATTATTTAAAGTTTTATAAGCGTAATTTACTCCATTGATTTTGGTCCCTAAATACTTAAATTGATATTAACCCTTGAAATAATGACCAGAATCAGGACAACGTTGTAACAAAAAGAAACAAAAGTAGGGTGTTATAATAAACAAATAAATGGAAGTATGTAGCAATTTCTTGCATTTAGCCAAAACATGAAAACAAAATATTTGTTATTTTAGCGCATAAATTGGATGGAAATTCTTGATCTGTTACAGCATCTTACCTTCATTTTTTCCATTATAGTATTGTACTCTCATTTTATTATCAAGTCATCATATTTCGAAGATTTTCCTGTGTATTATAGCATCTTACTTTCATTTTCTCCATTATAACATTTACCATTTTTTATCAATTGATCTTATTTCAAAAATCTACCCATTTATACTGTTGTACTTTCGGTTTTTGCTTTTATTAAGCCATTATATTCCTGAAAAATCTACCCATTTATACCATTATACTTTCGGTTTTTGTTTTTATTAGGACATTTTGAATCAGCTTTCTACTAGAATGTATGGTTGTCGGTGTTATTTTTTTTAATATTTAACCGTGTAATACACGGGTTTTAACCTACTATATATATATATATATATATATATATATATATATATATATATATATATATATATATATATATATATATATATATATATATATATATATATATATATATATATATATATATATATATAATACAACTAAACTATATCCTACCTAACCTAAACCACCTAATCCCTAATGGGATTTGAACCCAGGACCTCAAGGAGGCCGGGCATACTCCGGTGCCGCTGAACTACAAGTAATTTATATCATTTAAAGTCATGTTATCGTGCAACAAAGAATTAATTAGTTCATTAAAGTAAATCACTGATATATTAAAAAGTAACAGTCATCAATATATTAAAAAGGAAGAAAATATACAAAAAGTAACTCACTAATAGAACAAATAACATATTTTAATTAATTAGTTCATTAAAAAACATGAAAAGAGAAACTATATGGGTCTAAACTCAATGCCTTCAATAATAAGCCCTTCAAGAGACTTCTTACCAGGATGCCTCGATGCAAGCTGTATCAATACCTTTTTGGTGTTAGTGTCCATATAAAATTCCCATATTTGTACTTCCATCCAACCATGGTTTCTTTGTTGTGGAAGGCGTTTCGTTTCATAAACCTTTCCTCTAATAATTAGGATTTCAGAAGTACCTAAATGGATATACCATGGATTATACCAATTGGATGAAACAGATATTGATATATTCACCTCCGCATCATGTGCACAAAGAAAACGGTTTTCTTGTAATTTGTAAACAAGGTAAGTTGCATATGTCGTTTGAGGTGACAACATATCAGAATTGCACTTTATCTGAAATCTGTCATCAGGACCAAAACTCGCTTTTCCAAATCTACAAAAAAGACACATTGTGCTTCATTGAAATGCTGGATGAATAGGACAACATACTTGTGTAATAGGATTGGAGACGTGTATATTTTTTATTAAATATATAAACACAATGGGTACTAGACTCACAATCAATGCTTGTAATTTTGAACAAGTTCGGCTAACCCTACATATGCTAGCTGTAAAATCCTAGGTGGCTGCAAACTATCCTATGCGGGGTAAATTGGTGGGTTAAAAATCTCAGTTACAGGTACCTACTACTCATATGAAAAACACAAACATGACTATAGGGTGGGAGATAGAGAAAGACCTTGAGTCAGGTAAAGACCGCCATTCTGAGAGAAGATGTCCAAAAGCCAATCTTGCTGATAGCATATGACATTTCTTCCCATTCCTTCCAAGAGATAACCACTGCCAGTCAATAAATGTGTAAGTACTTGTTTAGGAATCATGGAGTTACTTACTGTGAACTGATGTTCATAGGCTTTACAACACCTATATATAAGAAATAAGTGAACCAACAACTATGCATCATTTATATTGCAGGTATACGTACCTCATCACCATATCTGATCGGGAACCCTTTGCATAGAATAGAGTAGAGTTCCTTCTTTGTCGTCCATTGCATAATATAATTTGATCTCTTGATAATGTCTTCATAATCCATTGGCAATTTTTTTTTCCAATATGTGTCTGGCATATCCACCTCTTTATCTTCAAATGTTACTTCATGTTGCACCTATAAAGCTTACACATTAGACTTTGATCGACTATTAGAAAAAACTCATAATCTCCAAATATGTTCTATCTAAGACTACAACAACTTTTCTCCCTTAACGATTCTCTAACATTGAAATGCTGTTGCAATGGATCTACTTTCCAAGAATGTTTGCAACACTAAAACAATGTTGAGTATGGAACATGACTTATGCTTTGGCCCCAAAGAAGTAGCTATCGACAATCACTGAGTTTGGTGAAAGCATCCAAGAATTCAAAAGTACGAACGAGTAGTTTGGAGCATAGTTGGGGGTTAGTGGGAAGTCAGGCAACAACCAAAACTAAGAAATGAGGATGTTGGGGAGAAGTCATGTCTGGAAGCAAGGCCAAACATTGAAGCACAACTTCTAGTTGTGGGGCTCAACATCAAAGTTGTGCCTTTCAATGTCCAAGACATACTTCACCCTTCGGATGATCAGGAGAAACTCCAAACTTCAGAGCTACAGATTGACTTGGTGACTTATACATAGAGTGTGTTGTCTATCTATGGTGCGTGATCGATTGCCCGGTTCATTATGGTGAGGTTGTCATTAGAGAATGATGTTCCTTATAACCTTGTACATAAGAAAGCAATAGTTGGATTGATCAAGGAATTATTTAAGATTTATGAAAACCCCTCGGTGACTAACAACGTTTACTTGATTGGAAATTTGATTAATACAATGATGAAGGAAGACATGTTGGTGGTGGATCATGTAAATAATTTTTTTTGATACTATCGATAATTTTATATGTTGATTAAAGTCGATGATAAAGTCTAGGCATTGCTAGTATTATCTTTGCTACCACAGAGTTGATTATGAATGGACATATGAATTATGAATTGAGTAGAACCATTAAGCTCACATTTTAAAGAATTCATGACTTGATCCTTGCTAAAGACATCCGTTGAAGGAATGTTAAGTAGTGCTCCAACAGTTTGTTAAGAATTGAAAAAGGGGAATAAGGTCCAATAGAAGGGGTAATAGCAGAGGAAGATCAAAGTCAAGGAGAATAAGGTAATCCAAGAGCACGAAGGGCATCTCACGAAGAAATTGAAAAAAAATGAAAATTTCAAAAACCAATTCTCAAAGTCTTGACTTCAAAGGGTAATAAGAAAGTAAATGTGGGTATAGGCTGAATTTGCAAACAAAAAGGTTACCTTTCAGAAGATGGGGAAAGCACTAAAGGTCGGGAAGTTGGAACTAGTTCATTCATATCTCTACAGACCCACGCCAGTTTCTTTAATAAAAGGAATTTGATATTACATAACTTTAACTGATGATTCCATGAGGAAGGCAAAGGAGAAAAAGTTATTTATTATTGGCTATAAATTGGATGACATGAGTTATCGCTTCTAGGATAACAATAATAGAATGGTTATTCGAAGCAGAGATGTGACATTCAATGAGAATGCGTGAATGTCGTTGATGTCGCCTGCTGAAGTAAGCAATTAGAATGCATAATTCAAGTTGTGATTGATGGGATTTTAGACGAAGACATTGTGAAGACTTTTAGTCTCTTTGAAATAACCAAAGTTTCTGAAAGTAGTGAGAGCTCATATATGTGGAGAAGCTGGAGTGAGTGGGAGTAAAGCCTCAAATGAAGGTAGCAAAGCCACATACAGTAGAAGTAAAGCCACTGAAACCGCAACTACAAAAACTCCCTAGAGATCCAATTGAGAAAGGAAACCTCTAGTAATATATTTTTTTAGCAAATTATTTGTTGTTGACAAAATATAGATAACCAGAAACTTATATAGAAGCTTTTGAGTATGAAAGATTTCATACAATGGAAAAAGACTATGGAGGATGAGTTTAGCTCATTTCATAAGAATCCGACTACATGCTTATTCGAGTTACCAAGGAAGAGAGTAGTACAAAACAAGTGGATATTCATTGTTAAGTATGAAATTGATAGAAGAAATAGGTACAAGGCCATATTGGTGGCAAAATGTTTCCATAAGAAGGTGAGAGTTAATTACAATGAGATTTTCTCACCAGTAGTGAAGATTTCCATAATCAGATTGCTGCTTGGCATTGTGGTTACATAATATTTCCATCTAGAGCAACTAGATTTAAAGACAACATTCTTGCATGGAGACTTTGAAGAAGATTTATACATGACATAAACCAGAAGTTTCAAATAGCTAGGAAGGAAAACTCGATGTGCATATTAAATAAAAGTATGTATAGGTTGAAGCAAGCTCTGAGGTAGTGGTACTTGAAGTTTAATAAATTATGCAGAGAGTTGGTATACGAGATATGAGATGGATCATTTTCTACTTAAAGAAATAAAACTCCTCTTTCATCATCGTTCTGTTATATTCTGATAACATATTGTAAGTTGGCTCTGACATGTACAAGATAAACATATTGAAAAATAAGTTGTCCAAATAGTTTGAGATGAAGAACTTAGGAGGAGCTAAGCAGATTCTTGGCATGAGAATAGTCAGAGACACGGTTGCAGCGGGTACTCTAAAACATTCTAAACAAAAGTAGATGTAGAGAGTATTAGAGAAGTTCAACATGGGAGATGCTAAGCCCAAGAGCACATCTCTTGGGATTCACCTAAAACTCTCAAAGAGGAAGTACCCAAAGACAAAAGAAGACAAATGAGAAATCGCCAAAGTTCCATATACCTTAGAAGTTGGTAGCTTGATGTATGTAGTGGCATGCGCTCAACTAAATATTATTTACATAGTGGGAGTTGTGTGCAAATTTATGTCTAATCCTGGGACGGAGCATTGAGAAGGTGTTGTGAAAGGCTTTGTTGATGCAAACTTGGGGGTTATGCAAATTCAGAGTATAGCACAATATGTTATGTGTTCACCATTGGGGCCAAAAAGTTGTTAAAGGCTTTGTTGATGCAGATTTAGGGGTTATGCAGTTCAAGGAAAAGTATAATAGGTTATGTGTTCACAATTGGGGGAACAACTATTGGATTGATGTGAAGACTTTAGAAGGGTGTTGCTCTTTCACTTGTTTGAAGAACTTTCTATCCAACTTGGGCATGAAACAAGAAGATAGTGTCATGCATTATGTTAACCAAAGTGCAATACACCTCATGAATAATCTGGTGTTTCATGGTAGAATAAAAAACATCAAAAGATGAAATACCACTTTATCAAGGAATTGATAAGCAACGGTACTTTGAACTTGAAGAGGATTCCTGGTAAGAAGAATCCAGCAAACATACTTACCAACAAAGTTACAATAGAGAAGTTGAAGTAATGCATGACTTTAACAAACTTTTGGAGGTGAAGAGATGAATTAGAGGGAGAAACAAAGAGATGATGCTACAAAATTGGATGGAAGAAAAGGTTAATCTGCCTCCAAGTGGGATTTTTGAGTGTGGAGCTTGATCTTAAAGCTTCCACCACATAGCAGAAGCTGCTGAAGCTTTAGGAGAAGCATCCAAGAAGCCGTAGTTGTGGACGAGTAGTCAAAAGTGCAACTACTGGGTTGATAAGAAGTAAGGCTACGAACAAAGTCATGAAGTGAGGTTGTGGGGTACATAGAAGTCATGTTTGGCAATGAGGCCAAACACTAAAGTGCGGCTGGTGGTTGTGGTGCTCAACATCAGAGCTTCGCCCTTCAGTGTCAAATACATGCTTAACCCTTTAGATGCAGTTTCGCATTTGGAGTTGTGGATTGGCTTAGTGACATGGGGACTAGCCTGTTGTGTACATGTTGTGCATAAGCAATGGTGATGTTATAGGCACACGAGCCCAATCTAGAAGAAATTAGGTTAAATGATTGTTCTAAACATATAGATCTTATATATGATTGTAATCTTATCCTGATATTGTAACAAGTGTGAAGGTAGAAAATGAAGTCTAGCGTGCTTTTTCTAGTTCATCAACAAAATATGTCTCTAGTTCGCATGTGCACGTAATCTGATTACTTAGATCAAGCGAACCACGTTAAATCCTTATGTTCTAGTTTAATCTTCACATCTTTTATGGTGTTTTGAGTTTGTCGAGTTGTTCTTGGCCCTAACAAAACATATATAAACAAAATGATCTTAATGATTAAACAAAGTTATTTGGCTTACACTCTCAACGGGTTGAACCATACATTAATCACCTGTAAACTTTAGAAAGGTCCTATATTATAGGTAGATTAATGTACTATATGTCTGGCCCATATCCAACCTTATATTTAGTGATGATTTAGATTTACATAAATCTAAAAATCGCATATTCCAGTCAAATAAAAACTAAGATAAGTTTAATGGCATTTATAATTTACTTAATTTTCGGCTTCTATTAGATCATAATGGACCAACCTCATTTCTTGCAGATCCCAAACTTTCACTTTGCTGTTTGCACACTGTAAATCTTTCATTCAGCTGAATTTTACACAAAAGAAAAAATTAGCATCAAGAATGTCTAATGTCAAAATATATTGAATAGGAAAAAATTAGATAACATAGAACATCAATAATAAACATTATCAATGTGTAGCAACTCAAATCAGTAAAAGAACTCACCTGTATGTGTTGGTGTTGATTTTGTGTCCCAATTGGCTTTGATAGTGATTCGACCTACTAACCTGAAATAGAACAAAATGTTCAATGCTCCTCCCTAGCCTGAATTTCCTTAAATTATCCCAAAATAACATTAATGCTAACAGTCCAGCGCTTGAGTAACCAACACATACCAGCCTGCAGCCAACATAAAAATTGTTTAAGGTATTTCATAATTAACATTAAATGACTACAAGAAATTTGAAGCTGAACAATAAGGGCATCAATGTAAAAATTTAACCTAAATCTGAAACAATTTACCGATTAGTATAGAAGAAAATCACCTGAGTTACATACAGATTCTTCTTTCTGAGCACCGATCATCGAGAAAATTCAACTTGACATCGTTTATAAATGTATAATTAGCAATCTATTTCATCACACTTACACAAAAGCAATAACATCAAGAATACGTTTCCTTTGTATGTGAGAAGAGCAATGGTGGGTAGCCGATGAGTCCAAAAATTTATGTGTGATTACACCACCATAAACATAAAAAGAAATTACAAATTCTTAATTAAGAAAGGGTTCTAAATCGTGAACAAATAACATACCATATTAACGGAGGTGTGGTTTAGCAGTGGTAGCAAACGTGAGAGGTAGCATAGATCTAGGGTTTTAATACTTGGCGAAAGTAATATGGAGGTGGGAGGCGGTGATGAGTGACTACACACTGTGTCCTAATTGTAGAGATGGTGGTGATGTGGGATTTAAGGAGGTGTGGAGTGGTGGTGGTGGTGGAAAAGCAAAATAACTGACGGTCCATTGCATCGACGATGGTGGCGACATCAATTTTTTCTATAAGGTGGAGTAGGGTGGCGGTTGATCGAGATGAAGACAACGGTGGTCCGATTGTGGCGATGGTCCTCCGATTAGGGCAACGGTAGCAGGCGTAAATCGTAAATGGTGGACTCGGCATCTCTTAGTAGTGGTGAATATGGTAACAGTAATGGTGCAGAGAAATCATAACTTCCTTCCGATTTAATCATGGAGTTGATTTCTCAATCGATGATTTTTTTGGCTGATTTTAAGGGATCTACAGTTATGAAAAATTGAAAACAGATTATAAACTGAATTTCTTGACAGGTGGCTAAATTGTTTAGGCGGAAAAAAAAGAGATAGATGTTTATAAATACGACAAGTGGCAAAGTGAAAGTCTAAAAGAGTGACATGTGGCATCTAAGTTTTGTTTTATTAGAAGAGATAGATCTGATTTAACTTGTGGACAAATTACTATGAGCTATAATATAATTAACATTTCATTTCATAAATCCCTATTTACCGTTCATAAAATAAAAAAGCAACGGTTTATAGATATAGCTAATTACCGTCGTGCCCTCATTTATAATGATTCCTTTCGAGAGAAGCATCTCTAGTTCCTCTTTGTTGACCGCACTTTTAAACATCTCTCTAAACGCCACCATTTTAGAGATCTCTTCCTTCTCCCATTTCAGAAATCTCCTGCTGAAACACGAGCGCAATCTCAAGTTTTTCCACAACTTGAGACATCTTTGGCCGTTCTGCACGCGATTTCTGCATACATTTATAGGCGATTTCTGAAAATATTTCCAGTGACCTGTGATCCATGTCTTGCTTCAAAGGATGAAAAACGATCTCATCTAGTTTCTTCTCCTTGTAGCTTTTTTTCCACCTTCGCACTAAACTTTGAAACTGATTATTGTTATTTTTATAGCAAAGGCTTCCACATAACACTTCAAACAAGACCACGCCAAAAGAATACACGTCGGACTCTTTTGTTAGGATATTGGTCTCCATATACATCGGATCTATGTACCAGAGGGTACCAACAACATTGGTAGCAAGAAATGTGTGTTGCTGATTGGCGGGTCCTATTTTCGAGAGTCCCATATCTGAAACTTTAGCTTTCCAATTCTCATCCAGGAGAATATTGGAACTTTTTATATCCCTGTGAATGACTCTTTGTTGAGTCCCGTTAGGATCATGAAGATAGCACAGTCCCCTTGCCGCCCCAAGACAGATCGTAAGACGTTGCCTCCATGTGAGAGTTGTGCTACTCAAATGGCGTTCGAGGCTTCCATGAGATGCACGTTCATACACAAGGATCTTCTCACCGTCCTCATCACATAATCCCAGTAGAGAGATGAGATTTTCATGTGTGTACCGGAAAAGCATCAAGATCTCTTTCAAGAACTCAGGGTTTCCCTGCCCACAGTTGCTACTCAGACGCTTAAAAGCAACCAATGTTTGCCCCTTAGAGTCAGAGAGCACTCCTTTGTATACCTTCCCGAATCCACCTTCTCCAATAACATTGTTGTCATCAAAGTCACCGGTGATTGACTTTATCTCTCTCAAGTTGAAGTGTTTAAGATGTTGAGAAGCTCCTTCAGAAAAGCCTCCATTATTTGTTGGATCAAAGGGATTGTAAGAGGTTGGATCTTAACATGTTCAAACTGGTTCAAAGGGGTGTTAGTACTTAAATAAACTCCGCGTACAGCCGTAGGAGATCCATAAGATCGCCTGCAGGACATGTGACACCATTCCAACCGACTCTCTTTGTTTTTTCTTTCTTTCATTTCTAAACAATTTAAAAATCAGTATGCTGAAAATAATAGAAATATTAGATCTTACTGATAATTACTGTATTTTTCATAGTAGATAAAACTTTTTTAGTAATTAAAATATAAGAAAAACAAAAAAGAAAAGAGAGAACTCGTTTTTCATATATTTGCTTACACTTTTTTTCAAATTAAATATAAATTCTGATTATAAATTGGTCAATGGATGTCGGACACTCCACAAGATCTACTTAATAAGGCTACACGGAGTAGCTGATCGCCAAGAGGTCGCCAACCCTCTTGGCGACTCGCCAACCCCACTCCAGACCAAATGGCCAGCCACTCGCCAAAGATGGATCGCCAACCTGTTGGCGAGATGCCAACAGGTGTAAAACTTTCAGAAAATGGCAAAAACAGCCCCTCAACAGGTGTAAAAGTTTCAGAAAATGGCAAAAACAGCCCCTCGTTAGCCATTGGCCACCACTCCCTACAAAATGGCCAACGGCTGCCAACCCACAAAAACTTGTCACTACAAGGATAGGGGTTATTACCGGCGAGACATGTCGCCGCTACTGAGTCGCCGCAAATAGTTTGTCGCTAATGCCTAAAAATCGCCGCTAATGCGTCGCCGGTAATAGTTGTCGCCGCAAATGACTGATGTCGCCGGTAAAGATGTCGCTGCTAATGGTTGCCTCAATTTCCGGTGATGACGTGTCACCGGAGATGGCATCGCCGCTAAAGATGACAAATGTCGCCGCTAAAGGTTGTTTTATATTATATTTTTAAATTATTATTATTATTATTATTATTATTATATTTTTTTTAGAATTATGAATACTTTTAATATAAAACCAAAATTGTAATAAATGAAGCAACATACGAGATAAACAATTCTAAACAAATACTAATATCTAAAACATAATCTTCTTTACACAAATTAACATAGTCAAACAACAAAAATAAGAAACTACTCTAAGTCGTCGTCTTGATCATCTTGATCGCCTTCATCACCTTGGGTATCCCCGGCACCCTTGCTCGTTCCACCACCGTGCCCTGGCGTGTATGTACGTAAAAATTCTGCCAACGCATCTCTGTGTCTTGGATCCTCAAGCATCTGTGCAAGCGCATCCTTCAAAAAAATAAAAATGTATATTATTAGTTAAAAACAAATTAAGTATTTAACAATGAAGTAGTTAACAATTAATATTTACCTTTGTAGGTGTTTCTTGGGAAGGTTGGCCTACATCAAAATGAGGCCGTATTGTCGGAGTCACGGGAGGTTTACGGCCAATCCCTTTGTAATGTCCACGGCGAGAACCCAACACCTTTTCAAATACCCCAACTTCCTTCGCGGGTTCCAGGGAGGGATCATTTAATAACTCAAACTCACGTTCCAACTCAATCTGCATTTTACATAAATAAATAAAAAGTTAGCATTTTACATATATTAAATATAATAATGATGTTGAACTAATTTTTTTGTATAAACACTTACATATTGTTGATAAGCCAGGTCACTGTCCCATGTCCCATCTTTGCGGGTGTGAGCCTTCTTGAATTGTTCGATTTTCTTTCTACCCTGTTTAACAATAAAAAATTAGATTTGAAACAAAGCATTATCGATTTGAAACAAGCGGTAATATATATACAAAGCATTACCGATTTGAAACAAGCGTTGGTATATGTGCTTGTCCCCCCACGGTTGGTGTATTGTTGTTTTTGACGGGTTCCTTTGTTAGCATCAGATCGCCGTCGATATTCTGGTGTGCAAAAAAAGTCTATAGTTTTGTTCCAATTTTGAAGAAGCATACCCTCGGGGGGTGAGCTCTAGCCCTGTCTATATCATTATATCCTCCCGCCTCATCAAACTCATCTTTTGCATCACTTTTCCGGTCCCTATACCGCTTCATCAGCACCGCATCAATACCACCCTTCAAATGCATACGCTCGCAATCATCCTCAATCGCATCAAAATCGAAGTTCCTCTACAAATTGAAAATAACTTAGTCAAGTAAAAATAAATAAATAAATAAATAAATAACATACAAAAATAAAGTTATATAAATAATTTACCTTGAGATGCTGTACTAATGCATCCTTCTCGGCTTTGGTAACAGTGTTCCAATCTTTTCGATCAAAGGACATGTTATTCCACATGTATATCCCCACCTCACGAACAAAGAGGTCATACGGTCTACCAACCGGGGTATACGTAGTCGCTCTATCAAACTCCAATGTAAATTTTTGCCCTGTCTTATCGCGATGTCGTTTGGACCAATTCAACTCGAAGTCTTGCCTATCGGGTTCTTTTAATCCAAACTCAAGATGCTTGCCTGGTTTACGAAACAATAGACGATCTAGTTGAGCTTTTATATCTGCATTACTAAATTGTCTCGGAGGGGGCCTCATCTCTTGTTTCCCGTTAAAGTTCATATTCTTTCTTAAAGGATGGTCGGCAGCTAAGAATCGACGATGACCAAGATATACGATTTTATTTGTTACACTAACGGAAGGAGTGTCTTCATTGCAAGTCGGACATGCTTTGTAGCCTTGTCCGCTCCAACCTGATAAACTACTACGAGCTAGATAGTCGTTTATCGTCCATAACAATGCCGCCTTCGTAGTGAAGAACGTTTTGGTCGATGCATCTTTAGTATGAACCCCCGTTTGCCACAACTGCTTGAGCTCTTCCACCAACGGCCTAAGAAAAACATCCATGTCCTTCCCAAGTGATTTAGGGCCACGAATCAACAAGGATAACATGAATGATGTCTCTTTCATGCATAGCCATGGAGGCAAATTGTATGTCGTGAGTATAACCGGCCACGTGCTATGAACTGAGCTCATGTTGCCATACGGATTCAAACCATCAGCTGCAAGCCCTAAGCGAACATTCTGGGGTTCCCTCGAGAAGATAGGGTAGTTTTGATCAAATTCTTTCCACGAAGACCCATCAACAGGATGGCGCATCGTGCCTTCTTCTGATCGTCTGATACTGTGCCAAATCATATCTTTAGCTGTGTGTCTTGAACAGTACAAACGTCGGAGTCTGGGGGTCACAGGAAAGTAACGTAACACCTTGTGAGCTATCTTCTTACCGTTTGTCTTTTCATTGATCCACCGGCTCTCGTTACAGACAGGACAATTCTGCAAGGAGCTATATTCTTTCCAAAAGAGAGCACAGTCATTTCTGCACACATGTATCGACTCGTACCCCAAACCTATCTTTTTTAGTGTCTTTTTTGCTAAATAATGTGATGAGGGGATCTTGTTGCCTTCTGGATATGAAGATTGCAACAACTCAAGGAGTTCATCAAATGAACTATTAGTCCATTTGTGATTCACCTTGATATGCATAAGCTTTGCTAAGAAGTCTAGGGAAGAAAACTTAGCACACCCAGGATATAATTCTGATTGGACTTCCTTTAATAGGTCTTCAAAATCATCACAAACACCAATACTCTCTGTATCCAAGTTCCCTTCGTCGATGTTGCTATCCTCTTCCATCACCTCCTCCATAACGTCTTCAATAACATCAATCATATCGTTCCTTGGTGCCACATCATCCACAACTGTATCGTTCCTTGGTGCCACATCATCCACATCTGAAGTTTCACCGTGATAGCACCACGTCTTGTATAACCGAGAGAACCCAAATACCCGCATATGATGTTTCATTAGATGCATAGGCAATAAGATAGTGTTATGACATCTTTGACACGCACATCTGACATAACCTCTGCTATCGGCATGTTCTTGGCAAATCTTGGCAAATGATTCGAGGCCTTGCTCGAACTCAGGTGACTTACGTTTTGGATTAGTAGTCCAGCTTTTATCGATAGGCATTATGCAACTGGAACATATATTAGGGTTTAAATCGGATAAAGTATTTGTATAGGAAACAATAGGTTATACAATTAGATCGCTGAAAGGATAATTCAAAAACTATCCTCAGAAGGGGAATAGATTATCGGACAACGATGATAGAGTATTTGCAAAGGTAGGCTTCTACACCCACTTTTTGAATACTTTATCTCATATATGAATGTGTATTACATGACTGTTTGTTTAAGAAAAATTCGGCAGCATTTCCCCTTAGCTCCCAGGTATATTTGTAAGTATATACCCGAGGAGCAAAGAGAAAATGACAACCAAATTTTTCTTAAACGAGCAATCATGTAATACACATTCATATCCTAGATGAGATAAATCATTCAAAAAGCTGTCCCAAAACGGGGACAACTCGAAATTAATTACTAAATCAATTTCGAGCGGGTATTTCTAAGCTTTTGATGATTGAAACGAAGAAATGTAAACATATAGTTTACGTTTCAGAGTACCTAAACACTACAACATTTGCGATTTAAATAAGTTCATGTTTTTAGTTTAGGGGTTATGGTTTAGAGTTTAAGTTTTATGGTTTAAATAAGTTTGTGTTTAGGGTTTAGGGTTTAGGGTTTAGGGTTTAAGGTTTAGGGTTTAGGGGTTAGGGTTTAAAGGTTAAGTTTTATAGTTTAAATAAGTTTATGTTTAGGGTTTAGGGTTTAGGGTTTAGGGTTTAGGGGTTAGGGTTTAGAGTTTAAGTTTTATGGTTTAAATAAGTTTGTGTTTATGGTTTAGGGTTTAAGGGTTAACGTTTAGTGTTTAGGGTTTAGGGTTTAGGGTTTAAGTTTTATGGTTTAAATAAGTTTGTGTTTAGGGTTTAGGGTTTAGGGGTTAGGGTTTAGGGTTTAGGGTTTAGGGGTTAGGGATTAGAGTTTAAGAAATAAGTTTATGTTTAGGGTTTAGGGTTTAGGGTTTAGGGGTTAAGGGTTAGGGTTTAGGGTTTAGGGTTTAGGGTTTAGGGTTTAGGGTTTAGAGTTTAAGAAATAAGTTTATGTTTAGTGTTTAGGGTTTAGGGTTTAGGGTTTAGGTTTAGGGTTTAGGGTTTAGGGTTTAGGGTTTAGGGTTTAGGGTTTAGAGTTTAAGTTTTATGGTTTAAATAAGTTTGTGTTTAGGGTTTAGGGTTTAGGGGTTAGGGTTTGAAGTTTAGGGTTTAGGGTTTAGGGTTTAGATTTTATGTTTTATGGTTTAAGGGTTTATAGTTTAGGGTTTAGGGTTTAAGGTTTAGGATTAAATATTAAATAATTTTATTAAAACGTTACATTAACGTATAACTTTATTTTTTATAAGTTGCGATTTAGACGTTATATTTAAAATGATTTAAAAAATCTATATAATTAAGTATTTAATAATTAATTTTAAGATTTAAACATTATATTTTTTTATAATTTACAATTTAAACATTATATTTTTTAAAATTAGAATTTAAACGTTATATTTAAAACAATCTAAACGTTACATTTATAACAATCAAATAATTAATAGTTAAGTATTTAACAATTAAGTTTTTAACATAAGCATTAAGTTCTTAATAATTAAGTTCTTAAAAATTAAGCACTTATCAAAAATATTCCCAAACATATTATATTTTCCAAATCATTTTTCAAATTAAGCACTTAATAATTAAATACTTAAAAATTAAGTACTTAACACATTAAGAACTTAACACCATCACATTATACATTTTCCAAATCATTTTCCAAACATATTATATATTCCAAATCATTTTCCATGTTAAGCACTTAATAATTAATCACTTAAAAATTAAGTTCTTAACATATTAAGAACTTAACACCATCACTTCCAAAACAAATCAAAACCATTAAACATTTTTTCATAAACCATTAAGAGCTTATAATAAGTCATTTTTAAAGAACTTAACACATTAAGAACTTAACATATTAAGACCATTAAACAAAATTGCAAAAATCATAAACACATACTTAGGGTGGTAGATGTTGTTTCTGAAGCAAGTGGCCGACAGTGGGGGAGTTTTTCCGGCAGCCTCCGGTGGTGTTCTTGGTGGTGGTGGTGGTGGTTCTAACAAGAGAAAAAGTTGTTTAAAAATCAACATTTAAAACAATATAAATAGATAATCAAAAAACTTACACAATAGATGATAAATCTCGCCGGAAATGAGAAGCTATCGCCGGAAAAGAGAAGCCAATCGCCGGAAAAAACGTGTGTCGCCGAAATTTGCTCGGGAACGCCGGTAAAGAGAAGCAAATCGCCGGTACAAGTGAAAGAGAGCACCGAGGGGTTGCTTTGGGGTGGTGGTGGTCGGAAAATCGAGAGAAAATCGCCGGAATAATCGAGAGGAAATGAGAGGGTTGTTTGGGTTGCGTAACAGACGAAATGGGGAGCTGGAGAGACTAAGTCTGTTCGCAGACTTTTAGCGGCGACGTAATTAGGGTTTTACCGGCGACATAGGAATTAGCGGCGACGCGTTAAAAACGTCCTTCCTTTCTTGACCGTCAGATGGTAATGCAATGGACGGTAAAGATGGCGATCCGCGTGACATAGCAATAGCGGCGACAAAACGGCATTAGCGGCGACACCTATGGAGGGAAATTTTCCCGCTACTTTTTTCACCGTCGGATCACACATTTTGTGGACGGTTTGGATTAAACATCACGCGGATCGCTGAACGCTCAATACCGGCGTCACCGTTACCGGCGACATCCGGTATTAGCGGCGACACCAAACGCGTGTTTTGGATGTCGCCGCTAATACCGGCTGTCGCCGGTAAAGGTGACGCCGGTATTGACGACATTTCTTGTAGTGTGTTGGCCATCCCTTGGCCATTGGCCACCACTCTATGTAGCCTTAACATAAAAGAATCGCTCATTTCTCTTGTGGTTTTATTTTATACTTGATTATTTGTTGGAAGATGGGAATTTATAATATAAAATGAAATTAAAAAATTATTTAGTTATCCTTGTAAGAAAAACTTGATAAAAGTCAACGGAAATTATATAAACTAAAGGGCTTTAAAAGTTTTTAACTTTCATTTTTTAGAAGAAACTTAATACAAAAGAAAAGGCTTAGTTTGACATGGCAGATTTTAGCGTTTATTTAAAAAAAAAAAAAAAAAAAAAAATCTCTTAATCTGCTTGGTACTTCAAGTAGATTTTAGTTTTTCCGTTGAATATCTTGTTTTAAGCAATTTTATATATTTAAAACTAACAATTAATTTTCTCAAACAGTTTTACACAATTAAAAATAGGGATGAGCTTGATCCTGAAACCGACCCGACCGGGACCGAACCTGAGCCGGACCGAGACCAAGCTAAGGGAAATCCGGAACCGAGGACCGACCAAAAATGTGTAGTTGGTCTTGGGGTCGGGGTCGGTTTTGCATGGGTTCGGTCGGGTATTACCCGAGCGGGACCAAGAGTTTGATTTTGGGTCTGGTTTTGGTCTTGGTATCGGGTATTGTCTTGGTATCGGGTTTGGTCTCGGGACCGAGAGAACCGAGTGGACCAAGTAATTAATTTTGGTTCCGGGTTTGGTCTTGAGACCGAGAGAACAGAGCGTGACCAACCTTAACAATTTTATTTTGCTTAAATGAGACGTTTGATATATTTTTACATAAATTGACAAGTTTATAAACGAGCCATTTTTAATAACATTTTTAAATAAATGAGATGTGTGTTTATAAGGAATGAATTGTAATTGCAAGCAAACATAAACAAACCAAACATATTAAAAATATTCAAGTGTTCAACACAATTTAACAAAACCAAACATAAAGTTTTTAGTTCACCATCAAAATCATCAAATTCTCCTACTCATCTATTATCTCTAAATGAGTCTTCCCTTTGCCTTGTCTTCTATTCCGTATTGCGTCTTCAATTGCTAGTAAAAACAAGAGTATAAGACAACTTATAGTTAGTATGTAGCAATATGTCAATTAAAATAATTTACAAAACAAAAAATGTTACCTTTGGCGATCTCATCATCCTTTAAAAGTTGCTCAATATTGTCAACTATTGGTTTGCGTGATTTCCTCACCCAATCTTGGGTGCAAACCAAAGCTTCTACGATAGGTGTCGCCAAGTTAGTTCGGTACGGGTCTAAAATTCGTCCACTGGTACTAAAAGCGGACTCCGATGCCACCGTTGATATTTGAATCCCCAATAGATCTACAATTTTAAAATAAACAAGTCACGTATTTAAAAAACCATATTAAATAACATATAAAAATATATTAGAATTGTACCTTTGGCCATGCGGGAAAGTATCGGGTACCGAGATTCATTAGCTTTCCACCATGCAAGTATATCAAATGACTTGTTGTACGGTTCTCTTTTTTCAGCCAAATATCTACACAACTCTGATTCTGGTGAAGCCGAGTTGTTCCCCATTTCGGACAAAAAGTCACCAAAAAAATCGTTATCGTCATCAATAACGCGTTGTACATCTTCATTACCATGACTTTGACAATGCACTTTGGACGACGCCTTCTCTATTCTTTCTTTGTACATGTCATAATATTTCTCAAGCTTTCATTCAACATTGCGTACTAATGACAACACCTTCAAAGAAACATCGGAATTAGACATGGGATTTGTTTCCAATATTGTGAGTCTAATCATTTTGTCAAACGCGTGACGGAGAAAATCAATCTTTTGTTGCGGATCCAAGACAGCCGCAAAGTACATATACACGTTGAGTTTATCTAAATCACCCCAATACTTGTTGAATTTCTCTTCCATCTCAACCCCCATTTGGCAAAATGTTGGTTTCAATGACCAATCCATGATGTGTTTGTAAACATCGCATGTTTCCCGGAAAAACCGATTTGACAATGGTTCGGTACTTGACGACACGATGTCCGTCTTGGTCTTGAATTTCTCCAAAAATGTCACCACCTCTCTACATATCTCGAAGTCTTTGGAATTGGGAGGTAACACATCTCGTCGGTAAGAAGAATCTACAATATAAAAACAAAGTTAGTGATACAAATTTTCGACTTTGATATCCCATTTTCCGAGGCCTGTAAAACAGTCAATATGAACTCTATTTAAGTGATTCCAGAGCCTAAAATGGACTACTACTCATGAATTTTAAGCTAAAACATTTTCAGGTCAAACCGGCTTCGTATGAAGTCGTGATGACACTTTCAAAACCGGGACAGAATGCAGAAAAGTAAAATAAGACTGCACAAAACAGCCTTGACAGGCTGTGTTCGGGGGGCTGTAAAACAGTCAATATAAAACCGATTGCAGCAATTCCAGAGCCTAAAATGGACTACTACTCATGAATTTTAAGCTGGAAAATTGTCTGGTCAAAACGACTTCGTATGAAGTCGTGACGACAATTACAAAACCATGTAAAATTGCAGCAAAAACAGAAAATAACGAGTGAAATAACTTACCACAAACCGAGTATGCCGTGAAAGAATCTTCCAATTCAACCGCCCTTTTGAGTAGCTCATATGTTGAGTTCCAACGGGTGGGCAAATCGTTGCATAAGAACTTGTTGGATTCCACGCCTTTATCTTTCATGCATTCCTTGAATCGCGCAATTCGTTGCGTTGAATTTCTAATATAACGTACCGCTTTTGTGATGAGGTTGACACTACTTTGACACACACTAAGCCCATCTTTAACGATTAAGTTTAATATGTGAGCCATACATCTAATGTGTAGATGTTTGCCATCATCATACAAATTTGGTAACATTTCCCTTAAATATTGTACCGCCTTGTCATTGGATGTGGCATTGTCTACGGTGATTGTCATGACATTTTTTATCCCCCATCCTTGGATACAATCAACAATCTGGTTACCTATATCCTCGCCCCTATGACTATCTATTGATCTAAAGTTAATTATTCGTTTGTGCATAACCCAATTTTCATCAATAAAATGGGCGGTCAAAACCATATAATTAATTCTTTGACACGAGCTAGTCCACGTGTCGGTGGTCAAATGGACCACATTCAAAGGGTTACTTAAAAATGTAAATATCTTGTTTCTTTCCTCAAGGAAGTAATCTCCAACTTGTCGGGGAATTGTATGCCGTGAGGGTAACACGACTTTCCCGTTTAATGAATTTGTATATTCGATGAATGCCTCGTTTTCAACATATTGAAAAGGCAATTCACCAACGACAAACAAATTCAACAATGCTTTTTTTATTCGTTTTTCATTATGCTTCCATACACCTACACTACCCTCCCCGGCCCCTTCTTTTTTAAATTGTAGTGTCGTTTGGTCTTTTTCTTTTTTGTTTTCCCGGTTTTCGAGGCAACCTTCATAGTGTTTTTTTAAGCTAGATGTACCGTTTTACCAACTATTAGTTAATTTTACCAAACTGTCCAAAATGTGAACTCATCAAGATTTATAATTGTTTAAACAACGAGTATTCACATTCAATTTTGCTACATGTTCTTAATATTTGTTTATCGGATTCCTTCTCTTTTTAATGTAAAAAAATATTGGTTTTAGATATCATGTCATCATGTGGCGGATTCACACTCTATACAAAAATAACCCTTAAGCGTTCATAATAATTGTATCGAGTTTTCGAGTTTTCCACCTTGACAAGACATTATATTGTTGTGTAATCTGAAAATATTATACTAAAGAAAAATTGTATTTGGTCCAAATTTTTTTAACTATGTCGGTTTCTATAAAATAAGGTAAAATATATATACATCATTTTTCAAGTATTTTTATAGATACTTACATACACTTTTTAAAGGATCAAACTCAAAGAAATATATTAAACTTCTGAAATAGGGATCCAATAAGAAAAGAAATTTTGGTAGGAAATATAAGAAGTGTTTTATTTATACTATTTTTGATAGACCAACCAAATAAACCATTATAATATGGAAAAAATAAAAACATGATTTGCAAAAAAAAATCTCCGAAAAAATGCTTCGATGATTCATTTTTGTGATGATTCATTAAAATTGTCCATAGAGTGTATAAAAGATTGTTCCATAAAAAATGAATCATCGAGTTGTTTTTTCGAATTTTTTTTTTGCAAATCGTATTTTTTTGTAGTATCTAATAATTCATTTTGTTGGTTTGTAAAAAAATATGCAAGTAAAACATTTCTTACCCTTCGTACATCTCTTTAATCCTGGCCGTTGAAATAAAAATGAATCCTATGGTGGTAAAAAAAGGGCGGTAATATTTCCCCCCAAAAAATAACGATGTCGCCCCTAATGCTAAAAGTCGCCCCTAAAGGGTGTCGCCGCTAACGGCGGGATCCGGACTCCCTCCTTCTGTTTAATCTTAGCCGTAGGAACAAAAAATGATCGGGCGGTCGAAAAAAGAAGCGCTAAATTTTCCTCCGCTTTTTGTTGGAAGTCGCCGCTAATGCTCCAGGTCGCCCCTAAAGGGTGTCGCCCCCAATGCCTAAAAGTGATTTTCTCTCATTCGTCTCCTCTTTCACGCATTCTGTGAAGCTCCCACCCTAATTTCTCTCTCGAGGTGTTGCGATTCCAGCCGATAGTTTGGACAGATTTCAAGGTTTTTTTGTTGTAATCTTCAACAAAAAAGGTAAGTTATCATATATTGAACTTAGGGTTTTGTAATTTGTTGTAGTTTTAATGATTGTTTCATGTTTTTTGTATGGTTTTGAAGCTTGTGTTCTTGAAAGATCAATCACCAACAGTATCTACTTGTAATCTTCAACAAAAAGGTAATTTTCTCACATATTAAATTTAGAGTTTTGTGATTATTTGGTATTTTAATTGTTATTTCATGATTTATGTAAAATATGTTTGCTTGAAGATGTTAATGTATATAGATGTATATAAAGTTTTGATTATGGATATGGATTCTTTAATAATATGTATATAAAGTTTTGATTAAAGAATTGTATATGACTATTTTGATATGAAGAAATTCATGGAATTTGTATGAAAATGTTAATGAATTGTATGATATGTTATGAACTTAATTGTTAAGAACTTAATTGTTAAGAACTTATTTGTTAAGAACTTAATATGTATTGGATGGTGTGTTTAGGTTATTATTGTTTGTTTGTTAGGTTATTAATAAGAACTTAATATTATGCATTGAACTTATTTTGACTTATTTGTTAAGAACTTTATTAGTTATGACTTAATATTATGTTAATGGAATGTATGATAGTTAGGACTTATTTTGACTTATTTGTTAAGAACTTATTAGTTAACGATTTCTTTAGATTGCTATAATAGAAAACAACAAAATTAGGATACTTTAGTTAACAAAAATAAGAAACAACAATGCTCTAATAGAAACAAAAAACAAAAGTAGGATGCTATAATTAACAAAAATACTAAAGTAAAACATAAACCCTAAACCCTAAAGTTAAAAACTAAATTCTTAAACCTAAACCCTAAATATTAAAGCTAAAATTCTAAAACATAAACATTAAACCTTAATCCTTAAACCTTAAACCATAAACCTAAACCTTAAATTCTAAGACATAAACCTTAAACGGTAAACCTTAAATTCTAAATTCTAAAACATAAACCATATATTTTAAACCTTAAAGCCTAAATTCTAAAACCTTAAACCCTAAACCCTAAACCTAAACTCTAATTTCGAAACCCTAAACCATAAACCCAAACCATAAATTCTACATCCTAAACTCATTGATTTTTAGTTTAATTCTTTTTCTTTTTGATCATCTTAAGCTTAGAAATACCCGCTCGAAATTGATTTAGAAATTGATTTCGGGTTGTCCCCGTTTTGGGACTGCTTTTTGAATACTTTATCTCATTTAGGATGTGAATGCGTATTGCATGATTGTTCGTTTAAGAAATATTTGGTTGTCATTTTCTCTTTGCTCCTCGGGTATATATTTACAAATATACCTGGGAGCTAAGGGGAAATGTTGCCGAATTTTTCTTAAACGACCAATCATGTAATGCGCATTCACATATGAGGTAATGTATTCAAACAGTGGGTGTAGAAGCCTACCCTTGTGAATACTCTATCCGTTGTCTGATTTCTCCAAAATATTCTGATCGAGACAGTCTATTTAGTTTTAGGACTGCATTATGAATACTCTATCTCTATTCTGGTTTTTCTGTTGCCATTTTGGTGAACAAAAAATCTCTAACTTCGTCGTTTCCCCTAAAATAATCTAATATGAAATTTAATTCAAACATCTTTTATGTTTCAGTTACATCATGCCTATCGATAAAAGTTGGATTACTCTTGAAAACCGTAACTCTGACGCATTCGAGGAAGGACTCAATAGTTTTGTTGAGAGATCCAAACAACACATCGACAGTAGAGGTTTAATCATATTTCCATGTAGACCATGTGAACTCATAGAATTCGTAAAACTATTAATAATGAAATCCCACATACATGCGTATGGCTTTAGTAAACGTTATGATACATGGACCTATCATGGTGAAAGAAGAACTATGATGGTACATGCCGTAGGTCCAAGTCAAAACCAAGCACCAAGTGACGACATAGCTCCAAGTCACGACATGGTTGACGTTATCAACGACGTTATGGGGAAAATATGGGGGAAAACAATACTAATCGGGAGGAAGGGAACTTAGATACAGAGGACAACGTTGCCGATGATGGATTTCATAAGCTGTTAGATGAAGTCCAAGAAGAATTATATCCTGGTTGTACCTGGTTTTCTTCCCTCGACTTTTTAGCAAAGCTGATGCATATCAAGGGGAACAACAAATGGAGTGATGCTTCATTCGATCAGCTCCTCGAGTTGTTGGAATCTGCATTTCCTAAAGAAAACAAGGTTCCCACTTCACATTATGCAGCCAAAGCGAAGCTGAAAAAACTTGGTTTGTGTTACAAGTAAATACATGTGTGCAAATACGATTGTGCTCTCTTTTGGGGCGAAAACAAGTCGTTGCAGAATTGTCCTATTTGCAATACCAGTCGGTGGGTTGATGACAAGAAAAAGAGCAAGAAGGTGGCACATCAGGTGTTACGATACTTTCCTGTGACCCCCAGACTACGACGTTTGTATTGCTCAAGGCACACGGCAAAAAATATGATTTGGCACAGTACCGGACGATCAGAAGACGGTACGATGCGTCATCCCGTTGATGGATCTTCATGGAAAGACTTTGATTTAAAGCACCCTAACTTTTCAAGGGAACCTCGAAATGTTCGCCTAGGTCTTGCTACTGATGGTTTTAATCCATTTTCTAACATTAATTCAGGTCATAGCACATGGCCTGTCATACTCACTACATACAAGCTACCACCATGGCTATGTATGAAAGAGTCATCATTCATGTTGGCCTTGTTGATTCCTGGCCCTAAATCACCCAAGAAGGACATGGATGTCTTCCTTAGGCCATTGGTGGAAGAGCTTAATCAATTGTGGCACTCGGGCGTACGTACTAAAGATGCAGCAACAAATACGTTCTTCAATATGAAAGCGGCATTGTTATGAACAATAAGCGACTTTCCAGGTCGTACTAGTCTATCTGGTTGGTCTGGACAAGGGTACTATGCATGCCTAACTTGCAATAAAGACACTCCTTCAGTCGCTATAGAAAATAAAATCGTTTACCTTTGTCATCGCCGTTTCTTAAATGCTAACCACCCTTGGAGAAAGAGTTTGGATTTTAATGGAACACACGAGACATGGCCCCCCATAAAACAACTTACTCATGAAGAAATAGAAGTTCAGTTAGCTCAAGTACTGAGTTATGTACTAGGCAAACATCCTGGATTTGGTCTTGCTAATGCTAACAAGAGAAAACGAATGTGGCACAACTGGACCAAACGAAGCATTTTTTTCGAACTCGATTATTGGTCATCTCTTCAGTTAAAGCATAACTTAGATGTTATGCACATCGAGAAAAATGTGTGTGATAGCTTGTTGGGTACCCTTCTGAAGAAGGACAAGTCCAAAGACACACGAAGTGCAAGGAAAGACTTGGAGAATCTGAACATTCGAAAACAATATTGGATACGAAAAAAACGTAACAAAGAAGATATACCCCATGCAAAATACTCATTCAAGGACTCTGATCGAAAACATTTTTGTCAATTTATAAAAGACGTTAAACTTCCGGATGGGTTTGGATCCAACATTAGCAATAAAGTGAAAGATAATGATAAAAACATTACTGGGTTGAAATCTCATGACAATCACATTCTTATGCAGCGTTTGATACCGATTGGAGTCAGGGGGTTTTTGCAAAGAAATGAATATACACCAATGGTAGATCTTTGCATGTTTTTAAACAAATTTGCTCCAGAACATTGATGGTAAACGATATGAGGGAGGCCAAGGATGCTATTATTAATATCTTGTGCAGATTAGAAATGATCTATCCCCCAACATTTTTTGACATAATGGTTCATTTAGTTTTACATTTACCTGATGAAGCGATTTGTGGAGGCCCGGTACATTACATATGGATGTATTCGATCGAAAGGTATTTGAAAAAACTAAAAAACTATGTGAGGAATAAGGCGAGGCCGGAAGGTTGTATGGCAGAGGGTTATGTTGCTGAAGAGGCTTTAACGTTTTGTTCCATGTACCTTAAAGATGTCCAAACTCGATTCAATCGTCCTGAAAGAAATGAGGATGTTGTCATACAAAAAACAAAGTTTTGGATGTTTGAGTCTAAATGTCGACCGACAAGCGCAACGCAGTTCAAAACTCTTGAGGTGACAGAAAAAAAGAAGCTAGACTGGTTCGTGCTCGAGCATTGTGATGAAGTAGATGAATACATAAAGTAAGCGTTCTTATGTTTAACCTTCCATCATCTCCTTTCAATTTTGTCCTTTTACTAAAATCTATATCTCTTGTCATCAATGTAGTGAATTCAAATCTAAAAATCCCCACGGTGATTTTAAATATGCATTCCCTACATGGTTCCTCTGGAAGGTAATACAAAATAACAATTATTTATGTTGTATTTTCATTAACAATTTGAACATAACACACATAAATTTATATTTAATAGGTCTATCAGATGCAAACACAAAAGTCTCCAGAGTTTCATATAGAGTTGTCGGCTCTTTCAATCGGTGCAAACGTAAAAGTCTCTACTTACACCTCTTGCATAGTCAATGGTGTTAGGTATGTGGTACTTAGTCGTGATGCAAACCGCACAACACAAAACTCTGGGGTTTTGGTAGAGGGACTAAATCAAGAAAAGTATTATGGCCAGCTCGAAGAGATTATTAAGTTACATTATCCATTCAATCTTTCTAGTGTCCTTTTTCGATGTAAGTGGTTCGGTCCTGAATGGGTTACATGTGAAAATAATATCACCAGTATCGACACACGACACGAATGGGACAAAGAAGATCAACTCATATTTGCTTCGCAGGCGAAACAAGTGTTTTACATTCGAGAACCTTGTCGAGCAAACCCAAATAATAACCACCGATGGGTTGTTGAAAACGTTAACCATCGACAAATTTGGGATCTACCAACAAATGATGGTCGTGTCGATAACGTTGTCAATGACTCTATCGAAAATGTTGATGTTATTAGCCCTGCTGAAAATATCGACACCGTTCAGAATAACTATTCATCTAATTGTAGAATTGTAATCGACTTGAGCCAATACTTTATAGGTTTACCAACGGTAGGTAAAAGTTCAGTTACTCCCGAAAGTCAAATTCCAATTCGTCAATCGACACGTATCATCAATGAAGTATCTGAAGACGAGACTGATTATGACGGGAGCGATTTTGATTGTGAAACGTATGAGGATGACACTGAAATGTCTGAGGGCGAGAAGGAGTGAACTTTTATATATGTATTATTGTCTCATTGTAATCGAACTTGGCTCATTGAAATAGAAATATACTTCTTGTTTATATGTTCTAATTATGGCATTGTATTTCATTTTGTATTTCTGTATTCTATATCTTATAACTTTTCAGGATGAGATTTTTCTTCTGGATTGCGATCACATATATGATGGCTGATGTAATGGGCCACAGAGAGGATGGTGATGGGGAGCCACCTCCACGAGGTTTGGGAGCCACCTCCACGAGGTTTTGGAGGCCTTATCCATCATCAACAGGATAGTAAGTTATTTAAGATTTATTTATTTGACAAATCACTCTTATAAATTATGACTAATAATATTTTTTAATTACATTTGCAGCTCAACCCATGAATCGTAGAGGCAAGAAAAAGAATCATAAGATGATTGAGAAATGGGTAGCTAATGGCAAGCGGCCTTTACCGTTAGTTTGGGATAGGGCCGCTACCTACATTCCGCTTGGTGACTATTATGACATATTTGTTCGTGAGGCTGGCGATTATATTTGGCGAGACATCCCATTAGACAAAAAATCATGGGCAGAAGTTCCAGAAGACCAAAAGAATGGCTTGTGGGAGCACCTACGGGTAAATTATTTATATAATTATATTTCATTTGTTGATTTTTTATTACTTTTTATTTATCTAACTTTTTTTATTTGTAGACATACTTTGATTTTGATTCGCTTCAAAATGATCCCGATGGAAGAGCTTTATGGGAGGGCATGAATGTCATGTAGGAAAGCGTTATAGAGGCCGTAAATCCAAAGCGAATGAGTATTTTGGTAAAAATGGAGGGGTGCATGATGTGGAGAGATCAAGGGCTAATCCCCCCGGGGTATGAAACCACAAAACTGGGACAGTGCGGTTGATCTTTTCACGAGTCCTAAATTTCTTGAGCGCTCTCAACAAAATAGTGGTAATCGTGCCAAACAAACAGTAAAGAACCGCGGAGGGACAAGTACCTATAGTAACGCTGCATTCAAGAAAGTAAGTTATAATTATATGTGTTAGTTTTAGAGTATAATCTAATTTTTAATGTGAAACAGGGCATTACCATAATTGAAGCCTATCATGAAGCACATACTGATAAAGAAGGGAAGTTTGATAGCCCAGATGTTGAGGAAAAATATGTAAGTACATTGGTGTTTTTTGTTTTTAGTTATATGTATATTATTGTTTTTTTACTTTAAATAATAAGTATACTAATCTATGTTAATCATCATTGTAAATTACAGAATGATTTACTTCGTGAGTTTAACGAGCAATACGCAATATGTAACCCCACAAACACTCCAGTAGACGAGGTGGCTATATTTGAAAAAGTGCTCGGTACTCGACGAGGACACATAAGAGGGATCGGACGTAAACCGTCTGGAAAACAAAGTTCCGAGAATCCTTCTTTTATGGAGGGCCAATCATCACAACCACCACAGAGGACTCAGGTTAGTTGTAACTTATTTGATAATGACTTAATACATTTGTTGTGTACTTTATAGTTTGGCTATCATTTCTTAGTAATTTGTTGTGTAGTTAATACATTTGTTGTGTACTTTGTAGATGGATGATCTAGACCGTTTATTCAACAACCCAAGAAAAGTTGAAAAAATGAAAGCATTTATGCGACAATTGCAAGAAGAAGATGATGATGATAACGATGATGGAAACGGTGGTAATGATGAGTAATTTTTTAGTTTATGAGAAGTAGTTAATGTTTTATTTAGTATTATAAGACATGTTATGGATTTTGAGACATGTTATGGGTTTTGAAACATGTTATGGATTATATAACTATTCCTGGATGTTGTTTAAATTTCTGCATTTTCTGGAACCTGTCTGAATTGATTAAGAGCTTCTGTATTAAGAACTTAATGAGAATAAGGCAAACAGAAAAAAGAAAAAAAACTATTAGGGGCGACAGTTTTAGGGGCGACTTAAGAGTTTTAGCGGCGACACTTATTAGCAACGAACGTTTTAGTGACGGTGAACCATAATGGTGACGAACGCTTTAGTGGCGACCCTATAGGGGCGACTTAACAGTATTAGCGACGACATCATTAGCAGCGACACTTTTAGGGGCGACACTGAAGCATTAGCGACGAGGCTATAGCAGTGACTGTTTTAGGGCGACATGTCGCCGCTAATGCCTTTAGGAGCGACATTCTGGACCATAGTTACATGAAAACGTGACCCCCCCCTCGTTCTACGTTCCGGATCGTGCGTTCCAAAAACGGGTTCATAGCCGTTCCGTACGCTATGAAAACGTGATCGGCAGTTCTTCATTCTCGATCCAAATCAAGTGAAATCGAAGATCCTAATCAATTGCAATCGCCATCCGGTCAATCAAATTCGTCATTCCAATCGATTCGGTACGCCAATTTCACTGAAATTGAATTTTTTTTTGACGTAATTTTGCTGCTATCGGTACGCGACTACGCAATTGCATTCGAAATTCCAAATGTCTTTTGCAGAAATTGGGAACCTAATGGACGCCACTCTTCAATTTCACTTCTGATTACTTATTCCAAATCACTTCTCACAAAACTAAATCTTCTTCCTCTTCATTCTGTACCTGCGACACCCAATGGACGCCACTCTTCAATTTCACTATCTTTTGGGTTTGAAATTTGAAGTATTTTGGTTTTTGGTATATTATTATTATATATTTTAAAGGTATATTAATATTATATATTTTAGAAATAAATGGTACATCGTACCGGGTTACATGGTACCACGTTCCACGTACCGAAATAACGTTCCGGAGAAGACTACCCCCCTCGTACCGAATTTTTAAAACTGCCGATCCCCGTTCCCGTTCCCGTTCCCGTTCCACGAACCGAAACGTTCCCGTTTTCATGTAACTATGTTCTGGACTATTAGGGACGACTTCTGTCGCCGCTAAAACCACTAATCCTTGTAGTGCTACCAAACTTTTCCTTCTTATTTGATATTAATCCTGTAAAAATATAACCCAGCTCATTTGTCTAAGCACTTGAAATCGCACGTTAATACATCGATCTACAAATCGACGCTGTTAATTGTTACGCAATAAGCCAGCTCAAGAGTTACATTTCTTATTAACTAAAAAATGCACACAAGTTCCTATCATTAATGACATTAACCAATCGCATGAATGTACAACAAAGAATTTAATAACGATACCCCTCCTGATGTATAAATATATTAAAAATAAAGCATATGTATTTTGAATGTGTTATCGAAATAAGCTATTAATTAATAAATCTTTAGGTAAAAAAACTACTTTCTACTATAAAATGTTAGTGTATCCCATATTGGTGTGACACGATCCTATAAGTTTGTATATATGTTGGTGTCTCCCCTCTCTCCACAAGGGCTCTTTTGGAGAGACAATCTTGGGCTCCACATATATTTACATGGTATCAGAGCCGGTGTCCCGCACCCCTGAATCTCATCGAGCCTACGTCTCTGAGGGGGAGTGTTAGTGTATCCTACATTGATGCGACATGGTCCTATAAGTTTTTATATATGTTGGCGTCTCCCCTCTCTCCACAAGGGCTCTTTTGGAGAGATACTATTGGGTTCCACATATATTTACATAAAAATCCCCACCTGATGTTTAAAGATATAATTTAGGGCAACATACTATAAAAAAACACAGGTATTTTGAATTGGTTATCGGAAAAACATTAATTAATAAATCTTTAGCTAAAAACCACTTTTTAATTTTTGACCAATTAAAATTGTTCAAAATGTCTGATTTATAAGCATTGTCGTTTACCATTTATCACGTCGTCATAAACTCATGACATGGGTATACATCCCAGACAAAGATGTGGTGGTGATACGAGAGTCCATCCATGCACACCATCCTTTTTTGTGTGTCGGATATAGAGTTGCAAATGAGCCGAGCTGGCTCGTGAGTTACCCGGGACCGGCTCGATAAAAGTTCGGCTCGAGACCGAATTTCAACGAGCCTGAGCAGAGCCCGAGCTTAAATATAAGGCTCGTTTATTAAACGAGCTCGAATCGAGCCTTTGTCACCAAGCTAGATTAGGCTCGCGAGCCCTAAACGAGCCTATAATATATATATATATATATATATATATATATATATATATATATATATATATATATATATATATATATATATATATATATATATATATAGGGTCCGGATCCGGTGAGGACTCAAAAAACGGTGAGGACTGCGAGGACTAATTGTGACCAATCGAGCTCATTAAGGGTATTTAAGTCAACTAAATAATTAAATGGGTTGCTGGGTGGGCTAGAATAAAACAATTTTGATTAATTGGGGTGAAAATAATTGGGTTAAAGTCCAGACGTGATCATCAAGCTTCGTACTTCTGGACCAGAAGATCTGGTTCTCGTCGTCTTCTCTAATCATCACTCGATTACGCAGAAATCATCGAAATCGTGATCGCAGCTTCAATAATCCATTGCATTCAAGCGGAATCAGGTAAGAATCGATTATAAAAATTATGATCTAAGGTTAATCAACAAAATTTGTTTCAAATATCGTAAGAAAATACAATCAACAATCAGATGCGAAATCAACTGAAAAAAACTGATATTGGTTTCGGTTTAGTCAAATATACAATTTCGGATTCAAATATTTCGAAATCGTGTGATTAGAACCAAAAAAAAAAGAAATTTTACACTTGATTATGATCCTCTGTATCAATTGACTAAAAATCAGATTCTGATTTGTTTCAATTGATCGTAAATTGAAGATTATAATTCAATTTCTTCGTTGCTTCCATGCTCTGATTGTCTTCTTTGCCGCTTCTTGCTCTGATCGAATTCAACATAAAAAAGATTCTGATTTTTTCAACTGATCAAAAATTTGAAGATTATAACTCAATCAGGTTAGTTTATACTATATATAAGAGATTTTATTTAATTGAATGTCCAACTTTGATGAAGCACTCAAGGTGTTTGTTAAAATACCTCTGAGAAGTTCAATAAGGTATTTGTTAAAATGCATCTGATAAGTTCAACGCACATAAGGTGTTTGTTAAAATGTCTATGAGAACCTCAATACACATAAGGCGTCTAAGATGTTTTTATAAGATTTTATTGTGCTTTACACACACAAACTATTTGTAAGAATGTATTTGTGATATGTAAATAAGTGAGTTCATACTCTGTATTTACATTGCTTTTTGGTATTTATGGAAAAATTTTACATGCATATGTCTAGGAGAATGGGTGATAAATTTGTGTATACATGTAGGTATGTGTAGAAAAAAGAGGATCATAAAAAAGAAAAGATTGGTAAAAAAATATGTCTTAATAGATAAAGACCAACTTCTTGCAATTGCACAAGTCTATTAAATAGAAAAATAAACTCACTTGTTAAGACTTAGCTATTGTTGTATTGATCATCTATACCAACTCACTATATACATGTAATATTGTGAAAACTTGTTTAGGTTCTGTTTATGAAAATTTGTATTTGGAGCATTATGTTTTGAATGATAACATGGTTGTATCATAAAACCTGTGAAAATTTATATCATATTATTGATTTGTTGTACCCGTTGGGATTTGGACATATCATTGATTTGTTTATCAACTTATTTGTAGAATTGTATGGTAACATGGTTGGAATCATAACATCTTTGGATCATCAAAGATTTGGATTATAAACCATTCGAATCAAATCATTGTATTGATTAATTTGTTACACATCAATCATAAAATGTTTGTATCATATAATTTTTGATCATATACTGTGAAATGTTATGATCAGTAATATCTCATTTGATGGTGCTATTCATCATGATATATCATTTGGAGAACTCTGAGTTATGTACTTATGAGACATATGCCATAATTACAAGGTATATTTTCTTAATTTGTATTAATAGTCAAGTGCATTGTTCCTTTGGGTAGTTTTGAGCACGTGTTTTATGGTAGTTTTTTGTAAGCTACAGTAAGATGTTTCTTTATTTTTAGGTTAGATGCAAAACTTACATTGATTCATAATATTATTGTTTCAGGAAGCAGTCTGTGTATCTTAACATCGTCGATATCAAATGTTGTACAGGCATATAAGAAAATGAGATCTCAATCAATAAGTCAAAGCGGATGTCTAAATGAGAGATCCTGAGTTTGAGCCCAGTATGCACGAGAGGCATGGTAGACCTTTGACGTTAAGATGTTGTTTGATCCCGAACTCAAAGTACTTATATAATTTAACAATGTGTGCATCTCAGTATAAAAGTCAAAGCGGATGTCATGGTCTAGAGGTTTAAAATATTCAAGCATTTGAAATTTTATATATTCAGACTAAGAGATTGCAGATAATTTATTATTATTCAGTTTTGATGCATATTGTTTTTTTCAATCATATATTATGTTATAAAACTGTTGTTCATGTCAGGTTTGTCAATATGGTATGATGCAAATTTGCATACATTTCAAACATTTATATGCCTTGAATCATATTATTTTCAATAATACCATTTTGAATCATAGCATATTAAATCATGTATGTTTTTTCATAAAAGTTTTGATTCATAAAAGGTTTGTGATCATAATAGTTTTTGGATCATTATAATATACTAGTTTGATGTTTTTAATAATATGATACTTAGAATAATAATTTGATGTTTTGAGTAATTTGCTACTTTGAATCTTAGTTTTGTCTATTTTTATGATGTAAAAGCAAATGTTCAAAAAGTTATGATTCGAAATGTTATATAATCTAAAATCGCAATATCTAAAACTTATGATCCAAAAATAAATGAAGCACAAGATCTATGATAAAAAAATATAGATGCATCATATAAGTTTAGATCACGACTATTAAAATTGAACATTAAGATCCTAAAATATAATATATAAATTTTTAGAATTCAAAAGGTATATGATCTAGAATTAGAAAATGCAAAATGTCGAATAATATTGTTTTTTGAATAATAGTTTTATATTTTGAATAATATATAATTTGAGTAATTAGATTTTTCTATTCAAATGATGAAAAGAAACTTCTATGATCCAAAAAATATAATAAAGTTTTCGATCATGACAAAGTTTTAAAATCCAAATATAGTTTTGGATCATGACTGTGATACACAAAATCATGATCTGGAAACACAATCCATAAAGTTTTAGATCCAAAAAATATAATATGAATCAATAATTTTTTTGGATCATGACTATGATCCATAAAAATATGTTCTGGATCAATCATTGATGTCATCGTTTCAAGCTAAATATCATATCATATTTGGTTAATATCCCAAAGATAATGTTTTGGATCATGACAACCAACACAAAATCATGATCTATAAGTTTTTTGATCCAAGAAAAATAATAGGAACTAATAAAGTTTTGAATAATGACTATTATGTTAAAATGGAGAATTGTGTTATATATGGCCATTTTTTCAACCTAGTCAGCATGGCCCATATCTTATGACGATCCATAAGAATAATATTCAAAATACATGATCCATAACATATAAATATGGCATGAATTATAATATGTAAGATGAAAAACTTTTGTGTTTCATACAAAACACAATGCATTATTAAAACTAAAAATATACCTTAGACAGGTTCATTACAACATTGTTTCTTCACCACATAACACGACAACAACAAAAAATGTGCTACTAACAACAAAAACTAAATAAGATATCAAACTAAAAACTATTTCATAACTATGGTCGTAACACGACAACAATCACAAAACTCCGATTCCTTGAACCTTAACTTGAATTTCATGCAAATGCGCTTTACCATAAATCTTTTTCTTCTTGTAACTTGTCAACTTATCATAGCCCTCTAGAGTGCTGACAAAGGTAGGTTTGCTCAGATTAAAATTAGACAAAAACATATTTGCAACATACTTCTTCCTTGTCTTTGCCAATTGTACGTCTTAACAATCAGACTCAAGTTCTAAATGAACATCAATACTATTTGATCCACTCCACATGCCTCCAGAAATAACCCATAGGCAAGAAGGTTATTTTTTAATCATAAAAATCTATTTTCTACTTGAAATCCTGAAAAAGAAACAAAAAAAAATCAAATGTTATATCATAATAAGTTATGGATCATAAGTCATATAAAATTGGATCATTTAAGTTATGAATCATAATTCATAAAAAGCTAGATCATTTTAAGTTATGGATTATTATTCATATAAATATGGAAACATTAAGTTATGGATCATTATTCATATAAATATGGAAACATTAAGTTATGAATCAAAAAATACATTTGAAAATTTTAGGATCCAAAATATATGATCCATAATTTCTATGATTCAAAAAGGAGACATGAATCATAAAGTTTTGGATCATGAGTATGATGTAAAAAACATGATCCAAATAAAATCGACTATTTCTACAAGCTGAACAATTTCTACCAGATGAACAAAAGTTTTATAAAAAATGATCTAAATAACTCACCATACAAACTACTATTTTTCATATCTTCATGCATTACTAAAAAATAACAATGTACCTTAACTGAGTTGATAACATCCATATTATTTATAAATTGAAGGATATAAGCAAAAAAAAACATCAAAGATGTTACCAAAGAACTCAGTTTAACTTCAGCAATCTGCTCTGTAAAGTTTTGTATGTGACGTTCACATTGGTGATTGCTTCTGATTTTTGTTTTCCATACTGGTTAGTGCACATATTTGCAAACTTCAACTCAACACCTAAATTACATAAAATATGAATCAAGTAAATTAGTCTCATAAATATTCTTTTAAGTAAACAATCAACATGTAAAACAATATGAGAACATCAACACAAAAGGTATAATGATTATAACATGAAATACACTCAACATTTTCAAGTTGTCATGTATCTTCACTGATTACATGAATGGTCACCAATGTTACCTCAACCTGCATATAATTCAAGGTAAATCATTCCAAACCCTAAAGACTACGGAGATACATAAAATAAAAAACTCAATGTAGGGAAAAAGTAAAAGGAAATGATTTGGAGATGGTCCACATAAGAAACCTAACACAAAAGAGTTTAACATGTTAGTGAATAAATTAACATTCCGGAATTATTATCATCTTTTGCAATACCATAAGAAGTTGATAAAGATCTTTTATACAAACTTTTATGTTCATGTGGATCCATTTTAGCAGCATCATTATACAACCAAATCAGTTTTATGTTAGAAAGCTTCAAAATTTGTATAGACTCTGATTTTAATTGCTATTTCTAGATAAACCTGATACATTAGATACAAAAATCTCTACCTTAAGGATGCTATAGCATCTAGTTCAGAACAGTTTTATGTTACAAACAACTACACCAGTTTTTATCACAAGTAAACAAATGAAAACAACAAGAAAATCCTCAAGAAAGTAGATTTTCCAAGATGTGGTTTCTTTGAGACATTAGATCGAACACGTTGCAAGCATCCTTATTTTCAACTTCATTTATGAACATAAACATAAGTTTAGAAAGCATTAATCATCAAAAGTGTTTGTCAACTTATATAAGATCAAAAATTAAACAATAAACTAACAAAACACAACATATGTTTTTGAAATTAGTGTTTCAAAACTAAAAAACGAAGTACGGTATTAAGAAAAGAAAATAATCAAACAATATGTAGTAAGGGTTTACCTGCTTCGATAACTTGAAATTATACTGATTCCTCTTCAAATTGATCATGATTTTAAAAGAATTGAAAAGACGGAAGCTAAAATACGATGAATCGCTGATTTCCACAACCTGTAGTAAGGTTTATCTGCTTCGATAGCTTCATATTGAACAAAAATGAAGCTAAAACACGAATATTCAAAAACGATTTCTAGAATCTACAAAGATTTATGGAGCGTATGAAGCGATTGATGCTGGAATGATGATTGAAAATGGAGTACGAAGTAGAAGGAAGAGTTTCAATTTGAAAGTAGATGAAAACGTGAAGTAGGGTTTTCCCTTACAATTTTACATAATTGCCCTAAAATATTATACCCTTGGCAGGAAAAGCAATAAAAGTTCCACTTAATTTCAATAATGCCACCGTGCCCTTAATAAAAAATTAAAAAAATCCGGATTAATTACAGCCACTCCTTTTTTCAGATTAACGATGTAGATTCGTCCTCACAATCCTCACAAAAAAACGAGTGCTCACCCGATCCGGAATCTATATATATATATATATATATATATATATATATATATATATATATATATATATATATATATATATATATATATATATATATATATATATATATATATATATATATATATATATATATATATATTAAAACGTATTTAATCATTTACTGATTTAGGGAGTTAGGGACTTAGGGTTAACTCTCCGATCTCGACTCTTTGTGAGTAAGTTGTTATTTTCCAGCATTAGAGTAAACGAGCTTCTTAACGAGCTCGAGGCGAGCTTAAGCTCGTTTAGGCTTCTTAAGAATTAAACGAGCCGAGTCCGAGCCCGAGTCGAGCCTTGTATATTTTTTAACTAGCCTGAGCCGAGCTTGGTCAGGCTCGGGACCGGCTCGGCTCGTTTGGACCCTAGTCGGATGTCAAGCATGGCCAGATGTAGGATGAAACACACTCACCACTTGAGGAAGGTAATGAAACACTAAAAAACGACAATTAATATTTATTAAAAAATTAATAATTCTATTTTTCTTATAAATACTAAAAAATAACCACAATACTGTTGTACTAAACCTTTCATTCTATACTTTCTACATCTTATATTTCCTCATCCATTTTTTTATAACAATGAAGCAAAACTCAAACACGCCATCATATCTAACCTTAACTGAAACACTCTGAATCGAGACAATCTGATCGTGCTTAACACAAAACCAAGACGATTCTCGCAACTTGATTCACTAAAGGGTAGCTTCATGAGTATGTTACAAGTGTCACCCATCCAACATCACAACATTTCCGACCACAATCCCAACAAAAAAATTTCAACATTTCCCTTACCGGCAAGCTTTTCTATTTCAACCAAACATCTTCCAACAACAGAAATTTCAAGCTTTTCAAGCACAATAAGATTACGAATTGATACTCGAAACACAACCAGAGGAACAACCCAGAGCTCTGATAAAGAATAAGGGAAAAACACAGCGGCATAAAAAGCTCCTAGGAGTAAACCCGAAGACAAGGAAGCCGCCACTACAAGAAAAAAGACCTTTAATGACACGCAAATGTGTATCATTAAAGGGTATAGATGACACACAAATGTGTGTCATTGAAGCCTCAATCATAAATGAAAGATGACATACATTTTTGTGTCATAAATTTACGACACGCATTGCGTGTCATTGAAGCCTTAGTCATAAATTGAAAGATGACAAACATTTGTGTGTCATAAATTTAGGAAATACGTTTACGACATTTTGTATATCGTTGTGTGTGTGTGTGTGTGTGTGTATATATATATATATATATATATATATATATATATATATATATATATATATATATATATATATATATATATATATATATATATATATATAGATAAATTGAGAAGGATTAAAAGGTTGAGAAAATGAGAAAGAATATGGACCCTTTAAATTCTTAGATCTATGGCTATTATTGATTGAGCCATTTGTGTAAATTATAGAATTTGTAAGATAAATCAATAACTTTTAAACAGATATGAGGGTATAATGAGAATTCAAATTATTCAAATAAATGGTATCTCCTATAAATCGGGTAACCCCTCTCTCTCTCTCTCCTTAACTATCGACACTCTTCCTTCTTCATATTATTATCGCCATCGCCGTTGCCGGCACTCAACCTCCTCCTTCGATGTCTCATTTTCCCGTTGAACCTCTTCCCTTGAACGGTCCTTTGTTGCTAGTGAAAAACAAACGCACAGAATGAAATTGAAAGTGGGGATCCGTGAGTCGATTTATGTGCCGGCACTCAACCAGGTTTGAGTTTCTTATTTTATTTTCATGTTTTGTTTCTTTTTGCTACTGTAAGTCGATTTAGGTGCTTTTCAATTACCTTTTCATTCCTATTATATACATATAATATACTTCTTTTTTTTTTGTGCACAATCTACACACAGTTTGTTCGTGTGTATGTTAGTATCCGTCAGTCAAGCATAGAGTTTTGGGTGTTCAGTCTCATATAAAGTAATTATGGTTCTATCAATATCTGTATGTTAATTAGGGTATTTTTTATTAATCGTTTGAAGTAATTATGGTTCTATCAATATCTATATGTTAATTAGGGTATTTTTTATTAATCGTTTGAATGAGTTATTAGTTAGGAGTTAAGTTTTAAAGTATAAGTTTTTGGGTTCATCGTATTTTATTATAATATAAAAGTAATTGGAATTGAAACGTTAAACAAATATTATACGTTCTATTTTCTTATATGAATTTGCTGTAAAAGATACTTGGCCCTTTTAGGTTGTGAAATTTAAACTACGGTGATATATTTTTTTTTTTGTTTATGTGGTGTGTGATTACATAGGGTTAAAAAATATATAATCATCCATGAAAATGTATTGGTGATAATCATAAATGATTAGTGCAAGTGAATAAATATAGTACCAAAGAAACTCTATTCGTGATATTTAACATGTTTTAATTATCAATGATTAACATTGTAATCAAGACGTTCTGTTTAATTTTTTATTGTAATAATGATCATCGATGATCGGTGTTAATCATAGATGATTATAATTATAATAGTCTAAATGAATAGAACATCAGTTATAACTTAGGATAGGTTTAATATGGTCATAATCATATATGATTATAATTGCATAAATGATTAAAATATCAATTAAGTTATAATCATTTGTGATTATAACTGTAGATTGCTTTATCATGAGTATAATCATTTTTTTATATGTTTGAACTTTATTTTGCAGGTGTGAACGTAAAAACAACAATGATCATATTCATAGGTGCCCCATATTTGTTTTTTATGTTTGATGGTAGCAACAAGAATAACGATCAAGACTACAACATCGACGAATTCATTTTATGATTAAATGTGTATTTATTTAAGAACAATGATGTATTCACGTATGATTAAATATGTATTCATTTTATGATTAGATGTTTATTCACTTACGATCATATGTATATTTACATATCATTGCATGCTTATTCATTTATGATTACAGATTTATTTATTTATGATTATATGAGTATTCGGTAATTCTCAAATAGTTTATTTTTATGTATATTTTATTCATTGATGATTACAACGTAATTTTGTATAATCTCTATAAAAATACAGTTAAAAATTAAGTCACTAAAATTATAAAAATATTTTTAGTATATTCATCCATGATTGAAACCGTGAAAAAAAAATAAACAAACTATTAAAATTTCGAATTTTGACAAAAAAATTGATAAAAATATTTTTTTTATTTTCAATTAATAAAATAACAAAAAAATCAATTAATTCCTTTATTTTAGGTAACAGCAATCGTAATCTCTATAATCATGGAAATTGAATAAATTAATCCCATGATTATAGGAAAACATAATTATTTAGGATTTTTAATTAATTAGTCATATTGTTAAATTACTATAATATCCCTATAAAATGATTGGTCCAGAATCATTCTCACATTCTCAACCTTTTAATCCTTCTCATTTTAACCTCTCCCTATATATATATATATATATATATATATATATATATATATATATATATATATATATATATATATATATATATATATATATATATATATATATATATATATATATATATATATATAGGGATGGGTTCAATGCAGAACCAAAATATATTACCTAACTGCAGAACCATATTTTTCACCGTTGATCTAGTTTTGATGATAAAGGGTATGATGGTCCAATTAATCCACATTTCCATAATAGAATATACCGAATTAAAGGTAAGTATGCTAATATAAAATTGAATTTTGTCGACAATAAGGAGCAAAAACCGATCGAATTCTCAATTTCAATTGAATCGATTACGTACGAAAAAGAAGAAATAAACCACTGCGTCGTAATATGTTCATTGATGAACATATGTTCATTGATGAACATATGTTCATTGATGAACATATGTTCATTGATGAACATGTGTTTTCAATTTCTCCATTTCGCCAGTGTATCGATTCTAGCTTGTTCGTATGTCTTCTTGTTTAATCCCAACAAATACGATCCAAATCCACCTATATAAATCGTTAATTAAACCAACAATTTAACAAAATCAAAACATAATGAAATCAAAATTGAAACGAATCGAATCTCAGATTTTTTGAATTTTGATGAACATAATGTTCATTGATGAACATAATGTTCATTGATGAACATAATGTTCATTGATGAACATAATGTTTTACAGATGAAATACGATCACGTAACATAATAGCTCAATTTTGTATTATCGACATCGAATTCCGAATCAAAACATAATCAAATCAAAAATGAACATTATGTTAATTAAACCAACAATTTAACAAAATCAAAACATAATCAAATCAAAATTGAAACGAATCGAATCTCCAATTTTCCGAATCAGATAATGTTCATTGATGAACATCATGTTCATCAATGAACATCATGTTCATTAGTGAACATCATGTTCATCAATGAACATCATGTTCATTAGTGAACATAATTAAACCAACATATATATATATATATATATATATATATATATATATATATATATATATATATATATATATATATATATATATATATATATATATATATATATATATATATATATATATATGTATATATATATATGTATATATATATATATATATATATATATATATATGTATATATATATATATATATATATATATATATATATATATACATATATATATATACATATATATATATATATATATATATATATATATATATATATATATATATATATATATATATATATATATATATATATATATATATATATATATATATATATATATAGTAAACTTCAATTGAGAACCTAAAAAAGCCTAGGAACCTAAAAACCCATTTTATGCACTCTTTGTCTACACAATAATTTAAAAAAAATACACCAAAATTTTTGTTATGATGCGTCTAGAAGATTTCAAAAAAATCCTTTTTTTTCATATCGGTTTAGGGTTTAGGGTGTAGGGTTTAGGATTTAGGGTTTAGGGTGTAGGGTTTATAAATCTCTTAGACGCTTTAAATAAAAAAATTGGATGCAATTTTTTTTGAAAAATATTGTGTAGAAAAAAAGTTCCTAGGTTCCTAGGGTTTTTTAGGTTCTCTCATTCTCTCAACCCTATATATATATATATATATATATATATATATATATATATATATATATATATATATATATATATATATATATATATATATATATATATATATATATATATATTTATATATATATATATATATATATATATATATATATATATTAAAAATAATATTAAAAATAAATCACACAATAAATTTAATGTCTCGGAATATAAAATAAAATATCACTAATACAAATCAAATCCATTGCCACATCACATTGTCATATGTCAAATACAAAATAATAAACATCAAAAGTCTGCGACCTGCATCAGGAGACCATCCACCACTTGTACCGCCACCAATACTTTTCTTGTCACCACCCCACTTAGTATAATCTGCTTCCTTTTTATTGTCATCTAGAGCCTAAATTATTTTAGTATCCAATAGCAATTTGAACCTGTAATAAGAAAAATAGAATAAGTTATGTCTTTATGAATTCATAAGTAATGATTTCATATGTATATAACACTACAACAAAACGAAGCTAATGCAACCTCGATAAACAATTGCATTATGTATTGGAAATGTTGCATTATGCCTAGTGCAACCTTTTATCTAAGGCTGCATCAGATGGAGTTGCCTTACACCTAAAGCAACCTTTTTTAGAAAAGTTACACATAATGGTCAAATGCAACCTTTTTTAGAATGCAACCTTTTTCATGCAATTGCAACTTTTTTTATTCTCAAATGCAACCTTTGGTATACTTAATGCAACCATATTAATAATTTTATTTTACAAATGCAACTTTTTGTATAACCATATGCAACCATTCATTGTGTTTTTGTAAACAAGTGTAACCTTTCTGTATATTATATGCAACCATTATTGAGATATTAGTTGTAACAAATGCAACTTTATTTGCACTCAAATGCAACCTTCGTTATTTACTTTGTAATGCCAACACAACATTGTATTGTGCCAATGCAAACACGACATATTTTATTACAATTGTCACATTATTGTTTCACAAACTACATTGTTATTGACATTAATTGATAATTTAACTATACCATAACAATAATAACAAAAATATCATAAATAATAGTATGGTCTAACATTTTGACATATATGTTCAAATTCAAAAAAAAACAACCATAAATCGTAGTTAATACAAAGTTTTCCTCATCTTTTCAAAACACCCCCTCGTTAGCCATATCCCCCCAAAACAAAGTAACCTGCAAAATATAGACAAAAATAAGTAATGAAATGAAATGAGAAGTTCTATAGTGATCAAACCAAACAATTACAAAGGTAATTAGTAATAAGTCAATTTGCATAACTAATTAATTACAAACAAAAAACATGGTCAAGTTGTGTAAAATAACCCTGTTGCTTTTTATAATTGGGGGCTTCTAATTCTTCTTGAACTAGTACATGATCCTCATTCTCCAAATCATCATCGCTATCATCTACTTGTATTTCATTTTCAGAATTTGCAAATGTCACATGCTCCATGTCTTCATACTCATCATTTTCATCAAAGTAATCTTGTCATTGGTAAATGAAACATCGATAATGAGCAATTACATAAAATATTACAAACGATGAACTAGTTAAGTACCTTCAAATTGCACAATACCTCCTTCGTTTACATAATCTTTCGAACCATCTAGTTCCAAATCTGCTTCATTAACATCTAAAAGCATACAATAGTACTTTAATATGAAATGTAGCTTTATGAGTGATTAGTACTTTTTAATTTAATAAACTTTTAGATCAACAAATACTACGTTGATATATCTCATCATCCTCATCAACAAGAACCAACTTTCTCTTTGCTCTGCTTCTAATACAATTAGGTTCTTCCACATTTTGTTTGGATAATAATGTTTGTGCCCTTTTATTACTCAAGATTAAATCACCCATGGTAATTCTTGCTTTGGATTGATTCTCTTTTGTTGAATTAGAATCCAATGCAAACTTATTGGAAACCATTGGAGCAACCACCTGACATTTCTTTGCTAGATTGGCAAATCTATTCATTGACAGTGGAGAAATATATTGTGGATGACGTTGCTGTAAGAAATTCAGATTTCATCAAACATGAACTGTACAAAAATAAAATAATAAAAATTTGCTAATCTAATTACCTTTTTGGATACTTCAACACTTGTAGCAACTTCTCGGTACTCTCTATCGCTATCATCATCCAAATCGGGAATATAATCTACATCTCTTGCACCGGTATATGTTGGTTTCGCTTTCTTTTTCTTGGTCTTTCGACTTTCTACCAAACTTGTCAAAGAGTTTGCTATGCTTTTAACTCCCAAATCCCGTAGTCTTGCTTGTTTTTCTTGAACCCTTCAACGTCTATTCTTCTCATAATCGTTCATTTGTCTGTGTGAACCTTGATCTTGATTGTTTTGTTTTCCTATTACTGGCCAATAGCGTTTTTATGATTTAAACAAATTGAAATAAACATGCAAAACAAACAACACAAACACATCTTGATCAGAATCCAATAAGGTAAAAAACGTTTAATGGAATGACATGTTTGAATTTGATTAAATGACTTTTATCCTTATTAGAAATACAATATTTTATATGTAAAATTATCCCAACAAGATAAACATCACATTATAACATAAGATCCAACAAATATACATGGAAAAATGAAAATACGATGCAAATTTTTTGAACTTTCTACTAGTGAGGCACACATGGAAAAAAAAAAGTAAAATTATTATTTCTATCACGAAAGGTTATAAAATTAAAAAAAAAATGAAAAACCATGCTATTTTTTGAACTATCTACCGGTGACTAACTAACCTCACAGGAACATGGTTCAAGCCCTTACCAGTTTATCAATTGTGAATATCCATAGATTCTGACACTATAACCCAATTGGCATTTGATTCAATGCATACTCGATGGATTTTGTAGTTTAATAGTTTATCCATTATAGACAAATCAAGTTGCATGTATAAGAAAACATATGGCTCAAATATTAAGCTTAAAGTACTCCATCAGATGAAAATTGAAACTTCTAACTTCACTTAAAATGTAAAATGGCATTCAGTCAAGATAAATAAAGAAATCCCATTAACTCGAATTCTATAAAGTACCCTCAATGCTTGTCAGATTTTATTTAGCTATTAGTATACATTTTCAAGGTTGGAATTGTTAATGGAAGGTTACCTATAAGAACTAAGAGAAATCAGCAAGTGCAGTAGCCGATTGGTAGCTTGGGACAAAGTGTCTAGTCCCTTTATTGTCAAAAACGTTAGGAGGCTGTAATAAGGTTAATATAGCATCAAAATTATCTCTGACCTGGTCACTTTACTTCTTTTAGATGCATCAAATCTGAACAATCTCAAAGCTGTAGGTGACTACAAATGAAACTAAGGTTAATGTACCATCAAAATTATGTCCTGAATTATCTCTAACGTGGTCATTTGTAGAAAAAACAAATATTAACTAAAAGGGGTGAGACTATGTGATATTCTGCTGGTGTGGGGTCACCGGCAATGATATAAGAATTAACTATTCAATTCACCAACAACCAAATGGACAGATTCAATCACCAATGTTTGTCCCCAAGTCAACATTTGACCATGCCGAACATTGTAATCATGATATTACAATTCGATAAACTCGTTCTTTTTAACAGGTGTGTTGGCTCCTATTCTAGTTTGGGTCTTACACAAGTAAAATCGATAAAAGAAACCCCAATTTTGATGTCTACCTATAACTAAACAACAGAAGAGATGGGGAGTTCGAAATTGCAGACGAATAGAGATAAGAAAGAGATCTGCTTGTCACGGGCTAAAATTCTGTGACCGTGTTAGACCGAGAAAAGGAAGATCATGCCACTGGATTATACTGTCATTGGGTCCAAAAGGGGGCGACCTAGACCAAGGGCGTTGTTCTGTCTAGTCGCTGCTGTCTGGCCGAGTCGTTCGGGGCCAGGAGGGCAAGACTGTGAAGGGGACCGTAGCGGGTTAGACACAACTGGTCGGGGGCTAGTGCCGCCTCCCTGATGAGCCCATGGCAGGGCGAAACCAGTTGGCATGCGTATACGGGAGGGCTGGTCTCGGGGTTTTATGGGGGACCTCGGGATGCCGCACGGGCAAGGAGTGGTGCCGAACTCGCGTCCGTGACAAGTGGTATCAGAGCCAAACGACGAAGGGACATATCGGGATAGTTGTGCACTTTCGTGGGGTCCGTTGAAGTATAAGGCGAACTAGCGGGTGGGTTGTCGCGAAGTAAAGGGCACCTACAGGAGATCGCTCCATCTCTCATTGAAGTAGAAGTACGGAGATGGCCACATGGAGTATGGAGGTGTGCTGCTATACTTGGTATCTAAAGAAGAAGTATCACTTTGAAGAGACAAGAGTTCCTCTTCTACCGCACGAGGACGTGCGACAATTTGGCGGTGGGAGAGTGTCACGGGCAAAAATTCTGTGACCGTGTTAGACCGAGAAAAGGAAGATCATGCCACTGGATTATACTGTCATTGGGTCCAAAAGGGGGCGACCTAGACCAAGGGTGTTGTTCTGTCTAGTCGCTGCTGTCTGGCCGAGTCGTTCGGTGCCAGGAGGGCAAGACTGTGAAGGGGACCGTAGCGGGTTAGACACAACTGGTCGGGGGCTAGTGCCACCTCCCTGATGAGCCCATGGCAGGGCGAAACCAGTTGGCATGCGTATACGGGAGGGCTGGTCTCGGGGTTTTATGGGGGACCTCGGGATGCCGCACGGGCAAGGAGTGGTGTCGAACTCGCGTCCGTGACATGCTGCTGTGAAATCACGACAGTAGGAGAGATCGATGGAGTGTGAAAGGGATAAGTCGAGTGCCGGCGAGATCGATTGAGTGTGTCATTGATGAGTCGAGTGGCAAAGTGCAATGTGAAATCGAATTGAGTGTGTCGTTTCCGTTCAATCAGGCTAGGTTAAAGGAGATGTTAACAGGGAAAGTATAAGTAATTTTATTAGGAGGGAAAATTAAAAAATAAAAGTAATTTAGTTAGGAGGGAAATTAAAATAGTTAAAATTTTTAGAGGGAAACCAAATTCCAAAATCAGTCAATATAAATTTTAAGAAAAAATCAAATGTTTATTGAGAATTTTAAATTTAAATTTCTTTTGATTTTATATATTAATAAAAAATAGTTTTCAATTAATATTCATATTAAAAATAAAGATCAATTAATTTATATTCTATAATTAATAGCATTATATAATTACAAAAAATCTTTTTGTGTTTATGTGTATACAAATAATTGTATATAAGTGAAATTTAACTAATTAAATATAATTGACAAAAAAAATATAAAATATCTAGGTAGTTATCTTTTATATAAAACTGGGCAACATATAATAAATTTTTATTTAAATATTTGATTATGCAACTTTTTAAAATGATGGTTGCTTTTAACTTTTAAATGGGCAACCATCTTGAGTCTTGACAAAGGTTGTCGTTTTCAATAAAATTTGCAGCTTTTGAGAAAAAAAAAAGTTGTCGTTTTCAATAAAATTGCAACTCTTAAAAAAAGGGTTGCATCAAAGGGTTTTAATGCAACCTTTATGTTTATGATGTTGCCTTAGAATCAAATGCAACTATTAATTAAAAAGTTGCTTCTAATAAGTTGCATTAGGCTTATTTTGTAGTAGTGTCACTTGATCCCCGTATAGGCAAAACTAGGACTAGTGACCATCACACTAGCCTCATGAGGGTTAGCAATTCTCTCATGCGGTTCCCTATTGTCGGGAACGGTTTTCTCTAAATCTGGGACAAACATCTCATTTTGGGCATTTTGCCCATGATTTCCCTAAATCCGGGACAATCATCTCATCTTTGTCATAAGGTTCACTCAGTCAATCCCATCCTATATGCAATGCAATGCACAAATAGGATGCTCAAAATATCTTTCAAAACATCATAATATTATTTGTTTGAAAACATATATAAAAGGCCTCATTTCATGCAATGCACACATAGTACTCATATAACATTTACCACATAAACGCATGCATGAAAATAGTTGATAACACACACAAAAGGTAATAGTAGGGATGTGTACTCCTGGTAAACTCACCCAAGGTTAACTGACGAGTCAACACTAACTCCACACAAGGTTGATGCATTTGAAGGCACTTTTAGACATCAACTCTTTCACCCAAATCCTCCTAGTTGAGTGATAACTCAAATCCTTAGTCTCACTCCCAAGTCATTACAATATACCTCCTTCCTACAAGACAAGAACGGAAGGTGTCATATGTTGGATTAGGTGTCTAAGCCATGACAAATAATTAGTATTTACCTAATTAATAGTAGCACAATCCATTTGAGTTGCCCTCATAGCTGGAGGTTTGGTAGAAAATTCGGTAGAGAGAAAGGTTGATTTATTATGGGATTAATAAATCAACAGGAATTAAATATATGGTTTATTAATGTATTAAAGTCATAATATATTAATTAGAAACTATATTAATTAATTAGGAATTAATCCAGAATTAATTGGATTTAATTTGGGGATTAATTTAATTAATTAAAGGTGCAGGGACAGAAACTGTAATTATTCAATAGTTGAGTAAGTGACAGTGTGCAGTGATCAGGTGAAAGTTGAAATTATATATATATATATATATATATATATATATATATATATATATATATATATATATATATATATATATATATATATATATATATATATATATATATATATATATATATATCAAGGTTGTAGAAGTCGCTAGGCGGTAGGCGGGCGGTCGACTAGGGCCTAAGACTAGTCGGTCTAGGCGAGGACTAGTCGGCGCCTAGGCAGGCAGTATTAATTGTAACAAAATTTATTTTTTAAAATTTAGATATTACCTATATCCCTACAAAATGAATAAATAAGTATAAAATTTTGACAAATCAAACTGTTTAAATATGTAAGTCATCAAATATTAGAATGTTTAGACTCATTAATGACATTTTTGATAATTTTAATCATCGATAATTGTAACTTAGCCACCGATTATCATAATTAATGATATTTTATAAATTTAAATTTTAAAAATTTAAAAATTTGATTTTTTTGAGAATTTGATAATTTTTGAAAATTTTTAAAATTTGAAAATTTTTGAAAATTTTGAAATTTTGAAATTTGAAAAATTGAAAATTTTGCCGCCTAGACCCGCCCAGACCCGCCTAGGCCCGCCTAAACCCGATTTTGACCGCCGTTGACCGAATCCGCCTAAGTTGACCACCTACCACTAATCGTAGGCAGAACCCGCCCGCCTAGCGCCTAGGCGCCGCCTAGGCGGCCGCCTAGGCCGACTTTTACAACACTGATATATATATATATATATATATATATATATATATATATATATATATATATATATATATATATATATATATATATATATATATATATATATATATATATATATATATATATATATATATATTAATTTCGAAAACCAAGATAATAGGATAAATATAGTTTGAGTTGTAAGATAAAATGTTTATCTTATTTGAATTCAAAAAAGTTTATCTTTAAGGTTTATCAACTGGCCATCAGGAAAACTATAAATAGGGATCCCTGGGCACTATATTGAATTCGCCAATTACATACTCTCTCTCTAAGATTTTCGATTCCAACAATCCTCCTAGCTTGGGTATGACTTTCATTTGAGGCAGGATATTTTTGCTGCTCAACTTCCAAGAAACCCTAATCCCCCCTGCAAAATTCGATCAACCCTTTAGGGTTTTAGGAGGTTTTCTATTTTTGGTAACTTTTGGTTAATTAAATGGATAACCTTAAACCCTATTGCTTGAAATCGAATTCTAGGGGGTTTAGGATAGGTTTTAATTAATTTGATTAATTTGGATAACCTATCTACAATTGAATTAATTTAATTGATTGTTAATTAAAAGATAATTCAAGGGATTTAATTAATTTTAAAATTTGTGAAATTAATAGAAAAATCCGGAAAAATATTTTAAAAAGTTTAAAATATTAAGATTTAATTAATTTAATTAATTGTTAATTAAAAGATGATTAAATCGTTTTTAAAGGTTTAATTTAATTTTAAATTTAATAGTTAAATTGGTAAAATTAAAAGATAAACCTGGAATATTTTAAAAGGTTTTAAAATACATTTTATATATGTTATTAATTGTTAATACTATATGTATAAGATAAAATTGGTCAGTCAATTCAATAGTAGGCCTCATTCATGAAGCTGATCTATAAAGTGGGTATAAGGAGGCTGCCTATAAAATGGCGGTCTAATGGGTGAACACTCTCGCCCACCGCTCGCCTGATCAGTGGAGGGTCGTTAGCCGAACATTTTTGATAGGACCGCTTAATCATTAAAAGTATAATGATCAAAGTACTAGAACCATTTACAAAATCCCAATCTAGTTACTTTAGGAAAAATGTGAATTTGATGCTAACCCATGAAATTGCACATTGCACTTTATAAAACATTGGTGGAGCGTGTGTGGTTTACCGGCACACCAATGGCGGTTTATAAAGAGTGGCAATAGGTGTCTCGGGTGTTATCATTGTTGATGGAGCGTGTGTGGTTTATCGGCACATCATTTTGAGATGGTAATGGACCCCGAGAGTACCAAGCTAATTTGCATGGTTATTCACACCCGGTTTGTGATCCTCGGCATCCCAGTCACAAACGGTGGGGCATATCTGAGGTTAAACATGCTATTGAACAGTTCAATAAATCTCAAAAGAAACTAGGAATTCCATTATAATAAGATTATTTTCCGCGGTGAAATTGGCTGAATCGTCATTCGCCTACCTTTATAAAATTTGCAAATAGATTACGACATCCCTCTTCTAGTTTGTAAATTATTATAGTTGGATCCTAGCCTTATTTTATATTGGGTTATTATAAGGACCGAAAAGTATCTAATTAAACTTACCTTCTTTTATAGATGTCTTCTGTTGATCAATCTGCTCCCCACTCAAACTCCAGTGTTCCTTCAATCCTCTCATTGTGTTCCAAGGTTCAATTGAACGGGACAAACTACAATGACTGGATTAGAAATATCAAGATGGCTCTGAGGTACGAGAACAAAGAGCATGTTCTCGAGACCGAGCTTGTCGATATTGACCCAGATACTGCTACTCCCGAGGAACTTGCCTCGTACCAAAAATATTCTGATGATGCAACCAAAGTGGCCTGCATCATGATCGCCACAATGAACCCCGAATTGCAAAGGATATACGAAGACTACTGGCCCTTTGAGATGCACAAGGACCTTGCGGAAAAGTTCCTCAAGCAAGAGCGCATCCAGAGGTGCGAGGTGGTCAAGGACCTCACGAGCGGCAAACCTAGAGATGGAGAGTCCATCTGCACTCATGTGCAAAGGATGCAAGGCTACGTGGAGCAGCTTAGGAAGCTTGCGATGCCAGTACATGAGGAGTTGGCCGTGGACATAGTGCTTAACTCCTTGCCGAGTTCTTATGACCAGTTCAGGCTGGCTTATCATTTGAACAATAATCAGGCTACCCTGTCTGAGTTACATCGCATGATTCGGACTGCTGAGGAAGGGATGAAGGGTAAAAGTATACCCTCGGTTAATCAGCCCGTCTTAGCCATTGGAAGTGGCAAAGTAAAGAAAAAGAAGGGCCCTCCTAAGCAAAATTGGAGGGACAGGGTTCAGGTCGGGTCATCCAGCAATGGCTCGAGAACCAAGTCTTCCCACATTCCTTGTGTGGCCAACCCCAATGAAGCCGACTGGTTCTATTGCAAAGAGAAGGGCCATTGGAAGAGAAGCTGCCCGAAGTACTTGCAGGACGTCAAGGATGGGAAAGTAAAGCCATCGACAGCAGGTATATACACTATCTGTAAAAACTCACCATCTTCTAGTTCTTAGGTCCTTGATACAGGATGTGGTTTTCACATTTGTTCTGATTTGCAGGGCCTAAAAGGAAATCAGGGAGGTGGAGCACGGTAGACTGAACCTGATCATGGGCAATAGGAGATCGTCCCCTGTTACCAAGATCGGCGTTTATAGTTTAGTGCTTAGTGGTGATGTTAGCTTAGAGTTATTTAATTGTTGCTATTCGCTAGAAATGGCAAGAAACATTATTTCATTTCACGCATTGTTCAGACAAGGATTTCAATTATCTTTTGATAATAAAATTGGTTCGATTTCTGTTTTCAAAAATGGTGTTTCGATTTTTACTGCTTATCCTTGTGATGGTGTGTATGAAACTGTTGAATGTGTTGACAATTTAGGACATAGTGTAAATTATATTGATTTTACTAGTGGTATAGAAAAGGCATGTCTGTGGGATAGTCGGCTCGGGCACATCAACAAGAAACGCATCGCCCAACTCCAAAAGGATGGAGTGTTGGAATCATTCGACCTCAGGTCGGATGATGTATGCAAATCTTGTCTGTTGAGCAAGATGACTAAATCACCTTTCAAAGGATCTTTTGAAAGAGGTGAGGGTCTGCTGGACATCATTCACACGGATGTGTGTGGTCCATTCAGATCAACCACAAAGGATGGCACGCGGTTCTATATAACCTTTACTGACAATTTTAGTAGATACGGTTATATCTACTTAATCAAGTACAAGTCATACACCTTTGAAAAGTTCAAAGAGTTTAAGAACGAGGTAGAGAATCAATTAGGCAGGAAGATAAAGATGCTCAGGTCCGACAGAGGCGGAGAGTATCTAAGTATCGAGTTCCTAGACTATCTAAAGGAATGCGGAATAGTTTCGCAATTGACACCTCCCAGGACACCACAGTTGAACGGTGTTGCGGAGAGGCGCAACCGAACCCTGTTGGACATGGTTCGTTCCATAATGAGTCGAGCTTCATTTCCCATCCAGTTCTGGGGGTATACCTTAGAAACTGCCACCCATATCCTTAATCTTGTCCCTACTAAGAAGGTTGCTAAAACACCTCATGAAATGTGGACGGGGAAAGTTCCCTCGTTGGCACATATCAAAGTCTGGGGTTGTGAGGCTTTCGTTAAACGAGAGACTCAAGACAAACTCGCAGAAAGAAGCGAAAGGTGTTTCTTCCTTGGTTATCCCAAACAGTCCTTTGGATATCTATTCTACAGACCGAGTGAGGACGTGGTCTTTGTAGCTAGACGAGCAGTCTTTCGGGAGAGAGAGCTCATATTCAAAGAGGACAGTGGGAGTACCATTTATCTTGAAGAAATTCAAGAGTCATCAGATGACGCAACCTTAGGAGAAACTAGCAACCAACATGAGGAAGAAGTTCATGTTGGTCCGACTGATGTATCCTTACCTCTTAGGCGCTCCGGTAGGGTTAGCATGCCACCAGAGTTTTATGGTTTCCATATAACATCGGATGGGGACACATTTGTAGGTGACAGGACACTGATAAATGTGGATGAACCTGCTAACTACCAAGAAGCAATGGCGGGCCCTGAGTCTGCCAAGTGGAAAGAGGGAATGGATAGCGAGATCAAGTCCATGTATGACAATCAAGTTTGGAACTTGGTTGACAACGTACCGGGTCGAAAGACAGTCGGGTGCAAGTGGATCATCAAGAAGAAGACCGACATGGACGGAAAGGTACACACTTTCAAGGCAAGACTGGTTACGAAGGGCTTTACTCAAACCCCAGGGGTTGACTATGACGAGACCTTCTCACCAGTAGCCAAGATAAAGTCTATTAGGATAATGTTGGCCATAGCTGCATTTCATGACTATGAAATTTGGTAGATGGACGTCAAAACCGCTTTCCTTAATGGGAAGTTGACTGAGGATATTTACATGAATCAACCAGAGGGTTTTGTCGATGCAAAGTATCCCAATAAGGTGTGTAAGCTTGAGAGATCAATCTACGGATTGAAGCAAGCTTCTCGCAGCTGGAATCTTTGTTTCCATGAGAAAGTCAAAGAGTTTGGCTTCTCTAGGAGCGAGGATGAGTCCTGCGTATACGTCAAGGCTAGTGGGAGTATAGTCACTTTTCTGGTACTGTATGTCGATGACGTACTGCTCATGGGAAACGATATTCCAACCTTGCAAGATGTCAAGGCTTGGCTTGGGAAATGTTTCGCCATGAAGGACCTAGGAGAGGCTGCCTATATTCTCGGGATAAGAATATTGAGAGATAGGAAGAAGAGACTAATTGGACTTAGTCAGGGTATATACTTGGAAAAGGTACTAAAGAGGTTTAGTATGGAAAATTCCAAGAAAGGAGAGCTACCTATCCAAAGTAATGCAAAACTGAGTAAGACTCAAAGTCCGAGTACAGACGAGGAAATAGCTGAAATGAGTCGGGTACCTTACGCTTCGGCTGTAGGATCGATCATGTACGCTATGACGTGTACTCACCCTGACGTGGCCTTTGCTTTGAGCATGGTCAGTCGGTACCAGGGTAACCAGGGTAACCCAGGAAGGGCGCATTGGATAGCTGTGAAAAATATACTCAAGTATCTGCGAAGGACAAAGAACATGGTGTTAGTCCTTGGTGGCAGACGGATAGAGACAGTGGTCGGTCTCAGTCGGGCTGGGTATTCCTCTTGAACGGTGGAGCAGTTACTTGGAAAAGTTCCAAGCAAGCAACGGTGGCTGATTCTACGTGCGAATCAGAGTACATAGCAGCAAGTGAAGCGTCAAAGGAAGCGGCTTGGCTGAAGAACTTCAACGGTGACCTTGGAGTAGTCCCGAGTATTCAGGAGCCCTTGGAACTGTTCTGCGATAACGAAGGTGCGGTCGCCTTGAGAAACGAACCGCGAGACCATGGAAACTCCAGGCATATAGACAGAAAGTACCACTACATAAGACATAGAGTAGAAGAAGGTCACCTCCTTGTAAAGAGGGTATCATCGGAAGATAATCCTGTAGATCCCTTGACAAAGGCTCTAAGTAGGATTAAGCATTATCAGCATGCTAGGAGCATTGGATTAAGAGATGGTATAAGTTTTTGTAATTAGATAGGTTTTGAAACTTGTAACAATGTTATTGTATTTGACTTTTGTGATTTATTAATGAGTAATGGTTTACTAATTTTGTCAATGCTTTATCATTGTGTTTCATTTTGCATGTTTTACTTCCTGAATAATTGGATTATTCAAATATCCACAGTTGCTCATGCTTTTAGGGAGTAAGTATGAAGTAAGACTGTCATGAATTAGTTGTAGATTGTCTAAGGAGTTAGGCATTGCAATAAGATTGCTACAACATTCGTGAGTACTTCGAAATGGAGATTTGAGTATTGGATAAACCCGCGCTCAATGGATTGCTTCATGGTTTACATCACGAGCAATGTTGAGACGATAATATCTTTTGATCTTTAAGCTAAGACATATGAGTTATGATTTACTAAACGGTTGTTCATTGATAATACGAAAACGCATCGGTAACTCGGTGTTATAAAACGTGTTGTTGTGAGTGATTTGTCTGGTAAAAGGCATAAGTATATGAGTCGAAGTTTATTCGTCCCTTGACCCTAACGAGGAACAGATATCTGTAGGCCTCTCGATGAATTTGAAGTTGACTAAAATGGTTGGCCAACTGGGACTAAATTGGTAGTCTAAGAGTCATATATAAATCAGAAAATCGAGGAACAGTGAATCAGACCAGGATTGATTTTAATTCATATCTTGAGTCTGAAAATATCTTGTTGGACGGAGGATCATCTGATCACTTATCTATGGACAGAACTGATTAGATCAGAGTTTGGCATCGGTTTCTAGGAAGCTACAGGTGCTGGTTAATTAGAGGTTAAATTGGTAATTATAGTCATAGACTTATCCAAGTAGGAGACTGTTGGATTATGTGTCTAAGCCATGACTAATAATTAGTATTTACCTAATTAATAGTAGCACAGTCCATTTGGGTTGCCCTCATAGCTGGAGGTTTCGTAGAAATTTCGGTAGAGAGAAAGGTTGATTTATTATAGGATTAATAAATCAACAGGAATTAAATATATGGTTTATTAATATATTAAAGTCATAATATATTAATTGGAAACTATATTAATTAATTAGGAATTAATCCATAATTAATTTGATTTAATTTGGGGATTAATTTAATTAATTAAAGGTGCAGGGACTGAAACTGTAATTATTCAATAGTTGAGTAAGTGACAGTGTGCAGTGACCAGGTGAAAGTCAAAATTATATATATATATATATATATATATATATATATATATATATATATATATATATATATATATATATATATATATATATATATATATATATATATATATATATATATATTAATTTCGAAAACCAAGATAATAGGATAAATAGAGTTTGAGTTGTAAGATAAAACGTTTATCTTATTTGAATTCAAAAAGGTTTATCTCTAAGGTTTATCAACTGGCCATCTGGAAAACTATAAATAGAGGTCCCTGGGTACTATATTGAATTCGCCAATTACATACTCTCTCTCTCTAAGATTTTCGATTCCAACAATCCTCCTAGCTTGGGTGTGACTTTCATTTGAGGGAGGATATTTTTGCTGCTCAGCTTCCAAGAAACTTAAGGTTGGTTTTTCTATTTTAATCTTTAGTTTTTTGGCCTTTAGGTTTTTGTTATATGTTCAATAATAGAAAACATAGATCCTCATAGGTTGCATGTGAACTTAGGTTATTTAGTTCATGGTTTGCAGAAAACCTTTCATCATACTCGTTTCATCAAAAAGTTGTACTATACTTACTTCTTTATAACTAAGAAGGAACTATCATCCACCAACCCAAAATGAAGTCATTGACTCTCTAATATAAGGAAAATTTTAGTTAAACATTCCCAAAGTTTGGCATCAAAACAAGGACCAAAGGCCCAATCCATAGAGCTAAGAACTCCAAAGTGATGAAAATATAGAAAACCCCCTAACACGGGTCGTGCTCCCTGACACGAGCTGGGTTCAGACGTAGTAGATAGCACAAACCCTTTTACACGGGTCGTATTCTGCAACATGGGTCGTGTACGACATGCTGTACCTTCATTTTTGGTCCTTTTCACTCCCTTTTGACCCAATTCAAGTTCCAATTCAACCCAAGATTAATTATACATTAAAATACACATCTAAGAACTCATTTCCAAGTATTCAACTCCCAATCGAAGTGTTCATGACTTAAACCAAAGGAAACCAGAATTCAAATTCTTATCTCTTAACAAGTGGTTAATGAACTATGTTCCAAGTCAATCATTACACTTAACACCATTAAGTACTCAATTAAGTTCTTAACCAAGGTCATCCCTCAAGGGAATCATTCCCACATAAATCTAAAAAAGATAGCCTCATGGAATCTTCAATTCCAATCGTTGGTTCAAAAGGTTAAACCCATGGAAAACCCAATTCCATTCCATCAATTGATGATTATAAGTGGAGATTCCTTCTTCCATTCCATCGAATCATTAGAAAATGATCCTTACTCCATTATTACTTCCAATTTGATTCAATAAACTCATTCATCCATTAAATAAGAGATCCAATCATCATCTACATGAATAAAACCCATTTCAACACCCAATTCTCATTTTCTAGTGATTCAAGGTTTAAGACTATAAATCAAAGGTTGGAATCCTTAAGGAAACATTAGAAATGAATCCCCTTATCCAAAACTACCAAATCCAACGACCAATTTCTAGATTCCTTAACTATTCATCAAATCCCCAAATTCTAAGGTTCATAACACCCAAATCAATCAAGTAATTGAATCTAAAGCATCCATGGATTGAATGTAGACTACAATAACTTAGAAACATAAAATAAACCTTGGGGAATCATAGGAAGAACCTCATCCCAACATAAATCTCAGATTGGGTCCAAACCCCAAACCCTAACTCGAAAATTGAAGACTAGAAAGAAGGGTTTATACCTTAGGTTGCTTAGAATCTCTAGAATTTGATCAATCTTCAACAACAAGCAACAATTCCTCATAGAACTAAGTAAAATAGCCTCCCAAGCTCCATTCTCCCTCTAAAGACGTTCAAGGGCTCAAATGGGGAGAACCCCTCCCTAAAAGTTTGCAGCTTTCACGAATTTGCACATTAGTCCCCATATTTTGGTCTTTCTTCACCCAACACCCAAAAGTCCATTATTCTCATTTAAAGTCTCTATATTCATACTTAGACCCCAAATATAAATATTTATTTCACTTGAGTCATTCTCTAGGTTAACACTAACCCTTAGTTTCCCAATTTGACACAAATGGTCCCTTTCACTAATTTCTTTACAATTTAGGTCCTTAGTATTAATTCAAGAAATTATTTGACCTAATTTAAACTCCACATCAATTCCTTCATAATATCTTCTAATTTTCCAAGTCCATGACTAGTCAAATCTACTTAAGGTAAGTTTGGCCAAATTGACACTTTTAGTCCTTATGACAAAATTTCTCACATTTGGTTACAAATAGATTTTAAAACTATATTTGGCTAATTTATTCAAAATATAAAAACATAACAAAATATTAAATTTATTCATTTATTTGTTTTCCATATTTACAAAATAAGTTTTATTTTGTCTGTTAAAGTCCAAAACTCCTAGGCCGAAAACACGGATGTTACAGTAACGATCTAATGGGGTATTAAAAACGTTAAATTGAATTTCGATGCTTTGATGTTGATTTACCAAGTTGTTAGATGTTGTTGAATTTTGTACAAGCCGGTTGCTATTTTCTCCATTTTTCGGTTAACCAGTCGTTATTTCAGTAAGATCCCTGGCTCATTGCTTCGTGTAAATGAGCCAAAATCGTTTCCCACAAGTCGTCAAAACTTTGGCTATTTCCTTTTTGGGCACCTGTGGAAATTGCTATCCAAGCTTTCGTTAATGCAACTTCCTCATTGGGCGTCCAAACATTTGGACCGTTTTGGGCGGTTGTTGTTTTATACAAAGATTTTTTATTCCACCTCGCCGGTTCTGGTAGTTGCGTTTCCAAGACGACATCGTTAGGGTGAATTTTGTTGTGGAGATCGTGTTGGTAGTGATTCAATTGGTTGAACGGGTGGTGATTGTGGAAATGGGTGTTGCTGTGGATATGGTGAGTATTGGTAAGGTGGTAGGTGGTGAGAATTGGTATGGTGGTAGGTATGGTGGAGGGTAATGGTTTGGTGGTGGTAGGTATGGTTGTAGGTATTGCCTTGATTGTAGTGAACCATTAAGTAAGCTAGTGGATGTACAATTCGATGAATAATTAAGACTATATTCATTGAATCGTAGCGGTGTTATGTTTAATCGGAACGGATTATCGCTGGTGTTTTTGTTGGGTGGTGGAGTGTTTGGATCTTTATCCATTTTTCGATCTTTATCAATTCCTTGAGCGAATGGTGTGTAAATATTTGATAAAAGTGCAGAATTATGTCTGGAAAATATGTAAATATTGTATGGTATTTATAGATGTGTAAAATTGTTATTTTGGTAATTAATTTTTTTTGTCTAACGGCTACCTCAAACGGTCTCAAGACCTTTCCCACATGTGCCACAGACGATGGACGAGTTTTCGACCAAAGTGGAGTTTTTGAAAAAACTATTTACCAAAATGGGGTTGTTTTCAAACTATTTACAAAAAAAGGGTGATTTAATAAATTTACTTTGTCAACCCAATTTCTTTTTTACGGTTATTCAAAAGTTACGTGCCCTAATCCCGACATACGCTGACTGACCATCGACGTCATCTTCTCCGGCCAAATCGACGCCGGCGATTCCACCCTCAGCAACGCCGACGCCGGCGATTCCACCCCTTGCAACGAGTACGCCGACGCCATCACAGTTCACCGGCCGTTTCCTTTCCTTCAATCGCGATTTCAGGTGATTTCTTGCAATCTTATTTTCTGATTCAATCGTTATTTCTTGCAATTTGATTCAATAGTTATTTCTTGCAATCTGATTCAATAGTTATTTCTTGACATGGTCTTCTAATTCATACGTGATTTCTTGCAATCTGATTTTCTGATTCAATCGTTACTTAAGAATTAGACAATGTAATTCTAATGTCTCATTTCTATTGAAATCTGATTTCTGACCATAATTTGAAATCATGATTTCTGATTTTATTGTCTTATGTTTCTATTGTCTCATGTTTCTGGAATAGCTATGCATATTTTGAAATCACGATTTCTGAAATAGTTATGTTTCTATTGTCTCATGTTCCTGATTTTGTCACGTGTTTACACATTTCAGATTGTGCTTTCTAAAGTACAAATGGAATTTAATATGATATCACACATGGTTCAAAATGAAGATCCCCATACAATCTCTCAAATGGCTGTTGTAAACAATGCAATAACAAATGACACCGGAGAAGAAGACGATGAAGATTACACCGGAGAAGAAGACGATGAAGAATCTTTTGACAACAACTTTGAAATACCTTCGACTTTTACTAGAATGGAGGAAACAAATACGACCACTGACGGCAATTGGATTGTGTCAAAATTAGTGAGCAAGAATGACTTTACACAAGAGTTGGGAAAAGATTCTTTTAAAGATAAAGAAGAACTTATGAGAGCTATCAAGCACCATTGCACATGATGGTGGAAAAAGATACGGGTTGCTCACTACAAATTTGTCAGAGATTTTTAATAGCGTCCTTAAAGGTGCTCGTTTTTTACCAATCACTGCTTGTGTCCAACTTACTTTTTATAGATTGGTTCACTATTTTGAGGTGAGGCGTCCTTTAGGATTTAGTGCCCGAGCTAATGGAGATGCATATACCCCCCATGTTGTTTCAAAACAAGTAGCTTTGATGTCAAAAGCAAGTGCACATTCCTTGAGATCATTTAATCGAGAGAAAGGAATATTTGAGTTGACGACTCAAACAGGAAGAAATGTGCAAGTAGTTAACTTGGAGCAAAAAACTTGCACATGTGGTAAGTGGGAAGTGTTTAAATATCCTTGTTCTCATGTCTTAAGTGCATGTGCCAAACTTTCTTTGAATAGTTAGCAATTTGTTGATAAATGTTACTCAATTGTTAAGTATTGTGATACTTGGGCATCTGAATTTTCCCCACTACCTCATGAAGCGTATTGGCCACAATCATTGTTTGGAGATTTGCTTCCAAACTTAGAGCTCTTACGAAATAAAAAGGCCGACCACGCTCAACAAGACTACGGATGGAATGGACATTAAAGAAGGAAGAACTACGACCCTTTGTGGAATTTGTAAACAAAGTGGTCACAATCGCAAAAAGTGTTCGTCTAAGCCAAGGTAAATGAATACACATTCAATATTTGATTCATTTGGTTCATTGGTATGTTTTATGTCTTACCTTTTTATCTTTTTTTTTTTTTTTTTTTTGCAGATAGTAGTTATCGAGTCAAGCTATCTGAAATGTTGCTTTTATTTTTCTTTTGGGTTTTTGTAAGAAACCATTGTTGGTTTTATACTTAAAACAATGTAATTATGATATTTGGTTGTTGGTGTTGTACTTAAAACATTTAACTATAATATTGATTGTGGTTTCTTATGTATGATTTTTGTTATAGATTACTTAAAATATAAACAATTTACAACATTTATTTACATTCAAAACAATTGTTGTTATAATGAAGTGAAAAAAAATAAAAGAAAAAGTTATTTTGAAAACATCAAAATTGTATAATGAGAAAAAAAATTAAAAAGTATTTTTAAAAAAAGTTCAAAATTTTTTTAAAAAAGACAATAAAAAAACATTACTAAAAATGTTTGAAAAAAAAATCAAAATAAATACATTTAAAAAAACAGCAAATTTGAATAATTAATAAAATGAAAATTCTATAAAAAACGCTCTTTTATTAAAAAACAACACCTTTTTGGTAAATAGTTTGAAAACAACCCTATTTTGGTAAGTAGTTTTTTCAAAAACCCTACTTTGGTCAAAAACTCGACGATGGACCAGGACGAAGGACGCGGGTGGGGAGCGGTATATCCTTCTTGTGGATCATGCAAAACTTTCCATAAGCCATGTGCTAATTTTGTGGTATTCTTAACTAATTTAAAATCTGTGTCATTTCAAAGTTTTGGAAGGGCATCGTCTTAAAAGAAAATCTAAACACAAAGATATTTTTGATATTACTATGTTTAACCATTCGTATTATCGGATTTTGAATGTTAGTATATTACACATCGGTATAACACGCTCTTAAAAGTGTTTATATATGTTGGAATCACTAAATATCTATATAAGGACTCTTTTATAAAGACAATCTTATACTCCACGACGTGCAATGTTAATATAAATTTCTATATAATGACTCTTTTATAAAGCCAATTTTATACTCCACGACTTGCAATGACGTGCAATAAATATAAGTCTGGTACTGATCATATATTTTGGTTAGCTAACTTGGCGTTTTTCTTGCATGTACTTTTTTTCTATTATGATAAAATGGATTTGCCGTTCTAAAATAAGTAATTTGAGTTGTAAAAGCTTAAAAACGTTTAAGTTACGTACATTATATAAATTTTAAATTTCGTTTTTATTTCATAACATTGACGTAAAGAACGATATGCTATAGTTTTAAGCGAACACACACGTGGTGCAATTTGCCGTTTTAGTTTTTAATGTATGTTTTTCAAACTTAATATTTTGACTCGTAAAAAGTATTTAAGATAAAATTTGACATGAAGAATCCTTGCTTGACGTATAATTTGCCGTTTGGATTCCACATTTTCAGAATTTCTCTAAATCATGCATTCTTAAAACATTTATGTTAAATCATTTTTTAGTTAATTTCGAACAAAAACTGTAAACAACGGTTTACGGAATGAATTACGTGTTTTTTATATTTTGAATGTAAGGGTGGGGGGAGTATAATCTTTCCCATCCCATTGAACCCACGCGTCACGTCAGCTTTTCTCTCTCCTCTCACTTCCATTTTCCCAATCTTTCACCAATCTTTCACCAATCTTTCACCCAGGAACCAGTACCCACTGAACCCATAATGCCACATCATATATTTGATATTTAAATTCATTTATTAATTTAATAAATGATTTTTAATATTTAATTTAATATTATAAATAATTATAATACGTAATTAATAAAATAAAAATCACAAATAACATTAAATTAAAAAACCACACCATTACAAAAATTAAAAAGAAAAGTAATACCTAGAAATAAAATCCTAAATACGGAATAATAAAACCTAAATAACGGAAATGAAATACTAAAAACGTTAAAACACCTAGTGATCCAAAGTAGCTATGTATGTATGCTCGATGTGGTCTACAAGATCCGCAAGAAGTTTTTGCTGAATTCCTTGATTGCGTATTTCGAGAATCATGTCAGGGCTAACTTCTTGTTCGTTTCGGGAATCTGGAACATGTACCGGACATATAGCCCTACCTTCATCCTGGATGATCATGTTGTGTAAAATTAGGCAAGCGTACATGATATCTTTACATCGATCGACCTCGACGGACCGTGCAGGCTGTCTGATAATAGCCCATTTTGCTTTTAGAACGCCAAAGGCTCGTTCAACGTCCTTTCTTGCCGCTTCTTGGGCCGCCTTGAAACGCTTCTTTTTGGGGGTAATAGGGTGTGAAAATGATTTCACAAATGTTGCCCAGTTAGGGTATATCCCATCAGCAAGATAGTACCCATGCTTGTATTCTTCCCCCTCCAAAACAAATGAACATGATGGTGCTGTACCAAGAATGGTATCATTGAATAGCGGTGATTGGTACAACACATTTAGATCGTTGTTGCCCCCGGCAACACCAAAATATGAATGTCATATCCACAAATCATATGATGCTACTGCTTCAAGTATAATTGTAGGATACCTGTGATCACCTCTCATGTACTGGCCTCGTAGATACGTTGGACAACTCCGCCAATCCCAATGTGTACAGTCAATGCTACCCAACATACCAGGAAAGCCATGTTTGGCTTCGTGTGCAGCATACAACAGTTGAATGTCACTGGATGTTGGTCTACGCATGTATTCTGCACCATATAACTGAACAACACTAGAGCAATAGTTGTAGAGGCTTTCACGGGAAGTTCGTTATGACATATTCAAGTATTCATCAAGTGAATCGGGGGTGCTACCGCCCCCGATTGGCGGATCGCTGATGTGCATTTCTGCAATCCAGTGAACCCTTTAACTCCACCGACATTATAAGTTGTCTGGAAAATTGGATAATTCATTTCCAAGTCTTGAGCAATCCGCACAAACAGCCGTCTACTCATTCGGAACCTATTTCTGAAAATAACATCCCCAAACTTTGAATTGGGGACAAAGTAATCTGCCATAAGCTGCTGCTCAGCAGTTTGTCGATCTCTGTGGAGAAAAGTTCTATGACGAGGAACGCTAGAACTTGCAGTATTTTGGAACATGAAATGTGCAGCTTCAGCAATAACCGCGATCGTATTCACATCGGTATCGTCATCAGACGATGACGATACCAACGGCATAGGTTCATCCAGTAGTTTGCTGTGAACATACGGACCGGAAGAACTGGAAGAATCGGAAGAACTCATTTTAATTTAAAATAAATTTGAAATGAGGGTTTTTTTTTTGGAAAGGTGAAATAGAGTTAATGTTGAGAGGAAGAAAGAAGGGTAAAGGTGTGAGTTTTGAAGGAGTGAAGATGTGGTATTTATAGAGTTGAGGAAGGATAATATTTGGAAGATTAAATTTTTTTTTTAAATAATAGGTGGGATCATCGGCTTCACCAACCCAAGCCTCACCCCTCCACACCCGAAACCGCTCAACCCGAAGGAGAAGGGGCAGCGGTACCGGAGGTACCGGCGGTACCGCACCCAATTTTTCCGATCCCGCATCGAGCCCGAACCACTACTCCGTGCACCCTAAGAGGACAAAATGTGGTGGCATTGCCAGAAGGCAACCCAACCCAAACAAGGGGTTAGAAAAAATGCAATAAACCAATTAGTACCTCTCGAGTTAATGTCCCGTCTTGTCCATTGACTTCTATAACTGTGTCGTCTCAACATGCATATAATGAGCCATGAGGCAATCAATCATCATGATTCTTCAGCAAAACAAACAATGCCTTGCATGTCTTTCAGAATTAGCACTACTCCGATGCACACTCTAACCATACTGAGCACGTTTGTTTTCATGTTATCAACCGCAAGTCCTATCGATTTTCATAAATTATTAAAACCACTCTTTTTGTGGTCGATTTGGAATCACTTGCAACAAGGCTAGAAGTGTGCTTAGGATAGACTTCTCCAATGAAGATGGGCGGAAGCTGAGAAACATAAATTTTTCTTCATTTCGGAGCCTTGAGTGGCTATCTATTGTAAATAGTACGCTTGAAGGAAACATCTTAGAACAGATTGGCTCGCTACCAAATCTGACCTACATTTCACTCCGTCAGAATAATCTCAAAGGTAACTTGCCTATATCCTTTACCAATCTCTCCCAATTGGTACACCTCGACCTTTCCGGTAATGATTTCTATGGTTCTCTCCCATCTCAGATGGAGAGTTTCAAGAACTTAGAGTATCTGGATCTTAGCCTAAACAGTTTTGCTAATGAGTTTCAGGATCTTAGCCAAAATTGGTTGACTGATCCAACATCTTTAGGTTTATTGAGCAATCTCACGAGATTAGTATACCTCGACCTTTCCGCTAACCGTTTCAGTGGTACCCTCCTATCTCAATTGTGGAGTCTTGGGAATTTAGAATTTTTGGATCTTAGCAAAAATTTGTTGACCGGTCCAATCCTTCCAACTTTTGGTTCCATGATCAATGTCACCCGGTTAGTATACCTCGACCTTTCTGTTAACAGTTTTAGTGGTCCTGTCCCGCCATCACTTGGTTTCTTGATCAATCTCACAGTCCTGAGATTGAGCGCAAATAAACTAAATGAATCCATTACGAAAGAACTAAGTAACTTGCAAAAGCTACAAACACTGGACCTGTGTGAAAATATTCTTCAAGGCCCATTCCTCTGGGTATAGCAAACTTGACGAACCTAGAATACCTAGACATTCATCATAACAATCTTTTCCGGTCAGATTAATCCCGACTTTGGAAAGCTGCGGAAACTTTGGCACCTTGATTTTTCATCAAACTTTTTATCAGGAAATATTACACTTCCAAATCCCTGTTTTTTACAACATCTGGACATAAGTTATAATTGTATAACCTGTTTGCCGGGATTAAGTCCTTGCAACCGTTTAGAGAATTATTATTATTTCCCGTGTGCTATTCTTGATAGAGAAGAAACTAGTTTGAATTTGAGGCGAAAGAACAAGGTCATCATCCTTTTGCATATTTTCCTTCCCGTAATTGTCGGATTTTATTTGGTAGTGCTTGGTTGTGTGCTTTACCCTTGTAGAAAGGAAACCACACAGAAAAAACATCAACAAGAAATAAAAAAACATGGAGATGTGTGCTCGGTATTCAACTATGATGGAACAATTGCATACGAAGACTTCATTAAGGCAACAGAGGACTTTGGCCTCAAATACTGTATTGGAACAGGTGGTTATGGTAGTGTTTATGAAGCAAAATTGCCTAGCGGTAAAATATTTGCTTTGAAAAAACTCCATAGGTTTCTAGATTCACCCGTCTTTCTACTTTCCCATCAATGACAGCTGAAATCTGAATGTTAGGGTCCCTCAGCGCCTTCTTCCTTACCACCAACAATTGCTACCTACAGTCAACGTAAGTTCTCCCTCTCGTTATCTTATCTGCCTATCTCGTTATCTTCGCTCAAGTCCCTTTTTTCTTACCGGAAACACACATCGCCCATTCTTCCTTATCAGAATCGGGGTCGTCGGAATTGGGCGACCACCACCACAGTTTACTCCCACACCACCAACATAGCGCCGGACTCATGCTTACCCATCGGAATCTGGCCGCCACACTTTACTTACATTGTGAGTCGTAAATATTTGTCGTAAATGTATGTCTTAAATTTACGACACACAAATGTGTATCATCTATCATTTATGACAGGGGCTTCCTTGACATACATTTGCATGTCATCTGTACCCTTTAATGACACGCAATGCGTGTCATTAAACGCCTTTTTTCTAGTAGTGAACTAAGATCCACACGACCTACTATCAATATCCTACAATAATGTTACAAACTAGTGAGTCTCTAGTCGAAATCTAACACTAATATACTTAACTCTTATTTATAGAGGAATGCCAAATTTTATTTTTAGAAACTTGGTTTAATATGGGTTGAAACTACTTTTCTGAAATTTCCATATTTTTATAAACCAATTGACTTATTAACATTTCCAAGTGATAAATCTCATTTGTGATATTCATTGAAATGTATTTTAGCACTTTTGGAAGTGTTTTACAAGCTAAATATTCAAAACTAAATCAAATCCGTTCTAAAAATTTCCAAACTTTAGATTTGAGTTCTAATTGTAATCAAAGACCTTCACATAAATTTTCATGAATTTTTTATATGTCTAGGTATTTTTCACCATTTTAATCCCTTGAATAATCATAAAATCAAGGAAAAATAGTAACAAGTTATGAAAAATCCTCAGCCTTTTTTTCATAACTGTTATAAAGTGTCTAGAAGCCAGGAAAAATGTTAAAAGTTATTTTTGAAAAGTAGGGCCCGATTTTACAGTATATGTGTATTTAATATCAAGAAAATCGTGATAAATATTAAACAGTAAGGAGTGGTTTTTAACAGTAGAAGCTGTAAAAAATAGTGTTAGATTTCATGAAACAGTAATCGAGATAAATATTAAACAGTAATCGAGATAAATATTAAACAGTAGAAGCTGTAAAAAATAGTAGATGTGGTTTTTAACACTCATAATCTGATTTTGTTATTTGAATATAACAAAATAAAATAACAAATAATAGTAAACAGTAGCAAAAATTCATGAAACTTCATGGGGGATGTTCCTTTACATTATGGGTCATCTGAAAATATTTCTAGGATTTATTTATCTCAGTAAGTATTTTATATGATTTATCCCCTTGGTTTCTTTCCAAAATCATAAATAAAAAAAAATGATTCAGCACTTCAAAATTTTCAGTTCATCATTTTATATTAAGGAGTTCCTGGGAAAAATCGGGTTTGACTATAAAAGGAGTTTTAGATATTTTTGTGGGTTAAGTTCTTTTAGGACCATTCTTGATGTTCTTAAAAACTAACTCGGATCATCGAGCATCTAGCTTGACGATCGTACCATGCATGGTAATTTGAAGGTTATGCATGAGTTCACTACTAGAATAATAGGGTAATACTGACGGCGATTTTGGTAGCTATTCGGTAGCTATCTCAGTTTACCGACGGGTTTCTGACGGAATTGGAAAGGAGGAAAATCCCTGGTGGGAAATTTTTACCTACCGTGTTTCGACGAATCCGTGACAAACTAGCGACGGGATAACAGCGTCGGTAAGCTTTGACGAAATGCTGACAGGATTTGTTTTGTCGACTTTAGCTACCGAATACCGACGAGAAGTATTACCTACCGAATATCTACCGATTCATGTTTTTCAAGTTACTGACCGAATTACGACGGGAAGCTTTACCTACCGAATAGCTACCAAATCCGCCTTTTCAATTTTGTGACGGAATACCGACGGATAGCTTTAACTACCGAATACCTACCAAATCTTATATTTTTTTTTGTGACAGAAGTTCAGTCACTAATCCGTCACTTCTACTTTTTTAATTTAAAACAATCAAAAAATAAATAAATAATTTCCAGCTTTTAATAGTGTAAATGTAGCAAAAAAGAGAATACATGAAACAAACAATAACATATATATTTGATACAAAACCTAATAACCCATCCAAACAATATCATTCGGATACAAAAGCTATTCAAACATCGTGCTTCAAGACGCTAATTGTTTCATACACAAAAATTACAATTGCTTCACAAAAGCTAATTAAGCATCACGTTTCACGACGCTAGTTTAATACACAAAAATCACAATTGCTTCACAATATCAAACTAAGGATTTGGATCACTTGATGGGTTACCGAGTGGTCGAAAAGAATTTGGACAACTTTGCATAAAAGCCGCCATCATATCTTGCATTTCTTTTTGTTTTCTTTCCATTTCGGCTTGTCTTTCTTCAAATTCTTCCCTCAATTTTTCTTCTCTTGCCTCCATATGCTCTTCCATGGTTTGTAGTTTTTCACGCAACATTTGTACCTAAAATTGGTAAGACGAACATATAGAGTTAGGGAATATACTTTAATTTAAATCCTTACTTTTACTATTTTCTTAATAACAACATACTTTCATTTTCAACCATATATGCAACGTACTTTCATTTTTAATCATAATAACAATGTAGTTTACCTTACCATCCATAATAACAACATATTTTCATTTTCAACCATATATGCAGTGTACTTTACCCTACTATACATAATAGCAATATACTTTATCTTGTCATCCATCATAACAACTTACTATATAAAACAAAATGCATTTAATGAATAAGTATACCTCCTGCTGCGACTGTGCGTAGTCTGAGGAAGATGAAGACCCGGTAGAATATGTCCCGGTAACTACACGATGAATATCTGAAGATCCTATCCCATAGACAGGACCCTTTTTCTTCCCTCCCGTTAACTTAAACTGGCTCTCGAGCCACAAATTAGCATCACCGATGGTAGGTCGGTCAGCTTCCTCTGGGTATTTTTCAGTCTCTGCCCTCTTATAATCATACTACAATTCACCAAAACAACATCATTACCATTGTACCAAAAACCAATATAGTCAATATATAAAATTGGTAAACACAAATTACATATGAATCTTCAGCCTTCTTTGAGAGAAACTGCAAATTTGTATGGTCTCCTGCGAAATATCTAGCTTTTGATTCGGCGGTCAAGCGAGTCTGCAGATACACCTCTTCCCATGTAGGTTCTCTACCCAACATCAATCTCTACATAAACAGCACAATATAGTTGATTTAGTTAGTGTTAAAAGGAAAAAAGTTACTAAAATTCTTAAATATGATTAGTTACCAATCTGTCACGGTGCTCGTTCATTCCGATGCTGCCGCCTGTGTGTCTGCCTGTCTTCCCAGAACCATCAGATGAATTGCGGTTTTTTGTCCCGCTAGCTGACAACTTCTTCCATTCTGGTGTGTCCCAATACTGTAAAAAAACACACATGTATAACACTATAACGGGTAATAAAATTCAACAAAATAAACAATGACATATAGAATCGTTTACTTTGCATAATGACCGCCACACGCCATCCGGTATGTATTTGGGATTGAAATCCTCCAGGATGTGTATAGAGTCCGCAATGTTAACGATAATGTGTTCTTTAGCTCTTGCTAATTTTGCAGAATGCTTCCTGGCAGTCCTCATCCGATCTTTGTATCGGTCTTTGATCGTATTTTCAAAACCATCATAAATGCTCTGCTCCTCTTGTGGATGCCACCTATAAAGCGTCTGTAAATAATAAAAAGGTAAAGTTAGCATTGTAACCCCAAAAACGAATAAGCAAAAGATATACAAATAAAGATTTAATATATTACCCGGAAACGCTCAAACATCTGTCTCAAAAATGACTTTGGGATATCAGTAAATGTAGGCCACGCCGCATCCATATACTACCATAATATACCTACGATGGATGAGTGAACTTTCTGACATCCAAACCTATAATATTGAAAAAACCATATAAGTATAACCATAAAATCAATAATCATAACAACCGCCCACTTATCCTTCGTCTCCTTTGTCGTTGCAGGGTACGGTGTATAAAATACTTGTTCTGCTTATGATGCCAAGCAAAAAGGGTCGTTTGTTTGAAGTCGGGACTTATGTTTGACATCAACCAACCCATTTTTGTTGACTATTACACCATGGTTGTTATCAAACCAAGTACATAAAGTACAACCGTTGAGTGCCCGCGATCATAATACTCAATTTCTAAGATCTCCTCCACCAAGCCGTAGTAATCAGACTCTTCGGCATTATAAGTCGCCCCCCTTACGCATACTCCATAGTTATTTGTTACGCGTCCCTTACCATATTCCTGTGTATGGAACTTATAACCATTTACAAAGTATCCGTTATGAGAGAGAGCATTTGGCGATGGTCTCCTTGCTAAATTTTCCAGGTGACTAGCACTTCCATCTAATGACTGAAACATTACCTACATTGAAGAAAATACACGCATTGTGTTGGTTAATGATTTACTAATATTAATCACTATGATTGAAGTACTTTTACTTACTTTTTGATCAAACCATGTGGCAAAATATTTATCTCTGAGACCCAAAATCGGTTCATTCGGATACATTTCAGGGGCCACTTCATCAAACTCAAAGATGTATGAGGTAAGCTCTTTACAGTTTAGTAAGATGTATGTGTGTGCCTTGTGAAGTTCTTCATAACTCAAGCGTATTCGTTTTCCACTCTTTCCATGTAATCTTCTTGATGATACTCTAAACACGCTTAGTGTAGATTCTCCACTCGAAGAGCCATGATGTTGCGGTGCAAAATTTCGTGGCTCTCGATTATGGCGGGTCTCAATCGTCGGGGAAAAATATAAAGAACAATAGGTAGCGAGTTCGTGCACTAGATGTTCATTGACGATTGAACCCTCAACCCTTGCTTTGTTCCTAATTCTTCTTTTTATTAAGCCAAGCTTCCTAAATTCAGAAAGTATCAAGAATGTGTTATGAATACTGAAAAGAACTTTGAAAATGTTCTATATATAATAATACAACAACATTATTACCTCTCATATTGATACATCCATCTGTAATGTATCGGACCACCAGCAATAGCTTCATCAACTAAATGTATAACTAGGTGTTCCATGGAATCAAAGAAGCCTGGAGGGAATATTTGCTCCAACTTGCAGATGGTTTGAATAATACTACGTTTCATGTCTGACAAGTCCTGCAGATGCAAAGTTTTTGAGCATAATACACGAAAGAACGAACATATCTCTGTTATGGCCTCATATATATTTGTTGGAACAAACCCTCTAATAGCAAGTGGAAGCAACCGTTGCATAAACACATGACAATCATGGCTTTTAAAGGCATAAAAGCTGCTATTTGTCATGTTTACACAGTTCCCTATATTTGACGCATACCCATCAGGAAATTTGAGCTTTTTCAGCCAAGCACAGACTTTTTCAACGTCCCCCTTTTTCAATGTGTAAAGTCCAAGCTTTTTCTTAGACTTATTATTGTTGACCCGAACTAGGTTTAGAATAGGACGATCACATAGAATCTCAATATCTTCCCTCGCCTTCAAATTGTCTTTTGTTTTGGAGGTGCCCATCATAGTGTGAAACAAGTTTTCAAACACATTCCTCTCAATATGCATCACATCAAGGTTGTGTCTGATCAACAGATGACGCCAATATGGAAGCTCCCAAAAGATGCTCTTCTTTACCCAGTTATGTGTAACACCGAAACCATCTGGTTTTTGATAGTTCAGACCATAGGGAGTACCATTGTATACGGTGCTGAAATGTTGGATTGTCTCCCAAATGTCTTCTCCGGATGGGTATGGAATGGGTACTTCACGCCTCACTGTTTTGTTCTTCAAAAAATTAACCTTATCACCCCGGAAAGCATGTCCTCTACGCAGATGTTTTCTATGACAGTCAAACCAGCACGATTTTTTTCCTCTGCTAAGCCGGAATGATCCCGATTTATCGGAACAATATGGGCAAGCTAAATTGCCTTTCGTGCTCCATCCGGACAACATTGCATAAGCAGGAAAGTCACTAACTGTCCATAGAAGTATGGCTCTCATTTGAAAATTGTCCCTTCGATGGGCATCATAAGTTTCAATGCCATATGTGAACAACATCTTCAGCTCTTCCACTAATGGTTGTAGGAAAACATCCAAATTCTGTCCTGGATTCTTTCGTCCAGGAATGATCACAGGAAGTTGTACGTACTGGTGTTTGAAGGCCAACCAAGGAGGAAGGTTGTAAACCGTGATAAACACCGGCCAACATGAATAGGGACTCCCATTTGAATTATTTGGACTGAACCCATCAGTACACAACCCGAGACGAATATTGCGCTTCTCATCTGCAAAATCAGGATAAGTTGTGTCAAAATGACTCCAAGCCTTCGCTTCACTAGGATGCATCATTTTTTCTGCATCTACTACATGCTCTGCGTGCCAAGTCAAATATTTGGCCGTCTTTCTTGAATAGAACAACCTTTGAAGTCTCGGTCCAATAGGCATGTAGGTCATGACCAAATTAGGAACCTTATTCCCATAGGTCTTGTATCTACTTTCATTACATACTAGACAATGATCTAGATTAACAAACTCTCCCCAGAATAGAATGCAATGGTTTTTGCACACATGAATCCTCTGTGAAGGCAACAATAACGGCTTCAACATCTTTTTGGTCTCGTAGAAGTTGTTTGGAAGCTTCTCGTCGGTTGGTAGAAAGTCTTTCATTATCGGGATTAGTCTATCAAATGTCGCGTCTGAAACATTACTCTCTGATTTCCAGTTCAATAATCTGGTGGTAGCAGAGAGTATGGAAGCTCTATTTGAACCGTCCCATAAAGGCTCACTCGCTTGTTTCACCAAATTGTAGAAAGCTTGGGCTGATTGATTTGGGTCTTGTGGTGTTTGCTGATAATAAGGAACCTCAGGTTGGTGCATGGTTTCAATAACCATCTGCTCGTATCTAGGATAATCGAACACATTGTCATCAATGTCTTGAGTCGTTTCACAGTTCGAACTTTGACCTACTTCTACTATTGGATATAATTCACCATGTGCAAACCATAGCAAATAATTGTCCATGAATCCACGCGTATATAGATGGTGGCTAACCAATGATCTCGTATTGTAATAACGATTTTTGCATTTCGCACACGGACATCTAATTTCTAAAACCTCCACCCCGTCCTTGATACTAGCTTGGATGTTTATTGCGTTGGTGAAGGCAAAATCTAAGAAATACTTGACATAATATTCAAATTCCGGGTTGAAACAACCATTCGTAGTCAATCTCTTCGTGTACATCCATTCTCGATTCCGGTACATTTTGTTTCTATAACTAGTAATCTAAAATTGTTAAATAATTTAATAAATTGTTAAAAAATAATAATGGGAATAATAGTACAACAAACAAAACATATACACATGGAACCAATTTTGTCTTGATTCAAGTACATTCAGTACATACATTTATCTATCTAAAATTTGACACAAAAGTAAATTGTGCAATTTTTTTTTATTGTTTCGTAGTAAATGTTATAAAAAAATTGATCATGATAATGGTGCACCTTTTTTTTGGTTAGTTTTATATACCAAAACAATATATTAGGGATGAGCATGGATCGGTTTGGGTCGGTTTTTGGCCGTGTACGTTTGTACATATATAGCAATCTGTTTCATATTGACACATGGAACTTCTAAACCTTACATTGGGTTATAGGTTTGTTTGTACATATATAGCAATCTGGAAAATCATATATAATGAAGGAAATTAAAAGATATCACATGGAACTTCTAAACCGTACATTGGGTTATAGGTTTGTTTATCATAAATTGAATGGCATGAATAGAAATTAAGAAGTAATAAAAATAACTTAGAACAAACAAATTTAATAATTATTATATCACAACATTGTTTTTCGAACAACAGGCCATTTAAGGTTGCATTTAGCGTAGAAACATATAAAATTCGAGATTGTGCAACTCCTTTAGCACTACCCAAGTCCAGGCAACCCTAATAAAATCCGAACACATCAACTCATGGTCCAAAAACTGATCCAGGTTTTGTTGTGTTTTCCAACACAAAGTTTACACGCATTTTCCATTTTAATAAAACCCATTCATGCCAAAGTAAAATGTAAAGCTTTTATTTCCAGATTGCTATAATCCGAGTAAGAAAAATGGGGAAAATTAAATGAAAGTATAATAAAATCGAACCTTCGACACAGGGAAAGAGTAAGAAGAATAATGAGAGCAACAGCTGGAAAATCCAACATATTGTAACCTTCCATTAACCCATCTATTTCATATCGACACACGATTCAAATCAAGTACATCCACAAGTACATCCTAATCAAGCTTCTATAGAAAGTAGAAATCGGGAAAGAAAAAAAATACCTCGCTGAAATGGAAAAGCTGAAGAATCACCGGCGGTGGGTCGGCGGTGAACTCGTGGGTCGGCGGCGTTCGGTGTTGCGCCGGCCACTGGCATTGCACCTCGAAGGGTCGGTTTTTTAAGTATGGATCGGAGCTTAAAAATCAGGAGCACACATGGAAGGTGGGAGCTTAAAACTCAAGAGTCAAGAGAACAGAGAAGAGAAGGAAAACTGGAAAAGGAATTAGGGCTGGAAAGGAAAAACGCGTAAAAATCAATAGGTTATTCAAGTGGGTTGGTTTTTTTAATTAGGTGGAAACCATTATTTTCTAAACCCTTATTTTTATTAGTATAGTGGATATCCGGTAGGAAATAAAACCCTGGTAGGTATTTGGTAGTAACCTTAAAAAAATTAAATCATGTATTATGTACAATTTGGAGAAAAATTAAAAAATAAAAAGTCGGTCACTATTCCGTAGGCAACTCCGACAGAATACCTACCAATTAACGTTATCGGTCACTATACGGTTGGTAATCGGTTGTTCTCGTTTGACGGATTACCTACCAAACTTTTTATTTTTTTAGTTTTCGAGAACTAATTGGCGTTGTTTTAGCTTCATTTTTTCAACATTTATATTATATATTAGATACTTCATTTTTTCCTAATTATATATAATATCTATAAAGAAACAAACATTTGCACAACTCGATGGGGATAAACGATAGTAGAATAAGAACAAGAAACTAAGGAACGAGTTGGTTTTGGGTTTTCTTCTAAGGAATAAACATCCCGATGGTACGTGTGTGTATGTACATGTGTATATGTGTCTACGTGTGTCGCTCTATTAAAAAAAATATGTAGTTATACAAATTATAATATTAAATGAATAAACGAGTAATTAACTTTGAACGTGTACGTTTGTACATATATAAATATTGTGTACAATTTGGAGAAAATGAAGTAATTGATGTATAATACACATTTTTTTAAAAATGAAGCATAAAAAACAACGTTTAGGCCTCGAAAATTTAAAAAACTAAAAAAGTCGGTCACTATTCCGTAGGCACCTCCTACAGAATACCTACCAACTAACGCTATCGGTCACTACACGGTTGGTAATCGGTTGTTCTCGTTTGACGGATTACCTACCAAACTTTTTTATTTTTTAGTTTTCGAGAAGTAATTGGCGTTGTTTTAGCTTCATTTTTTTCAACATCTATATTATATATTAGATACTTCATTTTTCCCTAATTATACATAATATCTATAAAGAAACAAACATTTGCACGACTCGATGGGGAGAAACGATAGTAAAATAAGAACAATAAACTAATGAACGAGTTGGTTTTGGGTTTTCTTCTAAGGAATAAACATCCTGATGGTACGTGTGTGTATGTACATGTGTATATGTACCTATGTGTGTCGCTCTATTAAAAATAATGTGTAGTTATACAAATTATAATATTAAAGGAATAAACGAGTAATTAACTTTGAACGTGTACGTTTGTACATATGTAAATATTGTGTACAATTTGGAGAAAATGAAGTAATTGATGTATAATAAAAATGTTAAAAAAAATGAAGCATAAAAAACAAAGTTTAGGCCTTGAAAAATTAAAAAAATAAAAAAGTCGGTCACTATTCCGTAAGCAACTCCTACAGCCTACCTGATAACGTTATGGTCACTATTCGGTTGGTTATCGGTTGTTAATAATTAAGATTTATGTATGAAACTTTGTTTACTTAGCTTATGACTTAGGAATTAATGTTAATAATTAAATTTTTCTATCATTGATTATATTCTTTTAGTTTAATTATTTTAACTTGAATTTATAAAGTTCATAACAATTCTATGAAATTTTAGATGTTACAATTTATAAATTTTGGTTTTTAGCGCTTTTAGAGCTTTGGGGTCTTGTAAATCTTTGGATATCAAAATATATTAAATTTTTGAGAATTCAAATTATTTTAGAGTTTCATAACTCTTTTCCAGTTAGAAATAATGTTCGTAAATCATTTTTGTCGGATTATTGGCATTCTATGTAGTGGTTTTGTGATTCCAGTGAAATGGAAGAGTCAAGCATATTAGTCCTGGTTTTCAACTTTGACTTCAGTTCTTGCGAGCGAGACTCTGACCTAATTTCTACTACTAGGTCAGGTGCATAACGTGTCTACATGAATCATGCAATAACACTCAAGTCAAGGAATGACCTGAAATTGAGAAATTGACAGTTGATGCAGTTAAGTAGATGTAGAATTTACATATTAATGTGAAATCTAAGTATATTATCCCTTGTGTCTAATTGTTTCCAAGTTTCTAGTAGTTCAAAACTTAGCTTCTAGCTACTAAGTCTAGCATGATTGTGCCTATACGTGCAATTGGATTTATTTAAATTTAGAATCGGTTCGAATTTTGACGGTTGTCACAGTCTCAGTCTCCCCCAGTTGAAAGAATTTTTCCCGAAATTCAGTTGGTGTCGTATTCGATTAGAACTTGGCCAGATTCAAGTATATAGTTGGACAACTGGTGACTTTAAAAATCTTTAGATCATTTTGGATTAATTCCTCGGGGGAGGGTCTAATCGATTAGCTATAATCAGGAGATTGTTTCCCTAATTCGAGTGTTACGGTCTAGATTATGGCAAAATAGGATCTTGTAAATCATAATCTAACCATGGCGACCTTTTTGAAAAAGATTATCTGGTTATAGATTTTCACTACAGGCGATTGCCCCCGCCGCCGCCCCCGATCTCCTAGATTCCTCAGGTGTACTGTCTTCAACCACAACCTTCATTAAGAATTCATGTTTTCAATCTACCAAAAGCCAATAAACCGGCACAAGACAAATAAACCAGTAATACAACAAAAAGATGGTGTATTCAGAGGATGTATATGACTTTAAATCATAATTTGAAACTATTCAAAGTTATTTGCATATAGAAATAGACAGAATGGAATTTGGAGGAGATAAAGTGATACCTTGAGGTTTAAGAAAACGTATCAGAACAAAATTTATCGTGTTCCTTGTTGTGTGGATTAGGGTTTAGAGTAGGAGAAATACAAAAAAGGGGGTAAAGTAGACCTAAGCCAGAATGTATTCTGTTTTTTGGGTGCTTTCGGGTCTCCAACAATCGGACTCAGTTCATCACGAATCAAATGTACATGGATCCTGCTCGATTCCTCTATCCACCATCTCTGTATCTTTAAGCCATATGACTTCCTATTGAAAGATTTCATACGACAGTCAACAGAGCTATGAAGAAGAATCACAACCCAAAACCTGCACTGCTAACAAGTAAACAGCAGATCGGTTGTATTTTGTTAGAATAAAATCAAGAGATTAATCAGAGATAACTTAAGGAACCATGACCTTTGCAATATTCAGACACAAAACAGAAGAAAATAGGAGGAGAAAAAGGGGTTTGACCAATACTCTTTTGGTTGGATAACATTGAAATTGGTATAAGGTCCTAGCTTTGGACGGGGAGACAACACAACAGATAGCTTTTTTGATCTTTTGCCCCAACTTTTCCAATCAATAAATAGCATAAATTAGACAAATATTGGGCATTTCATGGAAAGAATAAGACCCACAGTTCCAAAATCATAAACCGAATGAGATACCAAAAAATAAATAATGAAAATTATTGCATTGACATTTATCTATATGTCTTCAAAGAAGGAAACGCAAAAACCCTAACAGCGGCGCCAACTCTGAGGTATGTGCGGCGGTAAGATGGTGGTCCCTTTTGAGGGTCATCAGTGGCGAGTCGGTGAGGGTCTGGGATCAAATCGAGATTTAGATGTGATTCGAGTGGCTGTGGCAGTGAAGGTCATCGAGAATTTTGAAGTAGAACGGTTTCCATTGGGAGAGAACGATGGTATGACGTCTTGGATTTAGGGTTTACAAATGAATTCGAGAGTGAAAGGTATTGGGTTGAAAGACGTCAGCAATTGGTAGAATACAGACGGAGATGGTGGAAACGACGGTGGTTGTGGTGCGGGTGACTGTGTTGCCGGCTGCGATGGGTAAGAGAGTGGATGCAAGGAAGGACGAGGCACCGTGAACTCGTGAATATTCAAATGAGGAGATAAGTGAGAGAACATAACTGATGGTGCTAAATACAAATGAAGTTAAATACGAAGAAAGGATAATAAGCCTGGTCAAAATAAGAGTATTCTAATTTATGTTTAAATACCGATGGTATCATACCCGACCCCAACCGTGACCTCGACCGTGATCCGACCCGACCCGACCCGACCCGACCCTGCTTCGGGTATAAAAATTAAGCCCCATCCCCGATCCGTACCCATTACAACGAGGAATACTTGATCCACTCGGGTCGGATATCCGTAGGGACCCGAATCCGCGTGTCAAAATTGCATCCCTAGCTAGGAAGTTCAAAAAGTGTCAATAAAACTCTTAAAATGGAACCGTCTCTCATGAAAAACTGGTTCACCTATCGGGTCAATCCAATAAAATAATTTTTTCTATGAAGAGCTTAGTGATGTAAAAGGAAATTAAACATTGCTTGGATTGGTTAAGCTACCGAGTCAACCCGGCCATAATTGAACCGCACTCTTCACCAAGCAACAGTCCAACCGGTTAGCCGCCGGGTAGACCCGGGGTTTTAAACCATTTGAACAAGTCCGTAAAGTATATCATTTTGGATACATATAATGATGTCTTAAAAAATTTCTATTACTTCAACAAGCTACAAATCAAGATAACAAGCGACAAATCAAGATAGCTACAAGTTCCAATCTCGTAGCAAACTTCGTAGCAAACTAGCTACGAATTCTATTCCGTAGTAAAATTTCATAGATATTTACATTTTAGCTACCGAATTCATTTTCGTAGCAAATTTCGTAGCAAAGTTGCTACAAGGTGTCATTCCATAACAAATTCTGTATAAAAATAGCTACAGATTTTATTCCTATAGCAAAATTTCGTAATTGTTCAGATATTAGCTACAAAGTTCAATTCCATAGCAAATTCTGTAGCAAACTTGCTACGAAATTCCATTCCATAGCAAATTCTGTAGAAAAATAACTACGGATTCTATTTTTGTAGCCAAATTTCGTAGCTGTTAAGATATTAGCTACGGAGTGCAATTCCGTAGCAAAAATTCACTTCTTACCAGATCTCAATCATATATATATATATATATATATATATATATATATATATATATATATATATATATATATATATATATATATATATATATATATATATATATATATACTCACACACAAATATTCTTAGATTTGGATCTTATATGTTTGGTTTTACACATTCATACATACATGTACATGTATAAACACACATGTGTTGTAGTTATTTATAACATAAAATGTTGTATGTTGATGGTTAAATGATGGCACACTTGTGTATTTGCTGGTATTCTTTGACTATATAAAACAAGGTTTTTTCATTTTAGTGATGTCTTTGAACCAAAGTTCTGAAAGGTTTTCTGCAAAACATGAACTAAATAACCTAAGTTCACATGCAACCTATAAGGATCTATGTTTTCTTCTAATTGAACATATAACAAAAACTAGAGGCCAATAGAAAAATCTAAAGATCAAAAAGAATAACCAACCTTTATATCTTGGAAGCTGAGCAGCAAAATTATCCTGCCTCAAATGAAAGTCACACCCAAGCTAGGAGGATTGTGGATCGAAAATTCCAGAGATTTTTCAGTCAAAGTTGGCGCAGAAAATAGGGTTCCAGGGACCCCCAGTTGATAAGCCTTAAGGATAAACCTTTTTGAATTCAAATAAGATAAACTTTTTATCTTATAATTCAAACTCCTATTTATCCTATTATATGAATTTCGAAATTTCTATATACCATATATAGAAATCGAAATCCACTGGTCACTCCCACTGTCACTTACTCAACTATTGAATAATTACAGTTTTAGTCCCTGCACCTTTAATTAATTAATTTAATCCCCAAATTAAATCCAATTAATTCTGGATTAATTCCTAATTAATTAATATAGTTTCTAATTAATATATTATCACTTTAATATATTAATAAACCATATATTTAATTCCTGTTGATTTATTAATCCCATAATAAATCAACCTTTCTCTCTACCGAATTTTCTACCAAACCTCCAGCCATGAGGGCAACCCAAATGGACTGTGCTTCTATTAATTAGGTAAATACTAATTATTAGTCATGGCTTAGACACCTAATCCAACAGTCTCCCACTTGGATAAGTCTATGACTATAATTACCGATTTAACCTCTAATTAATCAGCACTTGTAGCTTCCTAGAAACCAATGCCAAACTCTGATCTAATCAGTCCTGTCCATAGATAAGTGATCAGATGATCCTCCGTCCAACAAGATATTTTTCAGACTCAAGACATGGATAAAATCAATCTAGTCTGATTCACTGTTCCTCGATTTCCGATTTGCATGACTCTTAGACTACCAATTTAGTCCCGGTTGGCCAACCATTTTAGTCAACTTCAAAATCATCGAGAGGCCTACAGATATCTGTTCCCCGTTAGGGTCAAGGGACGAATAAACTTCGACTCATATACTTATGTCTTTTACCAAACAAATTACTCACAACAACACGTTTTATAACATCGAGTTACCAATGCGTTTTCGTATTATCAATGAACAACCGTCTTAGTAAATCATAACTCATATGTCTTAGCTTAAAGATCAAAAGATATTATCGTCTCAATATTGCTCGTGATATAATCCATGAAGCAATCCATTGAGCGCGGGTTTATCCAATACTCAAATCTCTATTTCCAAGTACTCACGAATGGTGCAGCAATCCAATTGCAATGTCTAACTCCTTAGACAATCTATTACCAATTCATGACAGCCTTACTTCATACTTACTCCCTAAAAGTATGAGCGACTGTGGATATTTGAATAATCCAATTATTCAGGAAGTAAAACATGCAAAATGAAACACAATGATATATATTGACAAAATTAGTAAACCATTACTCATTAATAAATCTCCATTATTAAATCACAAAAGTCAAATACAATAACATTGTTACAAGTTTCAAAAAAAATCTATCTAATTACAAAAACTTATATCATCTCTTAATCCAATGCTCCTAGCATGTTGATTATGCTTAATCCTACTCAGAGCCTTTGTCAAAGGATCTGCATGATTATCTTCCGATGATACCCTCTTTACAAGGAGGTGACCTTCTTCTACCCTATGCCTGATGTAGTGGTACTTTCTGTCGATATGTCTGGACTTTCCATGATCTCGCGGTTCCTTTGTCAAGGTGACCGCACCTTCGTTATCGCAGAATAGTTCCAGGGGCTCCTGAATACTCGGGACTACTCCAAGGTCACCGATAAAGTTCTTCAGCCAAGTCGCTTCCTTTGACGCTTCACTTGCTGCTATGTACTCTGATTCGCACGTAGAATCAGCCACTGTTTCTTGCTTGAAACTTTTTCAAGTAACTGCTCCACCGTTCAAAAGGAATACCCAGCCCGACTGAGACCGACCACTGTCTCTATCCGTCTGAAAGCTGGCATCTGTATATCCTTCAACTCTCAAGGTATCACTGCCACCGAGGACTAACACCATGTTTTCTTCAAAACATGAACTAAATAACCTAAGTTCACATGCAACCTATAAGGATCTATGTTTTCTTCTAATTGAACATATAACAAAAACTAGAGGCCAATAGAAAAATCTAAAGATCAAAAAGAATAACCAACCTTTATATCTTGGAAGCTGAGCAGCAAAATTATCCTGCCTCAAATGAAAGTCACACCCAAGCTAGGAGGATTGTGGATCGAAAATTCCAGAGATTTTTCAGTCAAAGTTGGCGCATAAAATAGGGTTCCATGGACCCCTATTTATAGTTACAGAATAACCAGTTGATAAGCCTTAAGGATAAACCTTTTTGAATTCAAATAAGATAAATCTTTTATCTTATAATTCAAACTCCTATTTATCCTATTATATGAATTTCGAAATTTCTATATACCATATATAGAAATCGAAATCCACTGGTCACTCCCACTGTCACTTACTCAACTATTGAATAATTACAGTTTTAGTCCCTGCACCTTTAATTAATTAATTTAATCCCCAAATTAAATCTAATTAATTCTGGATTAATTCCTAATTAATTAATATAGTTTCTAATTAATATATTATCACTTTAATATATTAATAAACCATATATTTAATTCCTGTTGATTTATTAATCCCATAATAAATCAACCTTTCTCTCTACCGAATTTTCTACCAAACCTCCAGCCATGAGGGCAACCCAAATGGACTGTGCTTCTATTAATTAGGTAAATACTAATTATTAGTCATGGCTTAGACACCTAATCCAACAAGTTCAACATGTTGTCTTCAAGGAAATATATTGTTTACCCATTTACTCCTCATACGGTGAAAATGAGAAAATATTTAGGGGTTGATTCTTTTTTACTTAATGAGCGTAATGGGTTGAACACTTAATCTAGACAACTATATATATATATATATATATATATATATATATATATATATATATATATATATATATATATATATATATATATATATATATATATATATATATATATATATATATATATACTAGCTGCGTACCCGCGCAATGCGGCGGCGGCAAATAATTTCGTTTCGGCAATTACTTTTTAGGTTTTATGTTGCAGATGGGAGGGGGAGTTGGCAAATATGAGAGTGATCAATTTCTTTTCGGGCGATTGATTACCTTTCCAACGATATAGGGGACGGTAAATACCCGAGAGTGTGGGACCAAAAATGGAAAAAACTTTTAGAAATCGGTTTGGAACTATAGGGATATTTTGCAATAAAATGATAAATAGAAGTAGAATGCTATAATCTGAACAAAAGACAAAGTAAACAAAGAGGCAAGGGGCAAAACGATTTTTCAGACCAAAACTGTAAAAATTCTTAAATCTAACAAATTTTTTAAAAACAAAAAGTACAAAGCTATAATCCGCAAAAAATAAAACTAAGTAAATGCTTAGTTTGGGCAGAACAAGCATTTAAGGAAAGTACAATGCTATAATAACACCAATAATAGAAGTGCAATGCTATAATCCAAAATTTTGCCAACAAAGTAAACATTTCGTTTGGGGAGAACTCGCATTTAAGTAAAGTACAATGCCATAATCTGCCAAAGTAAACATTTCCAGTTTAATAACTTTAAAAAAATGAAATGTTGTGTATGGAGAAAAAGCGTTGTACCCACACTATGCGGCGATGTCTAATAGTTTCCAATGACGATTAGTTTTTTCGGTAAATTGTTTTAAGAAAAAAAACTTGGCTATTTTGGATAAAAAGATACATACGTTTTAATTTTGTGGAAGAAATAAAAAATATGTTGATATTTTGGGAATCAAATAATTTATCTCTGGCGAGTAGTTTATTTCCACTAAATAGTGTCTTTCAATGAATATATTTCATGTGGTAAACTGCGGCTACGACAAATAGATTTATTCATTGAATAGTACTTGACGCCAAATAGTTTTATTCTAATAGGAAATGTGGCTGGTAGCGAATGCAAGAATCGTTAATAGTTTCGTTTTGACGATTAATTTCTGCCTGTAGTGCTCAAAAGTATATTTTTTAAAGCGCTCTCCTTTTGCCGAATCATATATCTACAAACAATGTTTTATTTGAAAAACACATAATTAGGCAACAAATAGTTCCATTCGAGCGGCGATAGTTGATAGGGGTAATTTCGGTGGATGTTTTTGGGTCCCATCGCATTGATTCAACCCCTTTTTCATTTCAACTTTTTCTCTATTATTCTCATGATTTACTCTTCCTAGCCAAACTTCATACATCGAAATATATTATTTTATTCTTTTGTGGGTTTGATTTAGATCTATATATGCTAACCTACGCCTTCCAATTTTGAATTGATTAATTGGAACCTCTAATTGAATTATTTTTTTTGGAAAGGTAAAGGACTTCATAACGCGACCATTTCTGCATTTTTATTGTTTATTTTTAGACCTTTTTCGTAAGTTTCTCACACAATTCAAACCACACAGATTAGCAACTCAAAGTCTCAAAACAATTATTCATTTCAGCAGAAAATAAAATCAAACACATCACTCATTTTTTTGTTTTAAAATCCGCACAACACTTTGTTTGGCTCCAGCAAATGAGGCTTCCATTATATCATAATTGCTCCAATCCTTGTATATATGATCTCTCAAAAACTTAAAGTACAACAAAACTATTAGAATAAAAAATGACGAATGATTATATGATGCGATTATAAGAGAATGCTATTATCCTCTTCTAGAAATAACAGCAGATCCCGAAAACGGGATCGCCAACACTTCCCTTCTTTCAATCATGCATTGTCTTTCTGATGAAGCCTTTACAGATGACCAAAATCTACAATCCTACTTCTCATTGACATGCATCAATTGATGAGCACAAATATAGCCCATAAACATGAGTTATAAAAATCTAGTTCTCTTTACCAAGCATCATTTGATGCCCGGATTTTTGCTTTCCCAATCCTTTAAGACAGATTCACACTATCAGAATATTGTAATTTTTCTTAAACAAAAAACCCATGAAACTATCAGTTGGAAAGTGAGCTTTTTATCAAAGCTAATTTTGAATAGGTTTTCACCTACTTCACTTATCAAACTTCATTTCAGTATATCTGTATTACCAAACCAAAAACCACCAATAAATTACTCCTTTTTTTCCAAAATTAAAACAAAATGCCAAATTAAGGATCTAAAATCCAAACATACCTGCGAGCTTTGGTTTGTCGTTGCCTCAATTCATCATTTGCAAGCTATGAAAAATCAAATTAAATCAAGAAACTTCAGTACAAATTTAAGCAAACTAATATAGTACAAACTTAATGGCCATGTGTCTTACCAAGTCTCTGAGAAGAAAGTGTCACGACCTCACCACCTTGCACAAGGCAGACATCATTAAGCTTCTCATAGAAATGGTTGAGAATGTGAACAGACATGTCAGCAGATGAGACACGAGTAGCACCTTTAATGTACTCTTTAGGGATGGCACCATGTGCACTATCTGCAGTAAGTATTATGCTCCAGCACAAAGGCTAACCATAAAGATGTCATCAGAATTATAAAGCAATAAAATAGATAACAAAATTGACACTTATGCCAAATCAATGTATCAAGATAAACAATTGTATAAACACACAAATATCAAAATACCTCTTTGATTATAATAGGAAATATCACTCAAAAACCTATTACAGTGTTTCTCACAAACTGTGTCTCACACACACTCACTCACTGTATTTCCATAGCTCGTTAATACAGAATTTATATAACTAGAAAGTGTTAAAGTATGGGACAAATTAAAATCTCCACATTCTAATTTGTCCCCTTTGATTGAGGTGATTGAACAGGAAATCCACTAAGGACTTAGGATTCCAACAATCACCCCCGAATCTCTAAGTCCTTCTAGAGTCATCTTCGTCCAAAATAACGGCCTCATGGAAAAATACGGCTTCATCGATATCTTCGTGTTCGATAAAATTACTTTCTTCGTATTTTTTAAGTCTTTCGGGACATTTAGACGCGTAATGGCCCAGTTTATCGCATCTGTAACAAATAACTTTTGACAGATCCTTTTCCGGGTTTCGATTCGAGTCCGAAACCGAATTGGGCTTGTTATTGGACTGTTTTTTAAATGAATTGGGCTGGTTTTTAAATGAATTGGACCAAGATCCGTGAGAGGACCCGGATCCACCCGACCCGGACCCATAACCCGACCCGCTTCCTTTTGGATTAAAACCTTCCGCATTTCTGCTTCTTCCCCAATTCGATCCAGCTTCGCTTCTCTCTTCCCGATCGAAATTCCTTCCGCCTCCTCCTCTTTCTCGATTCAATCCGCCATCGCCATCACCGTCGTGATCGGAGTACCTCCCGCCTCCTCCTTGCGACCCGAAGCCTCCACCGGAATTCGTTCTACCACCGCCACCGTTTCTCCATCCGCCACCACCACTAGATCGGGTGAACAGCACCCTTTTTTGACCACCGTCTCCGCCTTCTCCCTCTCTCACCCTCTCCTCGTAAGCCTTCAGTCTACCGACTACGTCCTCGAAGCCAACTGTTTTCAAATCGAGCACTTGCTCGAGGGAGGCGACTATGTGGATGTATTTGCGTGGTAAGGATTTTAGAAACTTCTTTACCATCGTTGCTTCTTTAATTGACTCACCGAGTGCTGCAGACTTGGATGAAATTTCGGACATCTTTCCAGCGAAACTATCGATTGATTCCGTTTCCGACATCTTCATTCTGTCAAACTCGGATGTTAGAGTTTGTAATCGTGCTTCTTTGACCCGATCTGCTCCTACATATCGAGCATTGATTGCGTTCCACAGTGATTTTGAGGATTCGACATCTCCTAACTGCATAATCAGCGATTCCGGTATCGCTTGGTAGATTAAACCAATTGACAGGTCGTTTTTTTTCGTTTTCTTCTGTTCCTGGATCAATTGTTATCCATACTTTATGAGTTCTGAGCACAATCTTCATTCGTAGGGCCCAGACGGTATAATTTGTGGACGAGAGCATTGGACAGGCCATCAAGGTTGAGCCGATCTGCTTTTCCCTCACAGTTGGAGGTTCTTGATCTTCAACATCTGACATGGTGTCCTGCTTGATCACCAGGTATGGTCAACAGTCTCAAAGCCACAGTTTCTTGAGCTCTGATACCAATTCAAGATAAACAATTGTATAAACACACAAATATCAAAATACCTCTTTGATTATAATAGGAAATATCACTCAAAAACCTATTACAGTGTTTCTCACAAACTGTATCTCACACACACTCACTCACTGTATTTCCATAGCTCGTTAATACAGAATTTATATAACTAGAAAGTGTTAAAGTATGGGACAAATTAAAATCTCCACATTCTAATTTGTCCCCTTTGATTGAGGTGATTGAACAGGAAATCCACTAAGGACTTAGGATTCCAACAATGTAAACTTAATTTCTGCCCACTCTCCTGAAGAATAACAATAACCGCTTTATCAAGACAGGCTTTGCTGCTGTAAAACAGAACCAAAAAACAGAAAAAACATCAACCAAAAAAATATTCTAAAGAAAATCATAAAATACATGGAGCAGGTCGGGAACTAATGTCTACAAAAACAATGCTTTATTTTTTAAGAATATACTCACCACATCAAATAAGAAAATGAGAAATCAACTGTTTAAGAGAAACTCGTCATCTCCAATTTGTCATAGATCTAACCTGCTATCAATCAAAACTGATAATCAAAATCATTTGTAGTAGTAATATAGAAATCATTTGCAGATGAGAAAACTCTGTATCTCCATGTTTAATTTGAATTCAAGGACTGCGTAGAGAGAGAGAGACTCCATGTTTAATTTGAATTTAAGGTTTGCGGAGAGAGAGAGAGAGAGAGAGAGAGAGAGAGAAAGAGAGAGAGAGAGAGAAAGAATATGAGAATCTCCTCTTCTACCTTTGAAGAAGATGAAACCTGCAATATATCATAAGGGAAAGAGATGAAACTTGGGAAAAAGAAAGATCAAACCTTTGAAAAAGATGAACCATGGATCATTGGTGGCGGTGGTGCAAGGTTATCGTGATGGTGGTGCAAGCGCATACACTCAAACTGCATCAACCAAAAAACAATGATAAAGAAGAGTCATATCTATGCTTTGTAGTTCAAAATTAAGATAGAATCGCCGAAAATTGACAAGTAATTGTTGCATAGGAGACTTAATTGCATAATAAATAGAACAAATATGTAACTTGGGGACCGGAGATGTGTCGGAGGGACACTGCTGAGGATTTTGGCGGAGAAGGTGGACCGGCTACATCGAAAGCCAAGGATTGTGCGATAGAGCTTGAAGATTGTGAGATACCGATGATGAGGAGAGGAGGTGGTGAAAATCGATAGGCCAGCACTCGTGGTCGGATACTGGTGCGACGGCGGTGGTCTAGTAATCGGTGGCTGGTGGAGAAGATTGCGAGGGGGAAGAGGATAGGGGTTGGTCAGCAGCAATGGCGTAGTGATATGGTTGTGCAGTAGTAGGTATGGTGGCGGCAGGTCATGCTGAAGGTGGGATGACTGGAATAAGGGCTAAAGAATGGAGAAAGGAGAGAGGATTTAGAAATTCAAATGTAAACTGGTGGGATATTTACGGGAGAACACGCCAACTTTTTTAGGTATTCACGATACCAAATTTCAAAATTTACAGAATCAATTTAAAGTTTTTCAGCATATCGAGAAAATTCAAAAATCTATTTCAAAAATTTCAGCCGCTCAAAAACTGGATGCATCAAGGGTTTGTACATGTCTTAAAAATTAAGACTTTTGTGCAATAAGATGCTTGTAAGTTATATATGGTTTATAGTATATATATATATATATATATATATATATATATATATATATATATATATATATATATATATATATATATATATATATATATATATATATATATATATATATACTAGCGGCATACCCGCGCGATGCGGCGGCGGCGAATAATTTCTTTCAGCGAGTATTTTCGAATGTCGATTAGTTTCTTGTAGTAGGATTTTTTTATGCAACATAAACATGCCAAAAATTACGAAGTTGTAGGATTACGGGGGAAACATACATCGAGGCAAATTTCACCCACAGGTTTTAAAAAAAACCTGCCATATTCAAAAGTTTCTGAGTTACTCGCACGATGTTGCGTCGGAAAAGTTCGTTCTGACGAATAGTTTTATGTACGATTCGTTTCTTTTCTTTCAGAAGATTGTTTCGGGTTAAACATAAACGTACCCGCGCGATGCGGCGGTGACGAATCCAGGGTGCGGTGAATAGTTTCTGTCATGGAATTCAGCTCACGACAAATATTTTATTTCGCAAAATGAAATATTTAATGGGTTTTTAAATAATGTAGGTGCATACCTGCGGCGGACGACAAATATTTTCTTTTCGGCTTTGTTGTGGATGTTTTATGCAGGGAGGGGTTAACAATTTTTCTTTCGGACGATAATTACCCTCTAATGTTTAAATGTTTATTTTCTAAAGCATCAACTAATTAAAATCTTTTCCAAACATTAAGTTTAATACCATGCATTATATTAACAATTACGAAAACTTTTATAAATAAAATATTCGATTACTAAATCGAGCTAATTGAGCTCATTTGTTTATCCTAATCTAATTAATTAAGCCGGTTTTAATTAATACTTAGCCTAATATATGTAGCCCAAATATTTACCCATTACAAATGAAATAATCTGGTTTACCCTAAATATTGTCTAATGATAAGCGGATACCATATCACATAAAGGAGCCGGCTGACACGCTAACCCTAAAATCACTTAGGAGCCGGCTGACACATTACCTCCTTCTCCGCTTCATATTACATTCGACATACCAGATCTGCCTCCACACCATACCATCGACATCCTTCACACCCCCGACTACCTGCCTCACCGCCGGCTACTCCCTTCCAGCCCAACCAGATCGGCAACTCCCTTCCAGCCCCACCGCCGGCTACTCCTTCGATCTGCTTCCTAGCCGTTCACGCCTCCGTTCATCGACATCCTTCACACCCTCGACTACAGATCCATTTCCAACACCGATCCTCCGAACAGCCACCACTGATCCAACACCGGATCAGTCCAGTGAGTCCTTTAATCGCGGCGTCTGTCTCTCTCCGACCACACTCTACCTCTGTTGTACTTCAGGTTGCAGACATGCGACTTCTTTGTAAGCTACCGTATCACTCTTTTTCCGGATCTATCAGATTTCTATGTACTACAGTCCAATAGATATGATTTCCGGATTTTTGTTTATCTGATTTTCAGATCTTCATTTATCAATTTTTCAGATTTTCATTCATGACATTTTAGATTATCTGATTTTCGGTAGATATGAATTTCAAATTTTCGTTTATAAGTTTCTTTACCTATGTCAAGGTTTGTCATCGTCAATGCTGCCATCAACCGTGTTTTCATGTTTGACTCCATCAACTGACTCTGCATCGATTTGTTAAGACTTTTGTTCGAGTGTTTGTTCAATACAAATTGATTTCTGATTTGCGGGTATAGGAGCATGCGTCTGTGTGGGCACCAACAGTTGTGGTATCATTTTTTTGTTTGTCTATTTAATGCAGATCTGAGTCTTATAATTCTATCTATTTCCTTCAATATTTATTATATTTGAAACCAAATAGGATGTTTAGTATATCTATGAATATTATCGGAATCTGAAGATTATGTGCATATGTTAGAATTTTTCATTAGTACTTTTAGTAAATCCAGAATTTAGTTTAAAACTCGTGTTTGATTTTTTGCAGCTTTTGGATTTTGACTTTAAAAATCTTTTGCTTGGCTTTAATCAAATTAAAGTGTATATATGTTTGGTGTATTGAATGTATAGATAACAGGTACGATATGTGAATTAGACTTATATGTCAAAAGCTTGAAAGTAAGATGCAGTGTATTTAAGCATTGGAATTTCTAAAGTAAAACATTAGTATAAACATCAGTCACTACCAATAAATTTGATGCTTTTCTAGATCTTCTATCCACCCACAACACTTGTTTTGTAGAAGCCCTGCAAAAAGATATTAATTTAAAATTGTGTGTTTATGTGCGAAAACAGATTATGAGGGTCAAATTTTTGTTACCTTGGTGTAGTGCAGATACATTATGAGGGTCAAAATTTTGTTACCTTGGTGTAATGCAGTTACGGATTATGAGGGTCAACAATCTGTGGAGAAAGAAAAGTTGGTGTAATAGTTAGTAAGAAGATGGTCATGTGAATGGCTTTATTTATGCATATCAAGATGTATTTCTATTGGTGGAGAGTTGTTGATATGGATCACCAAATCAATGTAGGGTCTAGATTGTTTTAGAATACATTAGAGGTCATGATCTTACCTGCCATTTAAATGTTCAAAATCCACACTTTTGCAGATTCGCGCCTCTTACTTTTCAATTCCTTTCTATGCAATAAATGATTGTACCTTTTAATTTTAAGACAATGGTGCATAAAAATGTTGTACATATTATATATGTATTATAGTATTATGTGTGTACCCGCGCAATGCAGCGGGCGGCGATTAATTTCAATTGCGTGAATAGTTCCAGAGCAGCGATAAGTTCCCTTTCGTTAGGCGTCGAATAGTAATTTTCGATAAATTGTTTTCTTTTAGTGTGTAGTTTCGTTTCAGTGAATAGTTTCTTGATTATGATTAGTTTTTTTCTAACATTTGATCTATAGCTCCTTTTGCTAATCGAGTTACTTTGCTTTTGTTTTTATTTTAAAATCATGATACATAGTCAATAATTTTATTTTAGCGATTAATTTTTTTCGATAAAATAAATGGAACTTATTTTGATTATGAAAATGTAAGATATTTGAAAATGAGGTGCATAGAAAAATAGTAAATCTAGTTATATAATTTATTAAAAAGTACTCAAGCATAAAATATTTGAACGTTAGGAGCATAACAAAATAACAAATCGTCTTAACAGTTTTTTTTATGGCAAATAGTTTTTGGTTCCACAAGAAGGTTTGAATTAAAAATAACAATAAATCGTTATTTTTTGTAAATCTTATTAGTATGTTGTTTAAAAATAATAGCATGTTTTTAGTTTAAAATAAAAATACGTATTCTCTTGTTACAATTACAAGTCTAATCTTGTTTTGTGTTAAAAAAAATACGTTTTAATGTTGTTCTTGAATCTCGCTGGATTATATACGTCAAGTTCCATTATCAAAACTATCATTTAAGATTTTATAATGTATATGTATCAGTATGAAAATTAATTTTTACGTGTGACTACAAACATGGGTACATTTTAGGAGAATTCTAGCTTACCGTACAATAAAACATCGTGTAAAGTAAAATCATAATCTTAATTCTCAAGTTTAAATTCAGGATTATCAGCATAAACAGTTTACTAATGCCGGATGCTGCTTCCAAAACTTTGCCTGTTCTTGTTTAATATTCTTCAAATCCAAATTCAACTCACTACTAACCAACATAAACAGTTTCTGAAGTGGTTCACCATCAGGCCTACGAACCGGAATCTCCATGTATTCAGCAGCCTTAATAAGAACATCCATAATTTTGTAGCAAAATCACAAATCACACCTTCAAAATAGCAACATACTTATCCAAAATAGAAAAAGAAAAAAGAAAATTCCATACCTAGGGGCCAATAAGGGTTTCATGAAATAATAGTAAGCAGATAGTGTTTGATGCATGACATAATTTCCCGTATACTTTGAAGATCTTGATAAATAAGCAACAGCCACCACTAATGGAAGTAAAATACAAATCCCAACAATCCATAGTAATAGGATTCCACCAGATGCACCTTCTATGTTTAGCAGAAATTGAGGAAGAGCTATTCCCATTTGAAACCCCTAAAGCAGAAAAGTCAGAATATTTCAAAATTTCAAAGTAATAAACTTTATTCAATATTAGTTTCAACATGTAAAGTGTAAAAAATAATACCTGTCTACCATCCGGGTGACCGTATTTTTCAAAATATTCACGGGAAATTGGATCTGTAAGTGCTTGATACGCCTTAGCAATGGATTCCACAAAATATTTGTGGGCATCTGGATGAAAAACGTAAAATAATCATCAGTAAAAACTAAAAACATTTGGAGGTTCTAATTTGGAGATAAGAATTAAGAAGACGATGAACCTGGATCTGGATTTTTGTCAGGATGGTATTGAACTGAGAGTCTTCTATATGCCTTCTTTATTTCATAATCAGATGCTCGTTTACTAACCAGAGTGTTGTAAGTTCACCTTTGTGGATTTGCACCTTCAGTTCAAGTTACAGTCCTGCCGCTTGTATAGATCTGTGAAAAAAACACAGAAAACCAACAAATATGTACAGATCTGTGAAAAAAACACAGAAAACCAGAGTGCTGTAAGTTCACCTTTGTGGATTTGCACCTTTGTTGGTGGTGTAGCGGTGGGGTGATAGGTTGACGGTGGTGTGGTGCGGGAAGAATATTCCTGCCGCTTGTACAGTTCTGTGAAAAAAACACAGATAACCAACAAAAACCCAAAAAAGCCAATGAAAAAAAGATCGAAAATAAAGATCGAGATATGTCAATAAGAATATTAAGATATGGTATCTTGTCTTTTTGGTAGTATCTCGATATAGGAAAAAATCTATATTCACACACATACGCACAGAAATACAAATACATACCGGAAATTATTTGGAAGTTAGCTCTTTTATGTGGAATGAAAAAAAGAGTCGATGACACTCACATTAAAAGAGCTATATGAGAGCTTGCTTTAGCTAATTAGTACATTTTCTCTGTGCTTCCATTACCAGGCCTGTAAGCACACACACACACACACATATTGTTAAACACACGAATACAAACTGTTAGACAAAGAAGATAGGAGAGAGACCTCGATGATGTAACCTGGAGTAAATTAAAAATACAAACCAAAGCATCTAAGAAGAAACAAAAAACCTTACTGATAAAGGGTATTCAATAACAAACGGAGGCAACGTTTTGCTTTAGATCCCCGTCATTAAAACTCATCGGTGACAGGTCGTAAATGGCATAGGAAGAGAAGGAGCCACTCGTGGTCTGATTTCCCCAGTGTTTAAGCTTCATCGACATAAACTAATAAATTAACGGCGGTGGTGGCTAGCGTTTGGGCTGTCTAGGCTTTAGAGAGCACGAGGAGAGAAAACAGAGACAGAGAGAGAAGTTGACTATGAGCAAGGGTTTGAAAAGGGGTTTATAAGTGGGCGGGATTGGTTAGATAATTAATAGACACATGGTAGGTGGGAGGAAAGGAGGGGTCTCCTATCTATACGATGATTGATCCGTGTTTAATGGAGATATGGATCACTTTTTTGTTCAAATTTTGAATTCAAAAATTAAAATGCCGGGTAAGATGATAATCGGTGTAACTCACGTGATTTTTTTAACATGCAATTATAACTTGTACATTTGTAAGACTTTAACACTTTTGTGCAATAAGATGCTTGTAATTTATATATGGTTTATAGTATAATATATATATATATATATATATATATATATATATATATATATATATATATATATATATATATATATATATATATATATATATATATATATATATGGTTTTTAACTTTTTTTCTTTTTCACTTATTCTAGACAAATGACTTGTTGGGTTAAGAAAAAAAAATATTGCTTAATGTATTAAGACTTAATAATTTTCCTAATTGCCCTTCTTTTTTCCTCCTAACTTCTCTCAACGTTAACTTGCTAGATACTGTTAAAACTTAATGTTGGGTGTTGAAATATGAGAAAAGATGAACTAATATAGATATTGAATCAATTACACAATCAATCACACAAGAATAATGCAACAAAGCTATTTGAACAAAGTGATATGAATAACATGTGCCGAATGTTTGATTAGAACTTTGGTTTTACAATTGGGTTTTCTATCTGGGAGACATACAATTCCCGTAAGTTAATCTTGTAATCTCACGTTCTACACGTTATGGTTTCACTGATATTTATACTGAATCAGTGATACCAATAGTACAACTTTTACAGAGAATATCCAATCAGTGTACTAGCCAATAGGATAGAAGATTCATGCAACACGTATTGTACTATACGCGTGCACACAAAAGACAAGATGACAGGCTGTGAAGTCTTCGGATCCTCTATGCATAGCACTTCGGAGTCTTTAGACTTCGGTGTCTTCTCTTGTTTATTCACTTCGGGGTTTCTTCATGGGCAGGACTTCGGATATATCAGCACTTCATCACAATTGTTCTCAACAATCTCCCCCTTTGTGTGAAGTGCATCCGAAGCCTATACTCGAAAGTTTCTCTTGTATGCCCGCTTCAGAGTCTTTCGTACTGCAAGATACCAGTTCATATGATCTATGAACTTCTTCTTAATCTCGGTGGTATTTGCATGACAGGCGTTGACATGAGAGATCATCCATGTGATGAAGGAGGAGGGATGGAGGCCTATGTAGTCTATTTCAAAGAACTTGATTGTGACTTCGGTTTCATTTCGAAGTCCTTTGAAAACTACGCCATATGGTTCGTCTAAGATCTCTCCATTCTTGAATGTAGCTATGTTCCGAACTACAACAGGAGGAGTATTCAAGGGTTGTCTGTAGTAGGAACATAGCTCTAGGTCTTGTTTTGAAAATCGGAGAAGATAATTGTTAAGAAAGCCCAGTAGGTGGTTTTTGATGGCAATGGAGGACATTTCAGCATGAGCAGCACCTCCGCTTCGTAGAAGATCAAGAATCTGGATGAAGTCCATAGGATTCATGATGGGGAAGTCTGCAATTGAGAACCTGGATTCAACTTCGTCTGCCCCCTAAGAACAAGAAATTCATAATTTCTGAAGCCCAAATAGACTTCAGCTTCTTTAATTGAAATGATTCTCTTTATCTTGTTTAGGCTCCAAACATAGCTTTGCCGTTGGATATATTTGGCATGAAAGTTTATTTTGTTGGTCCAAAAACTTGCTTTCTGATCCTCCGGTACCAAAGAGACAAATTGAAGGAAAGCGAAGGTCTTCGGATTGAATGGTATATCAAGCTGGATGTCTTCGGTGTCAACAACTGCAAAACTTCGAAGAGGAAGTCTGTTAAGTACATTTGGATTTTGAAATCCAAACAGCTTGATTGCCTCAACAGTCCATTCACCATTATCTCGAGCAAATTCATTTATTTTGATCATCAAATTGTAATCTGCTCGACTGGCCTTATATGTTTCTTCCATGTGTGGGGCAATTATATTTTCTAGTGATCGGTCTATTGAGCTTCCAGCTCCAGTCGATCCACTAGCACCCATGCCAGTGGTTGTGATGGTTGAGGTTGTATGACCTGCTGTGGCTGCAGGGATCTGTCTAGGCATGCCTTGTGGCCTAGACAATCTGTCAGAGAAATTTATCAGAGGTTGAAGTGCAGCTCTCAACTTTGTAATCAAATCTTATGTAAGAGCTGCATTTGTTCGTTGCAGTTCCTCTGTAAATTTAGTGACATCCGAAGTGGTTTGGGCGGCAGTGAGCTCTTCAATTTTTGCTCTGGCCTCATCAAGCTGTTTTTCAAGCTTGGTACTTTGCTGGATTTCACTCCGAAGTCCTTGCAAGGTTTTCATGACTTCGGAGTTTGTTTTATCGGTCTTCTCAATGAGAGCATCAACCTTTTTGTTGATGGAGGTGACAGCGTATTCCAACTTCTTTTCGAAGGAAGATTGGATCTTATTTTGTTCATCCAAGATCTTCTTCTCAAGACGATCCACATACTCTTTTATTTCTTTGGATAGAGTGAACTCCAAAGACTCTATCTCTTCGGTGATGTCACCAATGGTTGGTTTTGAGGGGTCAAATCCTGTTTGAGCTTGAATGAGAGTGTTAAGCTTGGAGTTGAGGACTTTGTACTGTTTCATTAGTACAAAGCCTTCATCCGGTAGGTCTTCTTCTGATGCTCCTTCAACATTCAAGGGAGCCATGTGGAAGGCTTCGAAGAGGGCTGCCGAAGTGGGGTTTTGTCTTGATGGTGATATGGGTGTGTCAAACTCTGGTAATGAGAAATTGATACCAGAGACAGGTATTTCGGAAGTTGGAGGAGCAGTTGTTGGTGGTGGTGGAGGAGGAATTGTATGTGGAGGTGTGTCAGGTCTGGTTGATTTTGGTGGTGATGGAGGGACAGTTGTTTGCGGTGGTGTTGGTGGTTTGGATGTTCTTAATGGAGATGGAGGAGGTTGGTTTACAATATGTTCTTCTTCTTGTTGTTGTTCTTCTTGGACTGTGGATGGAGTCCTTTCAGAGTCCGAAGACTCATCCACAGGAATCAGTTTCCTCTGTCTTTTCGGTTGTTTTCTCTTCGGTGTGATTTTCACCGAAGCCTTTCGTTTCTTTTCTTCTTTCTTCGGACCACTTGGTCCACCAGTCATCTTCTTTTTCCCTTTCCCTTGGGAATTTCTAAAACAGATGTCTCCTTGCTCAAATCACGAGTAGGATAAGGGATCACCAAAGTGTTGCGGTAAGAGCTCACTTCATTACATTCCATGGGAACCTTAGAGAGCATGGCTATATGTATTTGTGCACAGTAGACTACGGGTTCATCATCCAATGGAGATACAGTGATTGGAGTGTACCTCATTTCGGGGAGAGAGGGGTCTGCCACATATCCAGTCTTTTGATAATGGGCATGAACAACAATTGCCCAGAACCTTGCATTTGAAATTTCAATTCCCTTCAGACTGTGATTGATGTGTGAACAGAAGTCAGCCCATAGAATCGAGGCGTAATCAACTTTGACATCATAGTAGATTCCGAAGAGTAGGCTCTGAAAGGCCACACTTGCAGAATCTAGCCCTGAAGTTCTTCCAGAAAGACATCTGAGGAAGATACTGAAGTAGTATCTCCATAGATCGGGCAGTTGGTTCTTCTTAAACATGCTGATCTTCTCAAGTTGAGGAAAGTACCCCATTTCGTTGAACATATCAACGAGTTGCTCAGCAGAAGGAGTCACAATCTCCTTGGGATCGTAGATGGGAAGATGAAGAGCCTCAACAAATTTCTCCTTGGTGAGTTGCACTTTCTTGGTTTTTCCATTTACATCAATGGCTTCAAAATACACGGATTTCACTTGATTGTTCGTGTCGAACAGAGCATTCGAGGTGTAGTGTGCCCTGTGAACAAGTGTTGCTGGAATCGATGGTGTCTAGGTTAGGGCATAGCCAAGAATCGATCTCTTCAAGCATTCGACAAGAGCATCGATCGGTTTAGGGTAAAGTTGTAGGTTGTTGCATAGTACCAGATTTGCAGACTGGCTTTTGAGAACAGGTACTGAAATAGCTTCAGTGGTCTGAGAAGATCCTTCTGTTGCCATTGTTGGTCGTTTGATGAAAATGAAGAAGATGAAGTAAGTTGTGTTTGCAGAGAGAATTCAAGAGTAAGTTTGCAATGAGAAACGAGAGTTGTGTTAGCGTAAAGAGTGAGATGGATGAGGTGGAAGGTTTATATAGTATTCGTGGTCCCTAGGCCATTTAATGCACGTTTGAAATGGTCCAGTAGAAAGAAGACACCTCATCACCTGCTCGTCCCACTTTCTCTGCAAAAAGGAGAAATATACGGCTGTCAGTTACAATGATTCAAAATTTGAACCGTTATCTTTTGAGACGTCATTATGATTAATGTTTTTCATTTAATTCTTATTGACAGCTGTAAGCAAACAGTTAAAACTCAAGGAATGTTTGTCTCTGTGATTTATCATAAATGTGGAAATCATTTGAACATTTAATTGACTTCGCAGTTATGAAAAATTATGACCATACACTTCGGAGCATAAAGTTCCTCACTTCGGTGCATTTGCTATGGACACCGAAGAGTGTTGGATCACTTCGGTGATTGACAAATGATTGCAAAGTGTTCATCACTGTACCGAAGTCCATATGTTTTTCTCTTTGTTTTTCTATAAGTTTTTGATTTTTCTTTTGACTGATGCAGTATGTCGTTTAACCTTAGTTTTCATGAATATTATGAAAAGATGATTTATTCGAGTTAATGTTCAGAGTCGTTCGAATCATGTTGGAAGTCCATTTTTCAGTTGGAAGGTTGTTTGATTCAATATCGGTCATGAATTTATAAGTCTAATCACCCCATCACTGACTTGATTTCGCATTAGGAAACATGTTTGTAGTTGTGCTTATGTGCCTCAAACTTTTCAAATATAATAAAAATAACATCCTTTGCATTTGAGATTTAAAAAGGTTTTCATTCATGAATTGAACATCAGAAGTGTTTCAGAAGGTATGATTGGATTGTTTTGAAGATTCGTTTGAAAAATTTATTCCATTTCATCAGTTGAAGTGTTTGGATACTAAGCTCAGATGACAAGCCTTTGAGCTTCGTACACCACTCCTACTTTATCATTTAAGACAGACTACTTGAAATGTTCATATTCCTCTACAAGGTACTCGACTATGTTATAGGAGCTCCTTGTACCGTTATTTAAAACAGAAGAATAGGCTTTTGAATGCTGATTTTTCTTTTGCATTCCCTTGATTATCTTTTGATTTTTGTTTCTTTTGACAATTGTTTTCTATTTTTCTCTTTCTTTCTTGTTTTCTATTTTGAATTTCCTTATCCGAAGATATAGAACATCACCATATGTTTTCTTTCTTTGGGCATTTTGTTTTTGATTTAAACAATCCCTGTGGGTGAAAATCTTCATATAGTTCAATTTTGTATCATTTAATGAAAAGAGATTTAAATTTACTTATCAAACGATGTTGGTTCTATTTTTGATGAAAACTTCGGAGCACTTGAATTATCCTGTGTAGTTTTGAAGCTACATGATTAGTTTGAAGTTGAAGCGAGTCAAGTTTCGAAGGATGGTTAGAAATATACATTATGTTAAGGTTATTGAAATCAAACAAGGCTTCAAAGTGTAAAATAGCCTTGACCTCATTCTGAAGTCTGTTTTCTTACCAATGTTTCAAGTCAATTCCCAAATACCTTTTAGTGCAATAAGGTATGATTTTCAGAATCTAAAATCAAAGTTTTGTCCTTTACTTGGTTAATTCATGAGAGAGTAAAGCTAAACTTTGCCATTTTGCATCAGAATTTTCTTTTCGTTTGGTATAAATTTTTCTTGTTTTTGAATTTCCTTAGTCTCAAACGACACTTTATTTTTATCTTTAAATGATGAAGTTAACATTTGTTTAAGTGATTTTCAAATTTGAAGGGTTTATTTTGAAGAAAAGTTTGTACCGCAGACCTCCGAAGTGATATTTTACTTCGGAATACTGCGGTGAAGTAGCAAGTGTTTTTGCTTGTTTTTCTCCGATGACCTCCGAAGTCAAAATTGACTTCGGGGGTCTGCTGAGCAAGTTCTTTGATTATCTCCAAAGTCAAAATTGACTTCGGGGATCGTGGAGTTTGTTCTTTTTGTAAATTTTCAGAACTGCTAGTATTTCTCCGATGAGCTCCGATGTCAAAATTGACTTCGGGGTTCTGCGGAGATTATTCTTTTTGTAAATTTTTTGAACAGAGTAAGAGTGAACAAATCTGGAGTTTATTGAAGAACTGCTAGTATTTCTCCGATGAGCTCCGAAGTCAAAATTGACTTCAGGGTTCTGCGGAGATTATTCTTTTTGTAAATTTTCTGAACAGAGTAAGAGTGAACAAATCTGGAGTTTATTGACGAGTTGATCCATCTATCATTCCAAGTCCTCGAACGATTCTTGTGAATGCTTCTTCATTTAGAGCCTTTGTGAAGATATCTGCCAATTGTTCTGTAGTGTGAACAAAGTGAACCTCAATATTCCCCTCCTCAACATGACTTTTGATGAAGTGGTAGCGAAGAGCTATATGCTTCGTCTTGGAATGTTGAACTGGATTGTGGCATATACGAATTGCACTTTGAGAGTCACAGAACAAAGGAATTTTTCTCATATTAATGGCATAGTCTTTCAATTGACTTTGAATCCAGATGATCTGCGAAGTGCATGCAGCAGCTGCTACATATTCAGCCTCTGCGGTGGTGATAGAGACACAAGTTTGTTTCTTGGATTGCCAACTGATAAGTTTTCCATCTAAGAATTGACAGCCCCCTGAAGTGCTCTTGCGATCAATAGAGCATCCACCAAGATCAGAGTCTGAGTATGCTTGAATGTAGAAACCAGAGTTTGCTGGATACCATAGACCATAAGCAGTAGTTCCATGAAGATATCAGAATATTGTCTTAACAGCAGCCAAGTGAGGTTCCCTTGGATCAGCCTGATATCTTGCACAATTGCAGACTGCAAACATGATGTCAGGACGACTGGCTGTAAGATAGAGCAATGATCCAATCATGCTTCGGTATTGTTGTATGTCGGTCTTTGGTTTGTCCAATGATGGATTTAACCTTGTACCTGCAGGCAAAGGAACTTTTGCTTTGGAGCAGTTAGTCATTCCGAAGCGTTCAAGCAGACTCTTCGTATATTTTTGTTGATTGATGAATATCCCCTCCTTAGATTGTTTGATTTGTAAACCAAGAAAGAAGTTTATCCTTCCCATCATACTCATTTGAAATTTGCTTTTCATCAGTTTTTCAAAGTCTTTTGACAAATTGGGGTCAGTGGATCCAAAGATTATGTCATCCACATAAATTTGGACTAACATCAAGTGAGATCCAACTTTCTTTCTAAAAAGTGTTGGGTCCACTGATCCCTGTTTAAAGTTTGATTCTTTCAAAAATTTGGTCAAGGTCTCATACCAAGCACGTGGGGCTTGTTTTAAACCATATACCGCTTTGTCTAGCACATAGCAATGGTTCGGATGTGTTTTACTTTCAAAGCCAGGTGGTTGTTCAACAAAAACGGTTTCCTCGAGATCACCATTCAGAAAGGCACATTTAACATCCATTTGATAGACATCAAAATTTTTGTGTGCAGCATAAGCTAAAAATATCCGAACTGATTCGAGTCTGGCAACAGGAGCAAAAGTTTCTTCATAATCAATTCCCTCCTGTTTTGACAGTAACCCTTGACAACCAATCTAGCTTTGTTCCGAACTATGTTGCCTTCGGTGTCTAGTTTGTTATGGTACACCCATTTAAGACCGACAATTGAGGCATTTGCAGGTTTTGGAATTAGCCTCCAGACTTTGTTTCTTTCAAATTCTTCTAATTCCAACTGCATTGCTTCAATCCAGTCTGAGTGATCAAAAGCATCTTTGACGTTCTTAGGTTCTACCTTAGAGATAAAGACATTGAACATGCACAGCTAAGAATTTTTGTTGAGATCTAATTGCTTTTGATGGAGTTATGCACGAGTCAGTACTTTATCTTGAACATCACCAATGACAAGTGATGTAGGATGATTTTTCGTCCATTTGTCTAAAGGAGGATAGTTTGGATCAAAATCAGGAGGTCCTTCAGCATCGATGTCCTCAATGTCTGAGGGATATCCCGAATTGGAAGGAAAATCATCCATTAGCAAGTGATTATTAGAATTTGTGTTGGTTTGTGGTGTGTGTATTTGTGAAGTTGAGTTTGATATGTGCTCTCCCTGAACATTTGTTGGTGTTGAGGAGGTTGTAGCTTTGTTCGAAGCGATTGTTGTGACTGAATTCGGAGTGGCAATCTCTGGCTCCCCCTGGATTGTTGGATACAAGGATATGATATTTGATATTGACTGGGGTGTAGAGATAAGAGTGTTTGATTCCCCATTAGTACTTGTATTGCTGGTACTTCGGTTTGATGGCTCCCCCTCAACACTTGCATTTTCCATACTCTGGTTGGATGGCTCCCCCTCAACAGAAGATGGTCCTTGTATGCTGCTTGTAGAGGAGTCATCGGGTCCGTCTGTGAGCTTGGAGAGTTCGGACTCATGGTTATCTGGTGCTCTTACTTCGGAGTCCGCAGCTCGTACAGGTTGATCAAATAAAAGTGAGAAGTCTGTGTCGAATGTTGAGATTTGAGCAGCATCTACAGCAAGTTTTGGAAAGATAGAAGACATAGGAAATGGGTGCAGAGACTTCTTGATGTAGTAATCATCAAACCTTAGATTAAAGGTTTCTTCGATTTTGCGAGTCTTCTTGTTCATGACTCTGTAGGCTTTTGAGTCTTGAGAGTAACCAAGGAAGATGCCTTCTTCTGATTTGTCATCAAACTTGGTCAAGTGATCCTTCATGTTTAAGATAAAACACCTACAACCAAAGATGTGAAGGAATTTGACATTTGGCTTTCTTCGGTTGAGCACTTCGTAAGGTGTGATATGAAATCTTTTGTGAATGTAGGATCTGTTTTGAGTAAAGCATGCAGTAGAAATTGCTTCGGCCCAGAAGTACATGGGCAAATTTACAAAGTTGAGCATTGTTCTTGCAGCTTCACACAAGGAGCGATTTCTTCTTTCTACAACACCGTTTTGTTGAGGAGTGTAAGGTGCCGAGAAATTGTGGTTAATCCCCTTTGTTTTCAAGAATCCATCAAGAGTCTGATTTTTGAACTCCGAACCGTTGTCACTGTGCACAGTTCAGACTTTCTTGTTGAGCATTAATTCCATTTTCTTTATAAAGTTGATGATTTCTTCAGCTGCATCGGATTTGTTACGTAGGAACAACACCCAAGTAAACCTTGAATAGTCATCAACTATAACCAGAATGTACTTCTTCTTTCCTATTGATTCTATTGCAGATGGTCCACACAAATCTATGTATAGAACAGAAAGGGGTTCGGTGATTTTGGGGTTGATCACTGTAGGATGTCTTTGTTTTGTCTGCTTGCCATGTTCACAAGCAGAGCAGAGGGAATCATTGTCAAATTTGAGAGCTGGCATACCTCGAACCAAATCCATGGCCACCAACTTGTTCAGATCTTTGAAGTTCAGATGGGCAAGTCTTCGGTGCCATAACCAGCTGACATCGGAGTTGGCTTTGGAGAGAAGACATAGAGATTGCCCACCGGTCACTGGCTTTAGATTTAAGGGAAACATAGATCCCTTTCTTTCTGATTTCAGTAAGACTTCGTTTGTTGCTTCTTTGGTGATTACACTCCCTTGGTTGTTGAAGCTTACAACATTTCCCGTTCCAACCACCAATTGAGATATACTCATAAGATTATGTTTTAATCCTTCAACAAATGCCACTCGGTTGATAGTGAATTGGCCATTTGTTATTTTTCCATATCCCCGAATTGGACATGTTTCATTATTACCAAAGCGTACATTTCCAGCATCATCTAAATTCCTATAATCCCTGAGATATTCCTTTCTCCCCATCATATGTCTTGAGCAGCCACTGTCCATGTACCATTTTGAATCATACCGCTCATCAGACATAACCTGCAATCAATCAAGAAGGAGTTGGTACCCAATCAATCTTGGGTCCTCAGGGTAAGCAAAGGATTCTTGAATCCATTTTTCTACGGCCTCTTCAGAGATTTCATTTGCATTTAAATTAATCAAATTCTCCGAAGCCTCATGTAGTGAACATGATTCCGAAGTGTTTGAGCAGGATTCAGAAGAGTTTGTAGTTAAAATTAATGAGTCCGAAGTGACTGACAGAGTGACAGACTTCGGAACCCATTTTTGAATGGAAATTTTTGATTTGGAGGATTTTGAAGATTTTGAGGTCTTTGTTTTTGCAGTTAAGTTTTCTTTAAGATCATTTCTTTTCCAATTTTGTTTAGGTATTTCTATTTTTGACTTTGTTGAAATTGAGCTACACAACGTAGAGGTACAAAGATACTCTTCGTATGCCAATTTAAAGTCATTTAATGAGAGATCCTTATCCTTGAACATTTCCAAATTGTTGTCCAGCCATTTGTGGAATGTATCTATCAGATTATTTCCTTTTGAAAATGTTTTCTTCGTCGGTTTTCGAAATTTAGGATTTGGAAAGTTAGGTTTCGTTGGTGTAAAAGTTGGTTTTTCATTTCGACTTTTAACATCTGAGATTTTTGAGCAAACAGGTTTTGTACCAGAGGTGGAGGCAATTGCTTTATTTTGTTTCAAATCTCTAAAAGGAGTATTTCTTTTCACAAGATTTAGGATTTGCTTGGTTTTCGAATTCTCGACGGTGGGTTTTTGAGTTGGTTTTGAAATCACCACTGCTGATTTTGGGTTTTGTAGAACTTGTTGTGTAGTTTTGTGAATTGAAACTTTTGATTTTGAAATTTCATTTTCAGGATTGTGTGAAAAAGGGACACATTCACAAGATTCCATTAATTCCAATACATCCATCTTCAGAACTGTGGGTTTTTCCACAACCTGAATTTGTTTGTAGTTTCGATTAATGTAAATGTGATCGTCGTTCTTGAGATTTAGTAAGTGTGACATATTTTCGGGTACTTTCTCTTTTTCAAAACAAAGACGATTATACACGTTGTGGCCGTATAGTTCTTGTTTCCTTATATTTATTTTTACTTCCATTTTCTCATTTAATTCATTCTCGACCATTTTGGATGATGAGTAAAATCCTTCATTTGTAACTGTGGAGTTATCCTTTTCAAGAAGTTTTTGCAATTCATTATCAATTAGGGATAATCCACTGGGTTTTACAAAAATTGTGTTTTTGAAGTAAGAAACCTTAGGATAGATACATGCCAAATGGACTAGCCTTTTTGAATTATCCTTTAGATATTGATCGTAAGAGACAGATTCATCTGTGATTTGAAGTTTAAAATTTGAAGTTTCTTTGGTTTCAAGAATTTTTGTTTCACAATTTAGTTTTGTTTTTCCTTTGTCCACCGAAGACATTTGTGAGATGTCTTCGGAGGTCGATTCGGATATTGAGGATGACTTTAACAAAATCAAAGAGGAACAGTCAATCTCCTCCATGTCCGAATCACTTTCAGAATTCTTTTCAGACAAGTTATTGGCAATTTCTTTTTCTTCTGTTTCAATTTGAGGTACAGCCTTATTCAGGATTGGAATTTCTTGAGGCAATATTTTCAACAATTTATCAGCAGTTAGATGTTTTTCCACAGATATCAGGCCATGTTTATATGATGGATTAGTAACTTCGGAGCCTGATACTATAGATTCGCATTCATAAGATATACTATCGACTTCCTTTAATTTAAACTCAATAAAAGGCAATAGTTGTAACACCTCATTTTCGATTTAACGATTTTGAATAACGTCGGTTATCTTAGATGCGTATTATTGAGAAAAGAGATAAATTTAATCGGGACATGATTTAAAGAATGAGGTTCCGTCTATTTACATCTAATAATAATAATAATAATAATAATAATAATAATAATAATAATAATAATAATAATAATAATAATATAGTAAAGTAGAAATTGGAGGGGTGAAAGTGTCATCCTAGCAAACTTTAAATGTAAGATAAATCAAACTTGGTTAAATGGAAAATAAAACATGAAAGACAAGGGACTAAAATTGTCAAATGGTGAAAGTTGCAAATTATTGTCATATGGGCTGTTGTAAGAAGGTGTGGCCGATAGTTTTTATCTTATTATCATTTCTACCTAAACCTAGGGGAACGCTAGCAGCCAAACAATCATACATCTAGTTTTCCTTTTCCCGTTTTTGAAGATACAACCCCAGTGTTCGATCATTTCAGGGAGATTCAGACTTTGGATCGTCACGAAATTTTAACCGAAGGTTTCCAAGATATAAATGAAGGGCATGATCGAAGGGTTTTCGATTTCAATGTCTAGAAGTGGAGTTATGAATTTTGCAACATGACCTAGGGTTTCTGGCAGATTCCTCTGGTGAGTCTCCCTCCTTGCGAAAATCATATCTGGAGTTCCAGAGGTCAAATAAGGTTAGTATCGGTGCACACGGTTCACAAATTGAGTTGAGCAACTTTCTACAGTAGATCATTATCTGTTTTAAAGACTGAATGTATGGGGTAATTGCTCATCTTTACATACTGCTCTAATTCCGTTCAGATTAGCTATGCTGTTTTGTTTATTTTATAAAAGGAGTTTGGAGAAAGCGTTTTACATGATTCCGCCTCCTAGAATCATTGTATTTAAGTAAATTTGATATCTGGAAAAGATGGATGTCTGATTCCAGTCCCAAGTTTATGGTAATTGGGAAATATCACAGACCAATGTTTTTCTCATCAGCACTATCGTTTCTGATTTGTTCTGTATTGTGAATTTTGTATCTTGAGTTTGAAAACGTATTTTGCGTTGGTTCCAACTCTCAGATCTCTATTGTTGAGTCTATTTTACTCATGATTTTTCCTAGGGTCTTATTCCATACGAAAGTTGGGTGGAAGTTGCAATTTGCACCAACTGGTCCAGGACTGTCCTGTACAGCGAATTATGCATTGGTAAATTCATAATTAAATGTACAAAACTGGTTTGGGGGCAAGGTCAGTTGCCTTAGTTCCCTGTTGAAGTCTAGTTTGTCCTTACCAAATTTTAGAGTTCAGTTCTTAACCCATTTTGAGCGATTATTATTTCTTTAATGTGTGGTTCCGTAGGTGGACTGAATTCATCAGTCAACTTTAGAGATTTTTCGTTTACTCTTGAAAAGAGAAAATGACATGAGGTCAGGCCCTGTAACATTTTCCTTGGGTCTAGTTTACCCATGATTTTTATTGGATTTTATTTTCAATCTTTCCTTGGTCTAATATTGCAAATCTTGTTGAGGGTCCAAAAATTAGCCTTGCTGTCGGTTTCCTCTTTTGTGATAATCATCTTAGTTTTTGGTTTTGGGTGTCATGATGTGGGCTTGGGTTTACTTAAAATTGATTGAATCATATAATAACTTATTTTTTGAGTAAAAATGAATAAAAGAGGGTGGGGGTATATGTCGAGACAAGGTGCATGTCGAAAGTTATAAACATTTAAACTATAAGCAACGCTATAAGTATCTATTTATAGTAACGTTAATTAGTGTACTTGGTAATAATTAACTTATATACCTTATAGGAGTATAAGGTGTGCGGTTTTAAGCTTGGTTGGATTTGCGGAGTTGCCGCACGGATTTCTACATTGTCGACTCGAGGTGAGTACATGCAGTATTTTTACCCATTCTGGGGTACATGGCAAGTAAGTATTTTCAAAATTTTTCTATAAAATTTTTATATGTGGAATTATACGCAAGAGTATTGTTTCAAAATTGTTGTGAAAGTATAATGCTTTATTTGAAGCTAAGTTTTGAACTACAAATTATATTAAGTGAAATTATGTTGGTCTATGTACCAATTATGTGAAAGTATATTTTGAAATACAAGTTATACATGTTTGAAAGTATGGATAGGCATATAGCCATATTGTGTTTAAGAAGTATATTTTGATTACAAATTGTATATGTTTTCAAGTATGAATGGGCATATAGTCATAAGATGTTTGGAAAGTATGATTTGGCATTAAGCCTAAAATGTTATAAAGACATGTTTTAAACATATGGTTTATGTGAAACGAAAGTTATGGATTTGGCATTTAGCCATAAAAACAAGAAATGGTGAAGTTTGGCAATTAGCCACTATGCAAGTAAGTAATGTTAAACTAAGCAGAAAGTGTTTTGTATGACTGGTAATTGTAGCAAGCAGCGTTAGTAAGGGAACTATGTTCCAACCTACCCGGGTTAGGTAAGGGGTCTACTGAGGAAAAACCCCATCGCAAAGTAGACTGCCTCAGCACTTCTATGGTGAGGATTGATCCGTTCTTTCTAGCCATAGAGACTTGGGGTATCACTTATAGTGATTAAAGCCCTAAATATAAAAATCCAGCAAGCTTATAAAACCAGTCAAAGAAAGTAAGAAAGAAGTTATTTTTGTAAAGTATGTTATGAAGTGATTTTAAAAAGTAAAGAGTTATAGTATGTTACTACTATAAAGTTTTGAAATATGTTATGTTTGTAAAGTATGTCATGAAATGATTTCGAGAAGTAAAGAGTTATAGTATATTATTACTATAAAGTTTTGACAGAAGTTTTATGTTATAAATTTACACAAAGTTGGAAAAAGAAGTTAAAGGTTTGAGTCTAAAACTCATGTAACTCACGAGACATTTTTGTCTTACGTATTCTATGTTTTGCCATGTATTCCAGGTTAAAATAAGTTGCTATAAATGGGATGAAGTTTAGCTGGAGTGGAGCTTGAGTCAGCTCCTAACTTGGGCGCAAGGTTTAATCCTTTTCCTGCTTACTATGGTTAGACTTGGTATGGATTTGTAACACCCACAGTTTCAAACATGTAAATTGTCGGTTTTTGATAAACCGTATTTCTGTATTCACGTATTTATACGAAAAACCATAGTATTTGCAAACAGTAGAAATGGGGTGTCACAATAGTTGTCTATGCTGGACATTACAAACATCGGCTGAATGATAAATTCTTGTAATATGCACATATAATCGTTTGGCTGTTTCACAAAATATGTTTCTCTGTCTTAAGATTACATCATGATTGTTTAAAAAATTTTCTCTATTTTCTTCTAACAAGGAGATTCTAAGATTAGATTTCTCTAATGCTAGCTTCAGGTTCTCTACTCTCCCCCTCAAGCTTAGAAGCTCCTGCTCTCACTGAGTATTTCCCTATTTTTAGCATCAATGAGTAATTTATGCATGACAGAGCAATCACGAGTTATTTCACTTATAATAGGAGCAGATTGAGAAGTAGGAATTTTAAAAGATGAAAGAAGTTTTGATACCTGTTCTGGGATTGTCAAACGATTGTCATTTGCCATCAAGCACACTTCCTCATCATCATCCGAAGAGTCTTCAAACCAAGTCTTCGGAGTATCAGCAGCAGTTATTTTTAGTCCCTCCGAAGTCACAAACCCAAGACCCGCAGTCGCTTCAACCTTCATCAGTTCCTCTTCATTCAACTTCTCCGAAGTGTCTTGTAGAAAGCTCTTATCGACATCATAGGCCATGAAAGCACTATGAGATGGCTTTCTCACTTCGTCATCATCTGAATCCGAAGACCAAACTTGATATGATCCTTGACGATCATCAACAGCCATTAAGGCTAGGTCTTTGGTCCTTACTCTAACTTCCTCCATTTTTCTTGCGTAATAGGCTTCGTCCTTTACTTGTGGTTTCTTTTTGTTTTGCTTCCGAAGCATGCAGTATTTAGCAAAATGATTCTTGCCATGACAATAATTGCAATCATAGCAAGAATCACCTGAGATTTTCTTCTCTTCGGACTTCTCTTTGGATAACTCCGAAGCCGGTTTTTCAGATGGCTTCGGGGTTGACAGTTTCAAATTATCCTCCTTTGGAGTGTACATTTCAGGTTTGGGCTTGGAGTTGAAGTTTGATTTGTTAAAGTTTTTCACAAATGGTTTTCCAGAGTTGTTTTTGAAGAATGGTTTCTTGAATCTTCGATTGTGACAACGCCTAGTAATATTAAGTATTTTAGGCGTTGTTTAGCCGTGTTTTAGTTAATTTATCTTTATTAATTGGCTAATACCACTTACTTTTGTGCCAAAGTGCTTGGAAATGTTTTTAGTGTAAATGCAGGGGTTTTAGTGGAATTCTGGAGAAGTTACGGAGCAATTCGAGGTATTCCGCAATCAGGATTTCTGTCGATTACTCGATGTTTGTTTAGATTTATAATTTCTGAATTCAGTAGTATTAGTTAGTGGTCAGATCTGATATTTGAGTGTTTGGATATTGGTTTGATGTTTGGTTTTTTGATTTATAAAAGTTAATCATTTGGTTTGATGTTATTTTGCATTATTGATGTTTGGATGTGTTTGATTGTACTGGATTGATTGTTTGCTTCTGGATTCTGAATTTAGTTTCTGATTTCAGTAAGGAACTTTAGTCTAGGACTTTATTTGAGTTAGTTCATGTTTGATTTGGTTTGGGTACTTGTTTGGTATTTTGCTTTTATTGGTTTTTGGGAAAATAGAAACAATACCGCTGACTGTAGAGTGACACTACAGTTGGTATACTGTCGTCTTGTCCTAACCACGTAACTCCTGCGGATCGACCCTGACTACCACTGTACTAGTGTGTGTTAGGTTTTTCTTATTTTTGACCGCACGACGACCTAGGCGTGTCAAATTTTGGCGCCGTTGCCGGGGAGTTGTGCGCTTAGGATAGACGATCAGTATGGTTGTTTCTTTTGATGTTTGATTTTAGTTTGTTGATTTTTGGTATGTGTACGTCTTCATAATGGGCGAGTACATGTACCCGGATCAGGATTATGAATATTATGAAAATCCGGCCGACACCTATTACGAGGATGATTGCTACAATGGATCATCCGATGACAATGGATGGCGGACCGAGGAGTCATCTCAGCCTGAAAATTCTGCAACTTGGGCCCAACTTTGGGTACTCTGGTATAACATTCACCAAGAGCAGAAGGACCAGGCTGATGCTCTTGAAAAATTGCAAGTTTCATTAGATAAGTTAGAGGAAAAGTGGAAATGTTCATCACTCTCGCCAGAACCTGAGGCGAGTGATTTTTATACCAATGATAATGTGTGTGAACTTGCATCACCTGAATATGTGATGGAAGGGCATACATCGTGGGAAAGTCAAGAGACCACTGAGAGGGTCGAAAATGTTGTTGAGAAAGAGGTTGTAGGTGACAATGCTACCTCTAACTCAACAGCTTTTGATGTTTTTGATGTTTTTGAAAATGTTGATAATGTCGACCTGGTGATGAGTGAATCCATACCATCACCAGACGCTTTGGTTGATGAGGAGGTTGTGGAGGAGGCTATAAGTGACAGTACAGACCCCAGCCCAACAATCCCTGAAATTGTTGAAGTTGTTGATACTATTGGGGAAGGGGGTGTAGATGACAATACTACCCCCGAACCTAGAATTTTTGAAAATTTTGAGTCTTTTGAAAGTAAGGATCTGGTGATGAGTGAATTTGTACCACCACCAGATCAAACCAGTCGTTCACTCTTGGTACCGATCCACCTGTTGGACGATGATCAAGAAGATGATGCTGACGAGTTGGTTTTTGAAAATAAGAAACATGATTTTATCGCCACTCATGATCCATTCATGAATAGAAAATTAGATGTGATCAACACCATTGATGAGGACATTCAGAAATATACCAACAATATGCCTCCCGATCCCAATCAATTGGAAATTTTCTATTGGCACTGCAAGCCAAAATTGCAAAATGAAGACACCATGCGAGATGCGAGCAACAAACAATCTGCAAAACAATTACTGGGAGAGGCACTGGGCACGCTCCATGTTAAGCCGATGATGTTGAAGAGACACCGAAGGAAGGACCGAGCTTGGAGGTTTAAAGTCACTTCTAAGCATTCGCGCAAAATAATTAGGAAACGGCAATCGGGCAGCAGAAGAGGAACCGGCAAACCATTTGACTCGGGAAAATTGGAGTACGGGATCGATGAAGGAACGGTGGTAACTGAAATTCAGTGGAGTCAAATGGTGTACGACCCACCGTAGCCGCAGAAAGACGGTCCAGCTAAAAGACCAAACAAAGAAGCGCTTTCGGGAGGCAACCCGACATTTCGGTAAGTATTTTTAATTTTTGTTTTTCAATTTTTAGTTTTTATTTTGTCAAAATATCACTTGGAAATTTTTCAAAATGTCCTGGCATAACTCAAGTGTGGGGTGGTCGAACGAGTTTTAAAAATACGGAAAAATCGCGAAAAAAATGGAAAATTGCAAAGTTAGCGCCACTAATTTTAATGTTAGTGACGCTAACCTCTGGTCAAACGTGGTCAACCCTCCTCCACCTTCTCGGCGCTAATGTTGAGTCTCCCTTCCCCATTTTCGCATCTGTTGAGCCGAGCACACCCACACAACCCGATTTTTTTCGATTTTTCGTGAAATTGATCCAACCAATCTGCAATTAAGCATCCAAGGTATGTATCTCAACCTTCCCTTTCACAGTTTCATGCAAAATCAAGGCTGAATTCGAGTTTTGAGCCGATTTTTGGGTTTCGGCTACCGAACCCGTGAACCTCAAATCGAGCCATCTCTTGCTTGTTTTTCTTGAAATTGAAGCTTGGGGTTTCTTAATCGGTGGGTATAGGACATATTGGAATAATCAATTGAGTTAAAACAGATCAAGAATCGAAAAAACGGAACAGATCAAGAATCGAAAAAATGGAAATTAGGGCCGTTTTTGGGGTTTTTCGGAAAATCGGACTTTCATCCTCAAATCGAACGATTTCTGGTTCGTTTTTCATGCAATTGACACCTAGGGTTTCTTAATCGCTGCCCTAGCTACCTAGTGATGCCTTCAATTTGACAAAAACATGCAAAAAATCAGAATTTGTGAAATTAGGGCTCGTTTTAGGGTTCTTTGGGTTTTTACCCGATTTGGTGGCTTTGTTGCTTGCTTTTCGTGAAATTGACAGAGGGTTTTTGTTAATGGTTACTCTAGGATGCTATTGGTGTGTTCAATTTGATAAAAATAGGTTGGAATCGAAAATCAAGAATTCTAGGGTTCGTAATTGGGGTTTTTGACCGAAATGAGAAATTAGGGCAATTTTAGCTTGTTTTTCTGAAATTAAACTTAGGGCTTTTGTTAGGCTTTAGTTTAGGAACATATTGGTACAATCAATTTGAAAAACGGACTAAAATTGAAAAATCGAAAAATCTGGGGCTTTTCGTGTATACTCTCGACGCGGTCATCTTCATCTCGCGCCGCGGACATTCAAACTTGATCGATAGACACCAGATTTCATTGCGTTTTACGCGCCGCGGCCTTGGCACTTCGGCGTCGCGGAGATGAGGAATCAGCAAGGACAACAACTCGCAATGTATAATTTTCTTTGGTGTATTTTGCAATTTTTTGTTAGTATCTACCAAACTGTGATTGCTGCACCAACTGATGGAGTTGCATAACGCAAGTGTGGGGTCACTGTACCCCTACACTCGTGTTATGCCGGCGTGTTTACTGCTGCGCCCTGACTCCCGGATTTCATCGTGAATGACGTGAACAATCAACTCTGCTACAAATGGTCCCGACAATCAAGCAATTCGCCGTTCCTAAGGGGTAACTCTTTCTCCCTAGTTCTAAAATTATTTTTTTTGTACAATGGGGACGTTGTACGGTTTTAAGTGTGGGGTGTGGACGGTCGAAAGAGTGTGTTTTTGAAAATTTTTGCGGAAAATAACAAAATTTTTAAAATTTTTAGTAATTTTTAAAATTTTTTAATAGATTGTAATTTTGAAACGAATAGTTTCTGAATGTAGTAGCATTGGTATTTTTCGAGAAATACCGTTTAGTTGTGATCATGCTATTAGTTAGTCAAATAAGTTGAGTTTTACGAGTTTAGAAGATTGAGCTGTTTTAGGATTGGAATTTAGGAAGAAAATGTCAATCTGTGGCCTTTGTTGTTCGAGCCGGTAGGTCTAAAATGGGTGGACCTTATGCACCTTACCACCTAAGATCGTCTGGTCTGGGATGGTATGTCTGAAAGCTCGCTACACGGACAACATCGAAAGTCATGGACAATTCCTTAATGGCCTTTAGAATCTGAATGAGTAAGTACACTTCATTGTGGACAGAAAGTTTGTAATCAAGGGTTATCTAGAAAGCCATGAATTCCAAAGAACATGTCAATTATGTTTTCGCGAACTATTCCACTCTAACTCAAAAGAGTAATAAACTTTGAAACTGAACACAGTAAAAAACTGTTTGATTCTTTATTATAATTTGTTAAAAACTCTCTTGCTTGGGGACAAACAAGGCACAAGTGTGGGGTGTTTGACAACGCCTAGTAATATTAAGTATTTTAGGAGTTGTTTAGCCGTGTTTTAGTTAATTTATCTTTATTAATTGGCTAATACCACTTACTTTTGTGCCAAAGTGCTTGGAAATGTTTTTAGTGTAAATGCAGGGGTTTTAGTGCAATTCTGGAGAAGTTACGGAGCAAAACGGACAAGAAAAAGAAGTCTGGACACATTAGCGTCGCTAACTTTTATAGTTAGCGTCGCTAATGTTCGCAGGAGGGAAAATCTGCAATTCAAAATTCGAACGCGCGCGTGGAAGTTTCTAGATCCAATATTAGCGATGCTAATTTCCACATTAGCGACGCTAATGTCAAAAAATCATAAAATCTGCGTTTTTGAGTTTTAAACTCCGAAAAGTCGGGATAAGGCAACACGCGCGTCGCGGATTCTAAGTGGCCGCGACGCGGAAACCCTAATTTCGCACCATTATAAATACCGGAGTCCCGTCCGACTTTTCACTCATCCCGGGACGCGAAGGAGGGATCCGAAGGCACTATTTCGTCAGTTTTTCAGTGGGAATCAACATTTTGGTTAGTAATTTAGTTTTTCTCTTGTTTTATCAACTCGGTATCGAGGTATTCCGCAATCGGGATTTCTGTCGATTACTCGATGTTTGTTTAGATTTATAATTTCTGAATTCAGTAGTATTAGTTAGTGGTCAGATCTGATATTTGAGTGTTAGGATATTGGTTTGATGTTTGGTTTTTTGATTTATAAAAGTTAATCATTTGGTTTGATGTTATTTTGCATTATTGATGTTTGGATGTGTTTGATTGTACTGGATTGATTGTTTGCTTCTGGATTCTGAATTTAGTTTCTGATTTCAGTAAGGAACTTTAGTCTAGGACTTGATTTGAGTTAGTTCATGTTTGATTTGGTTTGGGTACTTGTTTGGTATTTTGCTTTTATTGGTTTTTGGGAAAATAGAAACAATACCGCTGACTGTAGAGTGACACTACAGTTGGTATACTGTCGTCTTGTCCTAACCACGTAACTCCTGCGGATCGACCCTGACTACCACTGTACTAGTGTGTGTTAGGTTTTTCTTATTTTTGACCGCACGACGACCTAGGCGTGTCAGATTGTTGGCGGCATAGAGAGCAACATTATCTCCATTATCATCTACCATGTAGGCCGCAATGTCTTCATCACTTGATTCTTCCTCTTCTTTTGACACGAGGGCTAGTGGTCCAGAACTAGCCATTTCACTTCTTCGACCTACTACATCAGGCTCATGTGATTTTAATAGATTGTATATGGCAGCCAGCTTGTATTTCTCGATATTCTCATATGATTTGACCATGAGCATGATTGGTCTCCATTCCTTGCGAAGACTGTAGAGAAATTTGATATTTATCTCTTGTTGGCTTCTTGTTTCCCCATACTTATCGAGTGTGTAAATCATGTTACTCAAACGTTCATAACAGGCTTCTAAGGACTCATTTTCTTCTTGCTTAAAGTTCTCGAAGTCTGCAAGGATTTCTTGAACTTTGCTAGTATGGAGGATTTTATCTCCTCCGAAGCGGAGTTCGAGATTGTCCCACATCTCCTTTGCAGATTTCGCATCAGCAATGTGGTGGCTGACATCAGGACCCAAGCCACTTCTCAGTTCACGCATGACCCTTTCGTCGTTTTCAATCTTCTTCATATCTGCAGCATTAAGAACAACGGCTTCTTCTCCGTCAGGAACAACGAATCGACCAGCAATGTCTGTGTGTGGACCTTCAGTCACAGACCTCCATAGATCTTTGTCCAGTCCTATAAGGTAATCTTTCATTCGACCAGCCCAATAATCATAGTAAGAAGTTACTAGAACAGGGGCCTTTGTTGCAGAACCGATGAGGTTTGCATAGTTAAGCATATTGGCATAAGTTGCTGTGGAATCAGTCATCTTGATGTATTTCAACAGGATCTTTTCAGTAAAAACGGGTGGTAGAGATTGGCAACAGTTGCGGAAGACTAAATCTGAGAATCGATTCAGATTTGGAGCTGAAGCAAACGAATTCGAACTCTATCAACATGTTTTTGAGCTGACTCGCTCTGATACCACTTGTTGGGTGTTGAAATATGAGAAAAGATGAACTAATATAGATATTGAATCAATTACACAATCAATCACACAAGAATAATGCAACAAAGCTATTTGAACAAAGTGATATGAATAACATGTGCCGAATGTTTGATTAGAACTTTGGTTTTACAATTGGGTTTTCTATCTGGGAGACATACAATTCTCGTAAGTTAATCTTGTAATCTCACGTTCTACACGGTATAGTTTCACTGATATTTATATTGAATCAGTGATACCAATAGTACAACTTTTACAGAGAATATCCTATCAGTGTACTAGCCAATAGGATAGAAGATTCATGCAACACGTATTGTACTATACGCGTGCACACAAAAGACAAGATGACAGGCTGTGAAGTCTTCGGATCCTCTATGCATAGCATTTCGGAGTCTTTAGACTTCGGTGTCTTCTCTTGTTTATTCACTTCGGGGTTTCTTCATGGGCAGGACTTCGGATATATCAGCTCTTCATCACAAATGTTCTCAACACTTAAAACTAATGTGTAATGTGTACTGTGAAATTAGTGTATTGGAATGTAGACACAATAAACTGGTTTATTCAGTCTAAAAAGAGAAAAACAAACCTTAGTTATTCGGATCTTAGCTTTAAAGATATTAATATCCATTTAGCCACTTTGGCATACATGATATGATATAGAAAAAACAAAGGAAAAAAAAAAAAGAAACAACCTGCTGCATTGGTACAGTGGTATCACATTGCTAATGTCGTTGCAAAGCTCAATGAGTTTAGTGAAAACCTTTTCTTGAATATATGAATCTTAATCATTAGGTCTCTATTGTATTTGAGTTCTTATTTATATTAAATGCATTGCATAAAAAAATCATTTTTCCATATAACTAATTTAGCATTGATATTGGTTGTTAAATTCATTATTGAAACAAATTAACAATGGATAATTCGTGGATAAATCCGTTGCTAAAAGTATCTTTAGTAGTAGTGAAAACGAGACCCATATGATCAAGGGCTAGAAAAAATGTAATAAAATAGGCTTCTCTTGACTAAATGTGTCATTTTCTCCATTGAATTCTGAAACCCTATAGTTAGGAAACGCGTAAAATTAATAAGGTTTTCAATTATTTTCATTCATTGGAAAAACATAAAATGTGACCTACAACTTCCAGATAATGATTTGTTAAAAATTTGATCTACACTAATAAAATTAGAATACTATATTTTCTAAAAACTGGAAAATTGAAACAAAAACATCAAGTAAGATGATATCTTTTTACAATGAGAAAGATGCACACAAAACTGTACAATAAACATTGATTTTGAGATTGAACAGCGACGTACAATATTTCCCTGTCGATTTTACATATTCAGAATATATTTAAATCACTCACTCTTATAAACAATTCCGTAAAAACAATTAATGCGGGGTTTTCAATAAAAACTACGCAGATGGTTTTAGAATGCTACTTGTTTTTTAGTGGAAGAGAATAAATGTGGTCCTACTGTCAGAAGAAAAACAACCTGTACGAGGGGTTAGAAAAAAATAATTAAACGAGTACCTATTGACTTAAATCCCTCTTCTCCATTGACGTCCAAAATTCTAGGGTCAAGATATGCATATTTAATGAGGTTATCGATTTTCCTTATTTGTAACATTATCAAACAATGCAGATCACTTCCTCCAAAATAAGCATTCCCGCGCACACAATAACCATGCTGATGATGCTTGCTTTCATGTTTGTAGCCCCATGTCCTACAGATTTGTATGCAAGGCCGGCCCTGGAGCATGGGCAACCTGGGCGACCGCCCAGGGCCTCGTCTAATCTCGGGGCCCCGACGAGTTACGGTCCTTATATATATATATATATACATGTTTAGTATATGTATTATCGTTAGCAAAATAAATTCTAAAATCATTGTAGACCAGATGGATAAGGCGTTGGATATGGGGGCCCCTTGGGCCCAGGTTTGAATCCCGTTCTTGTGTTTTATTGTGTATACTTTTTTTTTTTCTTTTTGGTTTGCATCTTTCCAAGACACTAATTATGGGGCCTAAAATACCCAAACGACGTGAATTAAAAGCCCCACGTCTCCGCTTTCATTCTTTTTCATCATCGATTCGTCGTACTCGTACATCATCATCATCGTTCACGGTTCATCATCGATAATCGATTTCTGCCTCTTCAGTTTTCATCATCGTTCAATTTCTGTTTCTATCATTCATATTCGACAATCGACAATCATCTCCTGATTATCGACAATCGACAATCTATGGTTCAACTTCAGTCTCGACTCTCGACAATCATCAATCGTTCATCATCTCCTGCTCTCTCCTCTCTACGAACAGACGGGGCAGAAACGAAAGTTCATCATCTCCTGATCTTTCCTCACCGCCACAACAGCCTCAAGATCCCAACATTGCAATTATCAAGGTACGCTCGATTTTTTGCTCTATTTCTTGTTCTGTTATTTGGATTTTGTTAGGGTTTTTAACCCTTAATTTATTCATCATCTCCTGATCTCCGGTTGGATTTTTGATAGGGTTTTTAACCCTTAATTTGTTTTCTACATCAGGGGAAATAGAAACGAAAGTTTTGTTGATATGAGTTCACTTATTTGCTGATCTGAGTTCACTTCTTAATTCAATTTGCTTCTTAATTGATTTCATCACAGGCTCACAGGCGCTGTTGGAATTGTTCAAGATTCAAGAAACGAAAGTTTTGCTGAAATCTAATTCCTCCTCTTTGAAGGTAGTTTTCTTTCTCTTTTATTAACCTGCTACTAGTTTTAATTTATTAAAAATCTGCTGATTGCTATTAGGTATAGTTAATAAGTTAATTTAAATATGTTTCCTAGAAAGCATTTGTATGGTAGTAAATTACCGCCCTCCTTTACTTAAAAAAAATCGTATGGGGCCTCAATTTTTTATTTCGTCCCGGGCCTCAAATTGGCTTGGAACAGCCAATTTGTATGGTTTTCATTTTTCTTCAATCAATTTCGTTTGCAACAACGAAAGTGTAGTTAAGATATATATCTACGATTGTAGTGAAAGTGAGCTGAAAAACCTAACTTTTTCCTCATTTCCGAGCCTTGAGCGGTTATATATTTCAAATAGTAATCTTGAAGGGAACAGTCTACACCAGATTGGCTTGCTACAAAATCTTTCCAATGTTTCTATCTTGCACAGTTATCGCACAGGTGCCTTCCCCCTCTCCTTTACCAATCTCACCCGATTAAGAATCCTGGACCTTTCAGGTAGCAAATTTAGTGGTACTTTCCCATCTCAGTTGTGGAGTCTAAAGAATTTAGAGATTTTGGATCTTAGCCGAAATCAGTTGACAGGTCCAATCCCATCTCAGATCGGGGGTCTCAGGAACATAAAATATCTGAATCTTAGCAAAAATCAATTGACCGGTTCTATCCCTCCATCTTGTGGTTCCATGATCAATCTCAAAGTCCTCGACTTGAGCAGAAATCAACTAAATGAATCCATTCCACAGACACTAAGTAAGTTGCAAAATCTACAAACGTTGAACCTGAGTGACAATCATCTTGATGGTCCGATTCCCTCAGGTTTGGGTTTTTTGACACAGCTGGGATCTTTAAACCTTCGTATGAATAACATCAGTGGCCCCATTCCTATAAATTTATCAAACTTATTGTACTTGAAAAGCCTTGACCTTAGTCATAACCATCTTTCCGGTCTCATTTATCCTGAATTTGGAGGGATGTGGTGGCTTTAATTCATACATTGATTTATCATCAAACCTTTTCTCTGGAAATGTATCTTTTCAATCTCCCTGTAATATCCTAGTTCTAAACCTCTCTAATAATCATTTGACTGGTACTCCTAGATTAAAAGTTTGCAAGTTTTTAGAGAATTTGGACCTTGGTGGTAATTATTTTGATAGACAAGAATTTAATTGTTCAAATCTCTTAAGATTCCTTCCCGTGATTGTCGGATTTTGTTTCTTAGTGCTTGGTTGTGTGCTTTACCAATATCGTAGAAAGGCAACAACAGAGAAAAGTCAGCAAGAAATAAAAAAACATGGAGATGTGTGCTCGGTATTCAATTATGATGGAACAATTGCATACGAAGACTTCATTAACGCAACAGAGGACTTTGACCTCAAATACTGTATCGGAACAGGTGGCTATGGTAGTGTTTATGAAGCAAAATTGCCTAGCGGTAAAACATTTGCTTTGAAAAAGCTCCATAGGTTTGAAGCCAAGCAACCTGCATTGGACAAGAGTTTCAAGAATGAGATCCAAGTCTTAACCAACCTAAGGCACAAAAACATTGTGAAACTCTTTGGTTTTTGTTTGCATGACAAATGCAACTTCCTTGTATACGAATACATGGAAAAGGGGAGCCTCTTTTGCGCATTGAGTGACAGTGAATTAGCTGAGACATTGGATTGGATGACAAGGGTGAACATTATCAAACAGGTAGCCCATGCTTTGGCATACATGCACCATGATTACAGCCCACCAATCATTCATCGAGACATATCAAGCAACAATATTCTCTTGAACTCAAAAATGGAAGGATTTGTTGCCGACTTTGGAGTAGCCAAAGTGCTTGACCCAGATTCCTCCAACCAGACCGTTGTCGTAGGAACTTTGGGATACATTGCTCCAGGTATTTGTAATAACTTATGCGTCTTTTAGTCTTTTACTTCAATTAGTTGTTGAAAATATACTAACAAGTAACAAAACTTTTTTGTATGATCATGTAGAACTTGCGTATAACATCATTGTGACAGAAAAATGTGATGTGTATAGCTTCGGAGTGCTGGCACTTGAAACAATTGGAGGGAAGCATCCTGGAGACCTCCTCTCGTCCCTCAACTATTCCGCATGTCAAGGTACAACGTTTGAAAGTATATTGGACAAGCGGCTCTCTTATCCAACCGACAGGCTGATTGAAAAGGAAATTCTCCGTGTTTATCATGTTGCACTGGCATGCATTCTCATAGATCCAAAGTCTCGGCCGACAATGAGAAACGTGTCTCAAGAGTTGTCTAAGTGATGTACCATTTGGGCTGCTATCTTCCATCTTCTTCATAGTCATAACTATGTCTTTATTTTGGTGTCTGCTGGTTATAAAATATTTCAACTTTGTTTTTATATAAAACGTGTTTACTGAGATGATATATTTGATTTCGTTTGTCACAAAAGTCAAAATCGAGGCTCGTGCCATATGTGTATGCATCAATTATGAGCTTTTCCAACGTATATACACATTGAGTTTCAACACCAAAATTAAGCTTATTGTATGCATTAAATTTCAACACCAGAAGACTTTATACGTTATTAATTCTCTTTATATATATATATATATATATATATATAAAAACGTATTACATAGTCTGGATATTACATACTTATTTTATTGATATCAAAGAACCACTAATGCTAAAGTAGACAATTAGGAATGATACAATTTCACTTCTAGAAATAGACGAAGAACATCCCTAGCTAAACAGCGATATATTTGCAAGGAATCGGCGGCAGAAATTACCATGATCTAGCACATAAGTTCTAGCCGTTTACAAAGGCATCGGAAAGGGATTAGCAACGAAATGAGCCACAAAAACTATCCCTCGGTAATAGGTCGATAAGACCCATCGCTGATTATCGATTCCCTCCATATTTGTTTGTTCCCCTCGATGCCTCCCTCTTCCCAAATCCACAGCCACACATATTGCCCCCTTTAAAATAAGACATTCTTTTAACCTAATTTAAAAAAAAAAACTAGTTTGGACGGTCGGGTCTGATCGGTAAGTGGTAAGTGGCCCAGGTTGTTATGCGGGTCGGGGTGGGTCAGGCCGCTTTGTTTTTGCAAAAATCAAGTGGAGGTTTTCAAGTATGATGACCTAATAAGGAAAACACCATATGTACTATAGTGTGTAACAAATAAAGTACATCACCCATATTGATGTAAAAATGTAAGTATGTTGCTATTATGGATTTTAGTAGAGTGATGTTTGTATTGGTGATAAGAATGCAAGTATGTTACTATTATGGGTTAAAGAATGTAAGTATGTTGTTATTATGAGCAAAAGATAAAGTACATTGCCCATATTGGTAAAAAGGGTAAAGTACGTTGCTATTCTTTGTAATTTTTTCCCTTTTTAATAAACCTAGAATGAAAAATTCTTGAAGCACATATTGGGCGTCTTAGTAAACGAACTCTAAAGCCATTTGGAATCCATCAATGTGGCAACCAAATACACGATGGAATGGAATCTCGGATTCCGATTCCGGTTTGGAAATATATCATGAAAGCCGGCATAGAAAGTCGGTATAGAAAGCAGCCATCCTGCATTCGCTTGCTCTTTGGGAGACTGGTCCCCAACACTGATCCAAAACAATGTCTCCAACTTCGGTTGGATTGATATTTGTTTTTTCTATTAATGCCTAACCAATGTATATTTTGTACTTTTTTTCTTCAAAAAAGCGAATCTTGCTACTAAAACAGAAGTTTATCGGAAATACCTTTAGAACAGGGGCAAGTATATCATCACGATAGGTATCCTTGAAACCACCCCTCTTTGATTTGCAAAGGGGAGATCTGTAGGCACTGCATAAATTAATAAAAAAAAGGAAAGAAGATTAGAGAAAGATCAAATGAAATTAGTCATATGTGATTCCATAAGGCTTGTGTATTTTTGGTTGGATTGAATGGAATGGAATGAACATAGAATAAAAATAAGCGATGTAATTTTTTATATTATATGTAAATACACTATATAGTTTTAACCTGACAGTGTGCATCATTTATTACAATTCATGGATATTTGATTCACAAAAATGAAAGATTAAACATATCATCAAAACCCAAATAGAAATCAAAATCATGAAACTTTTGAGAGAAGTCGTGTCTTGAAAAATGTACAAAATAGGTTATTACATTGTAACTTTTGATTCCATTCCATAATGGAATGGAAACAGAACAACCCCTTGGAAAAGAATGACGATTAACAAAACGGATGGAATAACATTCCTTGAATAATGGAATGGTTCATTCCATCACACAAAACAAACAGTTTTTTTTTTCATTTCCCCTCGCTACTTCGATCATAAAAAAGGATACCTTAGTTGGTGATAGGAAAATGTTGTATATATGTATACAATTATAAATATAAATCTACTTTGGTAAGCAGCACTCCTTTGATAAGCAGCAGTATCACCAGCTGCACAGATGGATGCCTGATTTCAAAGTACAACCATTAACCACAATATTGAGGAAAAATAAACATGACATGATGCATACTTGAATCTGAATTTGCAAACAACAATCATTTCATTCAAACCAGTTTGAGAGGGCAAAATGAAAAAGGCTACACAAATGAAAGTTAATGAAATTATAAAGATGTCAAGACAATCTTGTGGTTCTTGAGAACTAAAAGTTATACTTCCACATGGCCCTATGTTCTTCCGTATTCTATATTCAACACTTTTGGCACCTCTTCAAACCCTCCTATACAAACCGACCTTACAACAGTTCCACCATTACACTAATACAAAATTGCACATTGGTCACCCAAAAAAATGTGACCATATACGTTTGGTGACAATTTTTTTCCACTGAAAGTGTTGCCATAGGCTTTGCGATATTAGGTGTCATATGGTCACTTTATAATATTGTGTCCGTATGCCATGAAAAAATGTGGCGGTATCATAAAAGTATGTCCATTGAGTCGAGAAGTTTGTTCCAAAATCAGCCAAATTTTCCAATATTGTGGCGTTAAAGCGTAAGTAGACACACAATTTCAATATTGTAGTGACTGTATATAATGAATGGTGACATACAAGTAAATTCAATGAAGCATTATACTAGTAATTTGTCACACAATTAAAAGATTGTTAAGGCTATTGGGTTATGTTTGGTGACAATTATTTACCATGAACATGACCATGTTTACTAAATGGTGACATGTATGTAATTTCAAAAGTGACAATTTGGTAGCAATTAGTCATACAGACAATATATCTAATGTGACCAATACTAGGTTATACAGACATACAATGTCAATATTGTAGTGACTGTATATAATGAATGGTGACATACAAGTAAATTCAATGAAGCATTATACTAGTAATTTGTCACACAATTATAAGATTGTTAAGACTATTGGGGATGTTTGCAGACAATTATTTAGCATGAACATGACCATGTTTACTAAATGGTGACATGTATGTAATTTAAAAAGTGACAATTTGGTAGCATCTAGTCATACAGACAATATATGTATATGTGACCAATAGTAGTTTATAGAGACACACTATTTCAATATTGTAGTGAATGTATGTAATGAATGGTGACATACAAGTACATTCAATGAAGCGTTATACTAGTAATTTGTCACACAATTAGAAGATTGTTAAGGCTATTGGGTTATGTTTGGTGACAATTATTTACCATGAACATGACAATGTTTACTAAATGGTGACATGCTATGCAGTTAATCACGCGCTATAGCGTCGCTATTGCGGCGCTATAGCAGATAGCGCTCATCAACTGCGACAAAAACTCTTTTAGCATTTTCAAATCTCGCATCCGCTATTAGCGGCGCAATTCTCCGCGATTTTATGCGATTTGGCATACCGCTATAGCAGTTTTAGCACGCTATATAAAAGTTTGAAAATTTTGACTAGGATTACCTTTAAATAAGGCACACCCACTGTAAAAATTTTGATTTTTTACTACACCCATGAATCAGTATTAAACTCGATTAGTGGATGCTAAGTGAATTGTCTACACACCATAGGTTTCTATTTATAATAAGCCAACCCACTCCATATTTCTTTTAGTGGGCGATGTGGGATGGGTTTAAAGGCAAAGGACCACCCGTCTTCGTATTTCTTTAAAGGCAAAGGAGCACCGATCGGTAACTCATCATCCAATCGAGATTGCAATCGAACCAGTCAATCACGCTAATCGGTAACTCATCATCCAATCAAGATTGCAGGTTCTTCCATAGTCGAGGTTTGAAGTCCCGACTTCAGGTTCTAGTTCTTCCTGATCCCGATAAAGTTAAACATCGATTGCAGGTCTGAAGTCTCGACTAATATGAACATTGAATTCATTAAATTTGGTTATCTTCTTCAAAGTTAGAATAATCTTTGTTTAATTCGGTCATTTCCGATCAATTCATTCAAGGTTGAACCTTGATTTGGAATCACTCGATTGAATTCGTTCATCTTCTTCAAACTTGCAATCATTTGATTAAAGTAGCAACCATTTCGTTAGGATTAAAATCGGGATTCAATTAATGTTAACAGGAGATGCGAATTGATTAAAGCTACCAGGATTCATAATGTTAACAAGATATACGAACCTGGAATCAAGTGTTTACTTTATTGCTCAAGAGGCATTGGGTTGGGTGTTATAACAGGAGATGCGACTATGTTTAGGTGTTATATATGGCATGTAATATGTTCATTTATTCTTATTTTTTGTTAATTGGTGTGTTGAGGATTAAAGTTTTTATGCGGAAATTAAACTAGAGAATGAGCAGGGAAAGTTTTTATGCACACCAAGTGTTTACTTTATTGCTCAAGAGGCAATGGTTTGGTGTGTGCTCTTCCAATATACTTGTTGATGTTTGTAATTGTTAAAATTCTATGTTGGATTGGCAAATCTGGTAGGCCTAACACATACATAAGCAATTACATGTATTATTGCTCTAATATTCTACATAATATAAAAAAACGCTATATCACCGCTATACCACCGCGATAACCGCGATTTCGAATAGCGACCTGCCACCGCTATTTCATTTTCGACCGCGATAACTGCCTAGGACATGTATGTAATTTCAAAAGTGACAATTTGGTAGCATCTAGTCATACATACAATATATATATAATGTGACCAATACTAGTTTATAGAGACACACTATTTCAATATTGTAGTGACTGTATATAATGAATGGTGACATACATGTACATTCAATGAAGCGTTATACTAGCAATTTGTCACACAATTAGAAGATTGTTTAGACTGTTGGGTATGTTTGGTGACAATTAATTACGATGAATATGACCATGTTTACTAAATGGTGACATGTATGTAATTTAAAAATTGACAATTTGGAAGCATCTAGTCATACAAACACTATATTTAATGTGACCAATACTAGTTTACAGAGACACACTATTTCAATATCGTAGTGACTGTATATAATGAATGGTGACATACATGTACATTCAATGAAGCGTTATACTAGGAATTTGTCACACAATTAGAAGATTGTTAAGACTATTGGGTATGTTTGGTGACAATTAATTACAATGAGCATGACCATGTTTACTAAATGGTGACATGTATGTAATTTAAAAAGTGACAATTTGGAAGCATCTAGTCATACAGACAATATATTTAATGTGACCAATACTAGTTTATAGAGACACATATATACAATACCACTAAAAGTGACCATAAACCAAAAGGCAAGGATAATAAAAAAGAAAACGATATTATAAATAATTCAAATGACATTCTGTACATTTGATACCCAAATAAAAAAGCTAAACATAAGTGTTTGTAAAAACCATTGTAATAAATACTTAATTGAAACTAATCTTTCATGTTGAGGGAACAGATCCTTGTTTTCTTGGCAAGCATCCCATTGGGTATATAATTCTTGTGCTTGTGTGAGGTTTGAAGTACATTCGCTTTATCTGGTTTGACAACTGATTTGCCATATTTTTTTACAACAGCTTTGGCAACTGTTATCTCTTGAGCTGGTTTGTCACCTGTTTTGGCAGCTTCTTTGACAACAGACTTCAAAACAGTTGTCTCTTCAGATGGTTGCACAATGGGTAGATTAAGTTTAACTCTAAAACATTTGGTTCCTATTGCAACAACATTGTAACAAAAGGGATTATGTAAAGAACTTATTAGAGTATTTTATGAAGGAAGTAGTACAATAATATACAAACAAGTTTAGTGAATAAACTAACCTTTGCAGCAGGTTTCACAAGGGATTTTGGCCATGGGACAAAAGATTTATATGCGTCCTCAACTGTTTTCATGTTAGCAGTTTCATAAGGTATATATGAATCGTTTTTGACCATTTCTAAAATCGACACTTTGTAACAGTCATGTTGCAAAGGCACTCCATGAATTGTTTGTGGTTGTTTTGATAAGTGAATTTCACCACGAGCAACAATGTTCCTCTTATCAGGATACGATAGAGAACACGTGATTGGCTGCAATAATTTTTGACATCAGTACTAGTAAATAAAAGACGGAATTGTTGACAAATTGTGTAAAAGTTATTACCTCATCAATTGGATTATTTGGTGAAATTGCTGGTAATTCAGGATTTGTTGTTGAAGTTTTTGGGGCAGTAACTCTTTTGGTGTTTTTAAGAATTGCCTAAAAAACCAAATTGTGTTAGATATGGCAAAGAAAATCAAAATAGTACATGATATATGATACATACTAGTGTTGAAGTTGGTGATGGTGTATCAGCAATTGCAGACATAGCGTTATTCTCAATAGGTTGTTTACTTGTCTTTGTAATTGGCTGAAAAAACATAAGTTCCAAATTATTTAATAAATAATGTTACAGACAAAGTGTATAATGAGATTAAATTGATGATTAATGATATACGGTTGTTAATGGTTCATGTGTTCGTTGTTGAGATATGTTGATGTCAGCAGTTACTTGAGATTCAGCCACATTGTCAAAATTGAAATATCCTAGGCAATATTATGTAAAAGTGATAATTACTATGAGAAAAGGAGATTAAAAAACATTGATAAATGATGTAGTTATGGGAGTTTACTTATAGATGTTTTAGGCAGATCTGGAAGCTTGACTCCTGTGGCAGCAAGATGAGCTAAAATAAACTGCATTTGTTTTGCTTGTTCATCAACCTTTGTATACAAAGCCTTGACTTCAACATCTTTTTTGTCAATTGCAATTTTCCTAGCATGCACTACATTTTTTAGGCTCTTAATTTCCTCCTTAGCAGATCCTTTGTTGCGAGGAACATGATAATATGTAGTGGCAGTCACTCCTGTTCCCACACCCTTTAAAAAGCGACCCTTTTCCGAACCAAAAACTAAGGTCATCGCATCCGTACCCGGTTCAAGGATTACATTTCCATTTCTGCTTTTCATGTTCCATCTGAAGACAAATTTTGTATACATAAAGTAATTATAATATAGATGACAGAAATTAAAATACTATAAGTATCATAAAAAAATAGTAAACTTACTAGTTGATCCGCCTTTTCCTTAACACTATAATCCGGAATTTCGCCTTTTTTATCTTCACAACCTTTACGCCACATTAATGATCATGGGGGCTCTTCATCTTTTGCAATGACATTGTTTGCAACCTTGGTGAAGAAATAAAATTTATGTTATAAACAATATTTACCAATACTTGTGTACCCTACCATAACATATATGTATAAAAGGTGAAGCTTACCAGCTTTTCTCTTAAAATGGTATATCCCCCTCTTCCCATCCGATGAGTATATTTGGAATTCTTTCATGCTTCAGTCGTCCTTTGTGACAAATCCTGCAAGTAACAATTTTTGCCATATGATATAATTAGCATACATGGTAATTAAAGGATAATTAGATGTATAATAAAAGGTATAAGAGTTTAACATTAAAGTTTTCAGATTGTGTATGATTAAAGAAGTTGTCCCAAGCATCTTGTTCCTTGATTAGGGTACAATAACATCTGGGGATTTTTGCTAGCTTCCTAGGATTTTGTAAGTTAGGCTTTATGTAGTTTGCATACAGTTTCCTTCTGAAATTTCGTAGAAGCATACCCATCCTATTCATCACAAAGTTTCTTTGAGTCTCCTCAACATAAAAAAACGCTATAATGAGGAGTTACATATTGTTAGTGGTGGACATAAATCATTAGGAGGGATAAAAAAGTAGTATATCAAATATAAAGTAAGTAAGATGATTTGTTAACTGTAATATCTTCCCATAGTTTTTTTGTGACTTCTGGGGTTACATCCTTCCACGAATAGACACTTATTCCCACCTTCTGTCTGACAAGATCTCCTAAGTAGCTCACAAACAATGGCCTATTCCTCCCATATAACCCACCCATTGCATCAAACTTTACATGTTTTCTTTTCCCACCAGATCTGCTATACTCTGTGCGTAGCTTTGGCAATCTTGTCACGCCCCTCTTCCTATCTGGCCTTGGAGGACGTGGGAGTTGGATTTCATTCTCAGAGTCTGTGTTGCTATTGTAGTCAGCACTGCTATCCGATCCAACATCATGGTCTGCATCCATGCCTTCTCTAACTTCAGGGAGAGTGTTGTTGTCTTCTCCACCATTAGAGTCCGTAATGTATTCTTCAGAATGATAGATGAATTCCTCATCATCATGATGAAGTTCATCATCAAAATGATGTGTATCTTGAGGTACTAAGTTGTTAACATCCATTTCGCTTCACTTAACATGTAATTAAAATCATGAAATTCATTAGTAAATGACTAGTATTAAGGTAATTGTAAATACACATAGAAAATAGCCATTAGCATTTCATCAAACAGTTGGAGATCAACATGATCAACGTATGGTAAAGTTTAATACAAGTATCGTACATGATAATTTGCCATTCACATAATGTGTACAAAAAGTTGTGTTTTTTTAGTAGCATTTCAACAAACAGTTAGTATGCAACAAGCCCACTTATTGTTAATATAAAAAACATGCAATTTGTGAGGATCGCCAGTCATAGCAATAAGAAAGATTCACATTATTAACAAAAGCAATAGTTAATATAAGAAAACATTACACTTACAGCAGATTGAGAGCAGGAATTACCAGATAAAATAAGTATGAAGCCAAATTCGCCATAAAGAATATAAATTTGATACAATGGTGGATTGAGTTGCAGTTTGTTACCCAATATCTCGGAATGAAAAGGATTGATGGCATAAAATTTTTGAGTTTTGGCGGTCACAATGATAAACACTTCCTGCCTTGATTTGGAGCGCAAAACCCTTCCAAAGATGAGACTGGAATCCATGGTAGCCCCGAAAATCAAGGTCATTACTCGAATTTCTGGGGGAGGTTGATCTGCATGATCCATTCATGATCTACACCTTCCATATACGTATCATGTATTTAGGTTTAGGCGTAGAAGTTTGAAAGGGTCGGGTAAATTGAATTGTGAGAGGAGGTGATCTGACCCAAATCTGAATTGGGTAAAAATATATAATTAAAAGTGTCATAATATGAGTATATATACAAGTTAATTAATATAATTCATATTAAGTATATAAGAAGAAAATATGTATCATATATTATTAAAAAAATAATTCACTTCAGCTAGATCTGATTTATGTTGCACGGTTCTCTACCAAATATTGTATTTTAATTGAAATCTATTTATTTGTATAAGGTAGAAGGTTAGGGTATGGTAGGGTTGTGATGGGTTATGGTCAACTATGAAGGGTTGTGATGGGTTATGGTCAACCAGTTAGGGTTGTGATGGGTTATGGTTAACCGTGAAGCGTTTGTGATGGGTTATGGTCAACCAGGTAGGGTTGTGATGGGTTATAGTCAACCTGTTAGGGTTGTGATGGGTTATGGTCAACCAGTTAGGGTTGTGATGGGTTATGGTCAACCAGTTAGGGTTGGGATGGGTTATGGTCAACCATGAAGAGTTGTGATGGGTTATGGTCAACCATGAAGGGTTGTGATGGGTTATGGTCAACCATGAAGGGTTGTGATGGGTTATGGTCAACCATCAAGCGTTGTGATGGGTTATGGTCAACCAGTTAGGGTTGTGATGGGTTATAGTCAACCATGAAGGGTTGTGATGGGTTATGGTCAACCATGAAGGGTTGTGATGGGCTATGGTCAACCAGGTAGGGTTGTGATGGGTTATGGTCAACATGAAGGGTTGTGATGGGTTATGGTCAACCATGAAGGGTTGTGATGGGTTATGGTCAACCATGAAGGGTTATGGTCAACCATGAAGGGTTGTGATAGGTTATAGTCAACCATGAAGGGTTGTGATGGGTTATGGTCAACCAGTTAGGGTTGTGATGGGTTATGGTCAACCATGAAGGGTTGTGATGGGTTATGGTCAACCATGAAGGGTTGTGATGGGTTATGGTCAACCATGAAGGGTTGTGATGGGTTATGGTCAACGAGTTAGGGTTGTGATGGGTTATGGTCAACCATGAAGGGTTGTGATGGGTTATGGTCAACCATGAAGGGTTGTGATGGGTTATGGTCAACCAGGTAGGGTTGTGATGGGTTATGGTCAACTAGGTACGGTTTTGATAGGTTATGGTCAACCAGTTAGGGTTGTGATAGGTTATGGTCAACGATGAAGGGTTGTGATGGGTTATCGTCAACCAGTTAGGGTTGTGATGGGTTATGGTCAACCAGGTAGGGTTGTGATGGGTTATGGTCAACCAGGTAGGGTTGTGATGGGTTATGGTCAACCAGTTAGGGTTGTGACGGGTTATGGTCAACCAGTTAGGGTTGTGATGGGTTATGGTCAACCATGAAGGGTTGTGATGCGTTATGGTCAACCAGTTAGAGTTGTGATGGGTTATGGTCAACCATGAAGGGTTGTGATGGGTTATGGTCAACCATGAAGGGTTGGGATGGGTTATGGTCAACCAGGTAGGGTTGTGATGGGTTATGGTCAGCCAGGTAGGCTTGTGATGGGTTATGGTCCACCAGTTAGGATTGTGATGGGTTATGGTCAACCATGAAGGGTTGTGATGGGTTATGGTCAACCAGGTAGGGTTGTGATTGGTTATGGTCAACCTGGTAGGGTTGTGATGGGTTATGGTTAACCATGAAGGGTTGTGATGGGTTATCGTCAACCAGGTAGGGTTGTGATGGGTTATGGTCAACCATGTAGGGTTGTGATGGGTTATGGTCAACCAGTTGGGGTTGTGATGGGTTATGGTCAACCAGTTAGGGTTGTGATGGGTTATGGTGACATCGCAGCGGTCGTCATGTGTCACACCCCCAAACCACGATGGCGGAATCCTCGCAGGGTGGAACGGCACATAGTATCACAACCATTGTATACAATCAAACATAAGTAAATAACAATCCATCATGCATTATAAATGAAAAGTTACACAATTTAGTATCTTTATTTCGATCCAATTACATCATGATAACAAAAGTATTAATCGGAAACGTCTTCGCGTCTCGCCAAAAGATTTTACATGTTCTTGTTTAACGGTTACCTGAGAATACAAGTAATTTTACAAGTGTCAACATTACGTTGTTGAGTTCATAAGAGTTTTTGTGGTGATAAAACCAAGTAATCTTCATGAAAACCATAGAGAAATGGTGAAAAATTTCTTAGCATAGTAGTGAAAAACTCATAGTGTAGTAGTGGAAAACCCATAGTGTCATAGTGAAAAGTTCCCATAGTATGATAGCGATATTTGTTTCGTAGTGAAATAGTGAAAATTTATGTTTGAACCTTTGAAAAGTGTCACGCGTAGTTTCACACTTAACTGAAACCACTTGAAGATATTTTCCCAAATATAGGACGTTCGTTGTTAATTTGTGAGTTATTATAACCTTGCTAAGACCTAGTGACCTGGCACGACGTTCTTCAGGCGTTGTAATAGTGAAGACATTTGTCACCCTTGATCCGTCGATCGTAGTTGTAGCTAACAACCATAGGTGGGGATTGTCAATCCCATATAGATCTATATACAACTATCCCGCTCATACATGATTAAGCTTATAATCCAGGATTTAATGTGTACTCTTTTAGTACCGTGAAGCGATGTCTCACAATGTTACCCAACGCACATGTCATATCCTTATTTGTAGCGTAGTGAAAACCGTTTTGTATTGATAATTACCAAATATATATCCATGATAATTAGTATACTTAATAATTATATATTCATATAATTATTATTATAACTTTTAGTGTACTTTATCGTTCGTTTCACAAATTATTCCCTTAATAATTTATACAATTGTTTTCCGTCGTATCGGTATATTTAGATCTAAGTGTTGTCAATGAGTTGAAACGTATCATTTCTTACATCTAGACATCTAAACATGTGAATATCAAGATAGTTTTGGAAATCATGTAATAAGTCATAGTGATGAGTTCATATAAGTCATTTTAGTAAAGTGATGGCAACGTATTTTCAAATCTCGTCGTATTTTGGAAATAATAATAATTTTTCCCAAATGGCCTTTCTAGTACTTGTTACTATAATATGTTCCTCTTCATTTTGAAAACCCAAATTTTGTAAATAATAACCCCAAACTTACTTTGGTGTTAATCATTCAATAAAAACTTAGTTACGTCGTAATAACGTTCTTTTTACTTATATAATAGTTTTGGAGTAAAAGTTGTGTCATCATGTGTACTTGGCTATTTCAACAAAACACTTAATTTTACATCTTTTGCCAAGTACTCACATGAACGACACATTTATGTCCATTTCCTCATAACTTAAACCATATAGCATCATTTGTAACAAATATGAGTAAAAGTCTAAATACTTGTTTTTTAAGCTACAAATGTATAATAGTTTACTACAAGTATTTTGTTTGTGCCATTCACTTCTTAATAAGATGACTAACATGGATCTCTTAGTATTTCAAGAATATAACATGTAAACATATCATTTGCCAAGATTATATCATAAACTTTACAATAATACATCATTTTTATAGTTTAAACTTGTATTCTCCCCCTAAAACTTGGATAAAAGTGAAAATGAGGGGTATGAACTCACCTTGAGTGGTAGATCTTAAGGTTTCTTGGTAGGAGAGTGAAGAGTTTGGTTCTAGGACTCGGAGGACTCTTGGACAAAGCTATTATCCAATGGATCTCCGTGAGTATTTGTGTAAAAGAGTAAATGGAAGTATTTAGAACTTTAAAACTACTAGATGATCAGGACTTACCAAGGGGACTTGCAAGATTATTGAAGATGATAAAGATTGGAGTTCAAGGACCTTTGTACAAAGCTAATATCCAGTTGATTTTGGTGGATGTTAGTGTGTGTAAAAGAGATGAAATTGGTATGGAAAGTCTTAGAATCAAGAGAGGAGTGTAACTTACCACTTAGATTGAAGCATAGCTTGATGAATCAAGAAGTTTGTTTTGGTGAGGTGAGGCCGAGAGTGAGGGAGAGGAAGAGAGAAAGGTGCTTGGTGAAATGTGGTTCAAATGAGATGGCTAGTTTGCATCTTAGAAGATTTGAGGTTGATTTTCTCTCTTATTTTAATCATAGCCCTTTACTTTCCCCATGAATCATGAATAGTGCCTAGGAGATTTGATTGTGATATGTTGGTTCTCCCAAGGGTGGCTGCCGAAATGGGGTAGGGGGGTGGGGTGGGGTGGGTTAGTTTTTATAAAAATAGCATCCTACTTATATAAAATGTGTGATTTTTATAAAATCGTAAGTCGTTTTAGTGAAATTTTATGAGTTTTCGACGAAAAAAAGTTCTAAATAATTATTTTGTGTAAAAACATTGTCAAACATTTATTTTGATTGAGTTATGACTCGTTGGATGTTGAAATACGCGTTTAAGCGCGGTATTCTTCCGATTTCGCGATTTTCGGCATTTTACCGGAAATTGAATTTGGCTATGAAATTAAATACTAGATATTATTACGTCCCATAATATATGAATTTTTATTTCATAATTGATATTTAAGACATCACATTTTGTATTTTGCGTTCAAACCCTGTGTACATTTATCCGTTCACAGCGGTTTAATCGTTGTATCTTTCACATACGAACTCCGTTTTCGACGTTCTATATATCCACGTATTCGTATTCACGAATACATCGTGTTATGAATATTATTTATATCAAAATAATATTTGTGTGTTTATCGAATTTCTACGCTGTTGTAATTTATTTTACGTATTTATAGTGTTCATTCGATAACTGTTCTCAACTAGTGCGTGTAGTGTTAAAATTTTCAGTTGTATAATACTAAGGTTATGAAACTTACATTATAACATGTTGGCCCAATGTACGCCTCAGTTGACTTTGTTGACTTTCGTTGACTTTTGATGACCTATTTTTGACGGTTGTCACATCATGCGGTCAAGCACTATCGGGATACGGCTTTGTTTAGTTCTTTTGATTTCCCTATCCATAATCTCCATTGGTTCCTCTACGAAATGTAGGTTTTTATTGACTTCGATTTCGTCAAGAGGAATAATCAGGGTCTCATCGGACAAGCACTTCTTGAGATTTGACACACGGAAGGTGCTGTGTACCTTGCTCAACTCTTGGGGTAGCTGGAGTTTGTAGGCTACAGGACCGATCCTTGCCAGGATTTGAAAGGGTCCAATGTACCTTGGGTTAAGTTTTCCTCTCTTGCCAAAAAGTATCATTCCTTTCCAAGGGGAGACCTTCAACATGACAAGGTCATCCACTTGGAATTCGAACGGTTTACGCCTTTTGTCTGCATAGCTCTTCTGTCGATCCCGAGAGGCCTTCAATCGTTCCCGAATTTGAACGATCTTTTCTGTTGTTTCTCGTATGATTTCTAGCCCGGTGAGGGTGCTGTTTGTCACTTGACCCTTGTCTAGCTGGGTGTCGCCAACCTCGGCCCAACACAAGGGTGATCTGCACTTACGCCCGTACAATGCTTCGAATGGGGCGGCCTTGATGCTAGCGTGGTAACTGTTGTTGTAGGAGAATTCAATAAGTGGCAAGTGAACGTCCCATGCTTTGCCAAAGTCTATTACACAGGCACGAAGCATGTCTTCTAGTGTCTGAATGGTTCGTTCACTTTGGCCATCTGTCTGCGGATGGTAAGCCGTGCTCATACCGAGTCTGGTTCCCATGGCCTCTTGCAATGATTGCCAAAAGCGCGAAGTGAATCGGCTATCTCTATCCGAGATGATCGATATTGGCACACCATGCAATTTTACAATTTCCTTCGGGTAAACCCTCGTCAGCTTTTCCATCTTATCAGTCTCCTTGATTGGTAGAAAGTGCACAAATTTTGTTAATCGGTCTACGATCACCCAAATGGTGTCATGTCCACCAGTTGTTCTGGGTAATTTTGTTATGAAATCCATGGTGATCCGCTCCCACTTCCACTCGGGTATTTCCGGCTGTTGCAACAGACCCGAGGGCTTCTGGTATTCTACCTTGACCTTTGCACAGGTTAAGCACTTGCTCACAAAGGTGGCGATTTCTGCTTTCATGTTAGGCCACCAGTAGAACTTCTTTAGGTCAAGATACATCTTATCCGACCCAGGATGGACGGAGTACTTTGTCTTGTGGGCTTCTTCCATAACCAACTCTCTGAACCCACCGAACCTTGGCGTCCAGATTCGGTTCATGAAATACCATGTGCCATCCTCTCTGAGTTCGAAACTTTTGTCCATCCCACGAAGAGCCTCATGGGTGACGTTCTCTGGTTTCAGGGCTTCAAGCTGGGCATCCCTGATTTGAGTAGGGAGGTGTGAATGTATGGTGATTGTTAGCGACTTTACTCGACGTCCCGAGTACTCCTTCCGGCTCAAAGCATCTGCTACTACGTTAGCCTTGCCTGGATGATAACGAATGTCGCACTCGTAATCACTCAGTAATTCGACCCATCTTCGTTGCCTCATGTTGAGCTCCTTCTGGTTGAGGATATGCTGCAGGCTTTTATGATCGGTGAAGATCGTACACTTCGTTCCATAGAGGTAATGTCTACATATCTTTATTGTGAATACCACGGCTACTAACTCGAGGTAGTGCGTGGTATAGTTGGCCTCATGTGGCTTGAGTTGTCTGGAAGCGTAGGCGATAACTTTCTCTCTTTGCATGAGTACGTACCCTAAGCCTTGTTTTGATGCGTCGCAATACACCACGAAGTCTTCCGTGCCCTCTGGGAGAGACAGGATTGGTGCGCTGCATAGCATTTGCTTTAGTGTTTGGAATGCATTCTCTTGGGGCTCATCCTAGTCGAAGCGGGCACCCTTCTGCGTTAGTGCTGTGAGAGGCTTTTCTATTTTGGAGAAGTTTTTAATGAACCTTCAGTAGTAACCAGCAAGACCCAAAAACTGACGTATCTCCGTCGGGGTTCTTGGTATCTCCCAGTTTTCTATTGCTTTGATTTTGGATGGGTCGACATGGATCCCTTCTTGGCTAACCACATGGCCCAAGAAGTCTACTTTTCGTATCCAAAATTCGCATTTAGAAAATTTTGCATACAATTTCTCTTTTCTGAGTAGTTCCAAAATCAAACATAAGTGTTGGCCGTGCTCTTCTTTGCTTCGTGAGTATATCAATATATCATCGATAAACACAATCACAAATTTGTCTAAGAATGGCCTGCATACCCGATTCATAAGGTCCATGAATACTGCAGGGGTGTTGGTTAATCCGAATGGCATTACAACAAATTCATAATGACCATATCGTGTACTAAATGCCGTCTTCGGGATGTCATCTTCTTGAACCCTCAGTTGATGATACCCGGACCTCAAATCGATTTTTGAAAAGTAACTGGATCCTTGTAACTGATCGAATAAGTCATCAATTCTTGGGAGTGGGTATCTATTCTTGACAGTCAACTTGTTCAACTCGCGGTAGTCAATGCACATTCTGAAGGATCCATCTTTCTTCTTCACAAACAGAACCGACGCTCCCCATGTTGAGAAGCTCGGTCGAATGAATCCTTTTTCTAACAGTTCGTCTAATTGACTAGACAGCTCTTGCATTTCGGCAGGGGCCAATCTGTACGGCGATTTTGCTATGGGGCTGCTCCCGGGATCAAATCGATTTTGAATTCAACTTGACGGGTTGGTGGTACCACCGGGAGATCTTTTGGGAACACGTCAGGAAAATCACGGACTTCTGGTATGTCAGTGATTTCCTTTACTTTCCTCTTCTCATCTACAACATGGGCTAAGAAGGCGTAGTATTTCTTGTGTAAATACTTTTGGTCTTTCAGACATGAGACAATTTGAAGGTTCCTTCCTGATTTGATGCCATGTACTATGAGGGTTTCATCGTTTGGAAGGTTAAGTCGTATGGCTTTATCGTGGCACATAATTTCTGCGTGATGAGGATCTAACCAATCCATGCCAACAATTACGTCGAAGCTTTTAATGGTCATTGGCATGAGGTGAATATGGAAAGTATGTTCCTTTAGAGTTATAATACAGTTTAGGTAAATTTCGTTAGTGCTTTCGGTTCTCCTATTTGCCATTTCTACCGTGTAGTTTTTGTTTAACGAATGTGGGTTTTGTTTTTGTATTTGCTTGTATTCATGACTAACGAAACTCTTTTCTGTGCCACTATCGAAAAGTACATGTGCAAAGGAGTTATTAATGAGGAACGTACCGGTCACCACGGTAGGGTCTTGGATTGCCTCTTTCGTTCCCAATGCCATAACCCTTCCTTGACCACCTCCGCCCGACCCCTTTGCCTTTGGGCAATCTTTTCTGAAATTTCCAGTTTCCCACACCCATAACAAGTGCGGCTTGCTCCCGAATTAGAGGTTTGATTGGTCCTCTGGTTTGGGACTTTACAGAAACGGTCCGTGTGACCTTTCTGGTTACCGTTGAAATAGGTTATCTCCCGGCAAGCGCCAGTGTGGTGAAAGGGGCATTTGGTACACTTTGGGAGGGGTCCGGCGTATTGCTTTGGTTGAGCCGGGACGGCAGGAGTGGTAGCGGCGAAGACTACCACCGTTTCTTGTTTCTTTTGCGACCCTTGTTGATATTTACCTTGCTTCTTGCCCCCGAATTTCCTTTTGTTCTCTCCTCCTCGCGAAGGGTCAGTTTTCTACACCCTGTTCCCTTGACGGATTGCTTGTTCGGTTAGTTGGTGTGCGATGTGTTTGGCACTGTCATAGGTGGTCGGTCTGGATGAAGTGACCATCCCTTGGATCTGTGGTGCTAACCCCCAAATGTATCTCTGGATCTTCACATATTCAGGGGTAACCATTCCGAAGCATAAGACAGCCAGATCGTTGAAGCGATTTGTATAAGCTGTCACATCAGAACCCTTCATAGGTAGGTTCCACAATTCTTGTTCCAAGCTTTGAATTTCCGTTCTTGGGCAGTACTCCTCGAACATCATTACTTTGAGTTCCTCCCAGCTCATAGCGTTGGCCGTTGCAAGGCCCATTGTTTTAAGATGGTCGTTCCACTATGACAGCGCTACATCCACAAAGGTCCATGCAGCGAACTTGACTTTTGATTGGTTAGGACAAGCACAAATCTCAAAGATTGACTCGGTTTTCTCGAACCAGCGAGTCAACGTGATCACTCCCCCGGCACCATGGAATGCTTTGGGTTTGTGTAACACCACGATACTATTGTTAAGTATTAATATGTTAATCATAGTGTATTTATGATTTAATATGGTGTTCTAAGTATTAGAAAGTTAATACTAGTAAAAGGGTAATTTGGTCATTTTACTATAAAAGGGTAATTTGGTCATTTGACCATGGGAAGGACCAAATATGTTAAAATATTGTTTGCTTGTGGCAAAAATATAAGAAATGAAAGTCTTATGTCATAAAACTTGATTATTGTGGTCAAAGTTCAAGAAATGGAACTCTAGGGGCTAAATTGTAAATTCTGGAAGTATAAATAGTGGAATAGTTCTCCCACATGTGCAGAAGGTTGGAGAATCATCGGGAGAGGGGTTCCATGGGTGATTTCTGCAGAACTTGGAGATTGCTTGAAGATTGAAGCTAGAATTTCAATATTTGGCTTTGAATTGAAGATTCGGAAGCTTTGAAGGTAAGTATTCCAAGTTCTAACCAAGTTGTTCTTGGTGGGTTTTGGGGCTAAACTGAAATCTGCAATTTCAGTGAAGTCTATGATGTTTGTACATGATTTTCTGGGTTCTAACATGATCATATGATAAGCACATACCATTGAAACACTTGGTTTTGATCAATTTGAAGTTTTGAGGTTTTTGGAGTCAAGAACTTTAATTCTACCTTTTGATTGATTGAGTTGGTTTCAATGGATAAAAACCTTGTATTAATGAAGGGTTTTAGTCTGTAAACAAACCCCAAATGATTAAGAACAACAATAAGAACTTAATATGTCAAAACAGGGTGCTACAGTGCAAAATCGCGACTGAAATGAAGCTGCCCAGATTAAGCACGGGTCGTGCTTAATCTGCACGGGTCGTGCATATGCTGTACTTCGACAGGCGCGGTGCGCCCAGCTTCCAGGCGCGGTGCGCCCACCTACACGGGTCGTGCTCTCTTAAGGCAAAATATGCATGGGTCGTGCTTTCCTGGCAGGGAGCTCAAAAACGTGAATTTTTGCTAGGCTTGTCCGATTTACCTCAAACTTGAACCATAAATCCATAATGGTTTGAAAAGTCCTGGAAAAATATTAAATTGAGTTTTCGACTCCTCGGGGGCACTGTAGATCAATACGAATGCCTCGGTAAAGAGTATAACTTATGAAAAGATGGTAAATGGAAAGTTTATCATCTAGACATTGTTTGTAATGTTACAATATTGAGAGACAATTAGAATAGTTGTTAACCTATAATCATTTTGAAAATGAATGAAATTATAGGTACGGGACAAAGTCTTACGAAATACATTGGAAGGCAAGAGTTAACTAAAGCTAGTAGTACCAAGCCTTAGGTGAGTATTCTCACTTATATCACATATGATATGTGTTGATTGGACTGTTATAGGTTGAAACAGATTTGGGGGACGAAAATGATAATCTAAAGATATGGTGAAAAGGCAATACCGGATAAGCCGTGAGTCAATGAAATTACAAGAACGGAGCCGTGAGCCATAAATGATTATGAAATGAAATGTCATTAAATGGTGCGGCCACTTGTGGCTATGATATTGGATGTTATCCAACTGGTGCGGCCTATATGGCTATGATATTGGATGTTATATCCAACTGGTGCGGCCTATATGGCTATGATATTGGATGCTAAATCCAACTGGTGCGGCCTATATGGCTATGATATTGTTATATGGAAATGGTGCAGCCTTATGGCTATGCTATCAGGTTATGATAACCAATTGGTGCGGCCTGAGGGCTATGATAAATGTTGAAACTGTTCTGGTGCGGCTTGTATAGCTACGACACATGGTGCGGCTTATATAGCCATGATATATGGTGCAGTCAATTGTGACTAAGAGATATGAGACAGAAATGGTAATTGAGAATTTATATGTTTATTTTCTCTTATATATATATGGATTTATGTGGCTAACAACTTTGATTTGATCAATATGCAAATAACAGGTTAGATATGATAATTATAATTGAAATTAAATGGTGCGGTCTTAGGACCATGATTTTGGGTTACTGAACCTAAATTGGTGCGGCCTTCGGGCTATGATCTAAACGATGAAACTGTTGGTGCGGCCTTAGGGCTATGATCTGAACATGTTAAATGTTTTGGTGTGGCCTATGTGGCTATGATATATGGTGCGGTCAACGATGACTATGATTTGTGGGACAAAAACTGTTTTGAGAGTTTAATTGTTATTATTCTCTTATATATGTGTGACGTTATTTGCAGATATGATTACTCACTGAGCTTTGTAGCTCATACCGTTTGTTAAATGTCCCTGCAGGTTAGCATAACCCTGATAAGGGTAAGGATAAAGTCTGTGACTCAAGAAGTGGACTTGTAGATGCTGTCAGTAGCAGCCCGGCTTATAAGGAGGTTACTATATTTGTATACTCCTTGATACACTTGTACCCGTTTATATTAAAAATATACCCCTTTGTTTATGTTTTTAAGTACTGAATCCTATGTTTTAAATGAAAAATTTTCAGGAGTGTTTTTGTTTTAAAAAGCCGGGTGTTACAAGTTGGTATCAGAGCCGTGGTTTAAGTGAACTAGTTGTCTATAGAGTAGATTCATGGACTTAAACCTTGAAATAGTAGACATGACGTATAGTTAGGTGTATATAAGTTGTTATTATACATATATAACCTAACTGTTGCTGACTTCTGACGTATAAGAAGTATGAGCAGTGAATCTTATTGGGAGGAATTTAGGGCGCGAAGCTTTGAGAGGTGGGCCAGCCCTTTCTCAAGGCTCCATTGAACGAGGGGCAAAGAGACAAGTAGTATAAAATCCACATGACAAGCAATAATAGCTGATGTGGTCAGAAAAATTATTGCTCACCCTGACTGATATTCAAGGTGAAAGAAAGGTAGTTGAGACTACAAGAAAAACAGAAAAATATTAGTGGACGCTTCAGGAGAAGTTGCCATGAACTGGGTCTAACCTTAAAGGGAAGAGACCAAAACGGAGCAACTATGTAGTGTAAAAGTGCAGTAGAAGCACTCAGAAAATTTGTAGAGTTGTGACTCTACCGCTGAATTACTGAAATTGTAGAAAACAGGAGCATATTGCTCGAGCTGTTGGATGGAACGGAAGTGTGTCTAGCGCGGAGCTATAGATCACTTTCCCTACGAAATGTTCACATGCTAAATGTGAAGTAACGGGGGATAAACTCAGGAAAGAACGGGGAGGAAAGAAGAAATGAACGGTCAAAAAGGACCAGTGATACCATGAGCATTCCAGCAGACTGTGGAAAAAGCTCGTGAGTAGACTGATATGGTCTCAGATATCATTGTTTTGAATATAATCCCCGTGTATGTTATATTTGATCCATGAAGCTATGCTTTGGATCGATGACTTTGATGTCTTGTCTGAATATTTCATCAACGATTATGGATGAAATGTTGGAAGTAGCTATAGCAGTTAGCAAATATGTTCAAGATATTGAACACTTGGGAGGTTGTCTGCTTAGGATTTACGGGACCATTTTTCCCTATGAATCTGTAGCCGATAACTACCAATGAATCTGAAGAAATTGTGCATATGGATTGGTTAGCAATGAATGATGCTAACATGAATTGTAGAAAAATGAACATTATGGTTCAAAAATCAGAAATGAAACGGATGAAAATCCACGGTAAATAACCGTTGTCGAGAATATCGGTTACTTCACTTTGCTTAAACTCGAAGAAGAGTTAGTAAAGGAAGGATGTTTTAGTTGGCATATGTAGTATTGGCCAAACTAAATAAAGCGGTGACAGAAGTGTAAAACTTTAAATAAATTCTTGGATGTTTCTTCCAAAGAACTTCCATAATTTTCGCCAGATTGATGAGAAGAGTTTATGATTAAACTGATTTCGGGAGTCGTTATTGTTATTTAGGCTCCGTACCGATTAGCCTCTGCAGAGATGGTAGAGTGGAAAAACAATTAGAAGAAATTGTTTTTGAATCGGGGTCTCATATGGCCGAATGTGTCATCGTGTGGAGCCCTATCTTGTTTGAAAAGAAGAAAGACAAGTTGATGTGTATGTGCATTGACTACTGAGAATCTGATATTCTCGAAACCAGAACGAATATGAGGTACATTTGTACCAGATATTGGAGTTACTTCGTGGAGAAAAGTGATATGCGAAGTTTCCAAGTGTGATTCTTTGGGCATGTTAACAGTGCCAAAGATAATAAAGTAGATCCGGTGGAAATGATGTTGTGATAAAACGGGAACCGCCTGAGGAATCTGACTAAAATTGTAGTTCCTTGGATTGGCGGGTTATTATAGGAGAGTTGTAGAAAACTGCTCCTTGATTGCTATCTAGTTGACTAAAGTTGACCAAGAGAAGTGAAAAGTTTGAGTGGTAGAAAGACCACAAGTATCTTTTTAAAGGTTGAAATAAACCTTGTGTGAGGCTCCGGTGTTAGCATTATCGCTAAGCGGAGAAGATAATTTATTTTACAGAAATGTATCCAGAGTAAATTTTGGGTACATAACATTGCAGTAGCAATTATGATTTTGGCATTTAAGCTTTGGAGACACTACTTGTATGGTGTAAAGCTTATCGTTTATACAGATCATAAAAGTTTGAAGTACTTAATTGATCAAAAAGAAGCTAAATATGAGATAGCAAAGATAGATGGGTTACTTAAAGATTTTGGTTATGAAATCTTATACCGTCTCGAAAAGGTAGATGTGGCTATAGATGCCTTGAATTAAAAAGAAAATATCCTTTGAAGGTTACATCCACATGTGTGAGTGTGGCGAATTGATTACCTGAGTTGATTCGGGTAGCACAAAAAGAAGTGTGCAAGTCTGAAAACGTGAAAAGTGAATAAATAGTTAGATAATTGAACTATCTGGCAAGAAAAACTCACAGTGATTGAAAACCCTTGGTGGTTGTGTATGTGGGTTCTAAATCAAAGCAAGACAAGAAATTTGTTCTTAAAAGATTCATATTAAAGAAGATATGCAGTATACCAGGCAATACCAGACTGTATAGGATGATAAAACTTATGTATTGGTGGCCGGGAGTGAAGAAAGATATTGAAAAGTATGTGAAAAAGGTGTTTGACATGTTGCAGGTAAAGTCAAATCATCGAAAGCAAACGGAGAAATGTAGCCGTTGTGGGTTCCAGGGAAAAAAAGGGACGATATTATTATAGAATTTGTATTAAAGTCTTCGCAAGTACCGCATGGGTATGATACTATATGAGTGATAATAGACCGGTTGGTGAAACCAGCGTAAATTTGTACCGTCTAGGTAAGAAATTAAGATCGAAAAGTAGCGAAAAGCTATATAGATAAAGTAATTTGTCGACGTGAGTTACCGGTGTTGACTGTATCGGGTCGAGATAATAGAATTATTCGCTGATTTTAGTAAAGTTTCCAAGAAAAATTTGGTTCGGAAGTACTAATAAGTACCGTATATTATTAGCAGACTGATGGACAAGGTGAGATAATAATGCAAATATTAGAAGATATGCTTAGAACTTGCATCTTAGACTCTGTGGAAGATGAGAATAACGTCTATCTTTGGTAGAAGTTGTAGATAATCATAGATATTATACTAGTGTTTTAATAGCTCGTATGAAGTATTGTATGGAATACTGTGCTATCCTCCGATTTATTGGATTGAAGATGTGGAAAAGCCGTTGGCTAGATCCCAGATTTATGGTACAAACTGAAGAGAAGACTAGAAATTGTTTTGGAATAGGAAGGAAAGTCGAATCCTTGTTTTATTAGACTTTTCCATATGTCCCGGAGAGTAAGAATTGTGATGTATTGATCAAAGTTTCTTGATGAACTTCAAGATAGTTATAATGTTTTCTAGGAATTCCATTCTTGAAGACATTGAATGATGAATTCTAAATAATACCTCTTGCTGAAATTGAGGTAAATGAGAAGTTAAGGTACCCGGGACAACCCAAGAAGGTGTTTGACCGGAAGATAATACAGCTGCGAAATAAAAAGATTAGTATGGTTAAGGTGCTCTGGCAATACCACAGAAATTCCACGTGATATGGGAAACTGGAAGTGTAATGAGAAAGAATTACTCTCGCCTGTTTGTATGATTTCGGGGACGAAATCTTTTAAAGGAGGGGAGAATTTGTAACACCACGATACTTTTGTTAAGTATTAATATGTAAATCATAGTGTATTTATGATTTAATATGGTGTTCTAAGTATTAGAAAGTTAATACTAGTAAAAGGGTAATTTGGTCATTTTACCATAAAAGGGTAATTTGGTCATTTGACCATGGGAAGGACCAAATATGTTAAAATATTGTTTGCTTGTGGCAAAAATATAAGAAATGAAAGTCTTATGTCATAAAACTTGATTATTGTGGTCAAATTCAAGAAATGGAACTCCAGGGGCTAAATTGTAAATTCTGGAAGTATAAATAGTGGAATAGTTCTCCCACATGCGCAGAAGGTTGGAGAATCATCGGGAGAGGGTTTTCCATGGGTGATTTCTGCAGAACTTGGAGATTCCTTGAAGATTGAAGCTAGAATTTCGATATTTGGCTTTGAATTGAAGATTCGAAAGCTTTGAAGGTAAGTATTCCAAGTTCTAACCTAGGTGTTCTTGGTGGGTTTTGGGGCTAAACTGAAATCTGCAATTTCAGTGATGTCTATGATGTTTGTACATGATTTTCTGGGTTCTAACATGATCATATGATAAGCACATACCATTGAAACACTTGGTTTTGATCAATTTGAAGTTTTGAGGTTTTTGGAGTCAAGAACTTTAATTCTTCCTTTTGATTGATTGAGTTGGTTTCAATGGATAAAAACCTTGTATTAATGAAGGGTTTTAGTCTGTAAACAAACCCCAAATGATTAATAACAACAATAAGAACTTAATATGTCAAAACAGGGTGCTACAGTGCAAAATCGCGACTGAAATGAAGCTGCCCAGATTAAACACGGGTCGTGCTTAATCTGCACGGGTCGTGCATATGCTGTACTTCGACAGGCGCGGTGCGCCCAGCTTCCAGGCGCGGTGCGCCCACCTACACGGGTCGTGCTCTCTTAAGGAAAAATATGCACGGGTCGTGCTTGCCTGGCAGGGAGCTCAAAAACGTGAATTTTTGCTAGGCTTGTCCGATTTACCTCAAACTTGAACCATAAGTCCATAATGGTTTGAAAAGTCCTGGAAAAATATTAAATTGAGTTTTCGACTCCTCGGGGGCACTGTAGATCAATACGAATGCCTCGGTAAAGAGTATAACTTATGAAAAGATGGTAAATGGAAAGTTTATCATCTAGACATTGTTTGTAATGTTACAATATTGAACTCTTATGCATTAGAGACAATTAGAATGGTTGTTAACCTATAATCATTATGAAAATGAATGAAATTATAGGTACGGGACAAAGTCTTACGGAATACATTGGAAGGCAAGAGTTAACTAAAGCTAGTAGTAGCAAGCCTTCAGGTGAGTATTCTCACTTATATCACATATGATATGTGTTGATTGGACTGTTACATGTTGAAACAGATTTGGGGGACGAAAATGATAATCTAAAGATATGGTGAAAAGGCAATACCGGATAAGCCATGAGTCAATGAAATGACAAGAACGGAGCCGTGAGCCATAAATGATTATGAAATGAAATATCATTAAATGGTGCGGCCACTTGTGGCTATGATATTGGATGTTATCCAACTGGTGCGGCCTATATGGCTATGATATTGGATGTTATATCCAACTAGTGCGGCCTATATGGCTATGATATTGGATGCTAAATCCAACTGGTGCGGCCTATATGGCTATGATATTGTTATATTGAAATGGTGCGGCCTTATGGCTATGCTATCGGGTTATGATAACCAATTGGTGCGGCCTGAGGGCTATGATAAATGTTGAAACTGTTCTGCTGCGGCTTGTATAGCTACGACACATGGTGCGGCTTATATAGCCATGATATATGGTGCAGTCAATTGTGACTAAGAGATATGGGACAGAAATGGTAATTGAGAATTTATATGTTTATTTTCTCTTATATATATATATATATATATATATATATATATATATATATATATATATATATATATATATATATATATATATATATATATATATATATGGATTTATGTGGCTAAAAGCTTTGATTTGATCAATATGCAAATAACAGGTTAGATATGATAATTATCCTTAAAATTAAATGGTGCGGTCTTAGGACCATGATTTTGGGTTACTGAACCTAAATTGGTGCGGCCTTCGGGCTATGATCTAAACGATGAAACTGTTGGTACGGCCTTAGGGCTATTATCTGAACAGGTTAAATGTTTTGGTGCGGCCTATATGGCTATGATATATAGTGCGGTCAACGATGACTATGATTTGTGGGACAAAAACTGTTTTGAGAGTTTAATTGTTATTATTCTCTTATATATGTGTGTGACGTTATTTGCAGATATGATTACTCACTGAGCTTTGTAGCTCATACCGTTTGTTAAATGTCCCTGCATGTTAGCATAACCCTGATAAGGGTAAGGATAAAGTCTGTGACTCAAGAAGTGGACTTGTAGATGCTGTCAGTAGCAGCCCGGCTTATAAGGAGGTTACTATATTTGTATACTCCTTGATACACTTGTACCCGTTTATATTAAAAATATACCCCTTTGTTTATGGTTTTAAGTACTGAAACCTATGTTTTAAATGAAAATTTTTCAGGGGTGTTTTTGTTTTAAAAAGCCGGGTGTTACAGTTTGCAAAGTGAAAAGTCTTTGTATGTGCACGGACAGGGGTGCCCACGGCTTTCGCCTTGGGAGCTGTTAGTCCCCTGCCCCGATCCTTCTTGCCTGGCTGCACTGTGGTTTGCTAGTGCGGCCGCTACTCTTTCCGCGATCATTGATTCGATGGCAGCCGCGTCCAATGGTGGGGGTAGCGCCACTGGTGTTTCTGCGGCTCTTGCTGTGACACCCCATTCCTGCTGTTTGCGAATACTATGGTTTTTTTGTATAAATACACGAATACAAAAATACGGTTTATCAAAAACCGATAATTTACATGTTTAAAACTGTGGGTGTTACAAATCCATACCAAATCTAACCATACTAAGCAAGAAAAGGATTAAACCTTGAGTCCAAGATAGGAGCTAACTCGAGCTCCACTCCGGCCAAACTTCATCCCGTTTATAGCAATTCATTTTAACCTGGAATACATGGCAAAACATAGAATACGTAAGACAATAATGTCTCGTGAGTTACATGAGTTTTAGACTCAAACTTTTAACTTCTTTTCCAATCTTTTTATAAAACTTATGAAATAAAACATCTTCCCAAATTTCATAGTAGTAACATACTATAACTCTTTACTTCTCAAAAATCATTTCATGAGATACTTTACAAAAATAACATCTTTCAAAACTGATAGTAGTATCATACTATAACTCTTTACTTTTTAAATTCACTTCATAATATACCTTTCAAAAAAATAGTTTCTTTCTTACTTTCTTTGACTGGTTTTATAAGCTTGCTGGATTTTTATACTTAGGGCTTTAATCACAATAAGTGATACCCCAAGTCTCTATGGCTAGAAAGAACGGATCAATCCTTACCATAGAAGTGCTGAGGCAATCTACTTCGCGATGGGGCTTTTGCCCCAGTAGACCCCTTACCTAACCCGGGTAGGTTGGAACATAGTTCCCTTACTAACGCTGCTTGCTACAATTACCAGTCATACAAAACATCTTCTGCTTACTTGCACATTACTTACTTGCATAGTGGCTAATTGCCAAACTTCACCATTTCTTGTCTTTATGGCTAAATGCCAAATTCATAACTTTCGTTTCACATAAACTATATGTTTAAAACTTGTCTTTATAACAATTTAGGCTTAATGCCAAATCATACTTTCAAACATGTATAACTTGTATTTCAAAATATACTTTCACATAATTGGTACATAGACCAACATACTTTCACTTAATAAAATTTGTAGTTCAAAACTTAGCTTCAAATATAGCATTATACTTTCACAACCATTTAGAAACAATACTCTTGCATATAATTTCACATATAGAAGTGTCATAGGAAAATATTGAAAATACTTACTTGCCATGTACCCCAGAATGGGTAAAAATACTGCATGTACTCACCTTGACTAGTTGGAGAAGTCTAACTATGGCTACACCCTTCCTTGTCCTTTCCGTTAATTGATCTTTTACTTCTTAAGCACCTAGAACGTTTATTCACATTTTATTAATAACACGTTATACTTTAACATGTAAGGACTACTTTGTTATGTTCCACTAGACTCGTATCACAATATTTTTGTGATGTTTATCCCTTAGCACACCTTTTTACTTATTCTTCTTATCATTTAAATGTCATTTTATTGACCATTATACCCTTGGAAAGTCACATACACAATTTAGACTCATTTTTGATGTTTTCATGCTCTATAACACTTATGGGATCAATTGGAGACCAAGGCTACATGTCTAGGGGCAAAATAAGCTCTTTACCCCTCACCAGAGGGTTGCACGGCCGTGTAACTTTACCCATAATAGTTACACGGTCGTGTAACTCTCCCAGGCCCTTCAAACTTCGAATTTTGCACTAAAAGTCATGTATCGGGCTCGTTTTAACTCCAAACTTCACCAAATTTTGACCATAGGTTCTATTGACCCTTTATTATGTTAAGAACATGTTTTCACTTCTATTAGGTCTTATTTAGTCCATGACTTAATGATTAAGACCATAGGATGTCACAAGAGCTCTAAGGAAGCTCATATGCATATCAACTCAAAATTTAAAGTCTAGTTTTGTCCATATACTTATATAACCAATGGATGATTTAATCTAAGGTTTTTACAACCCAAAACATACTTTGTTAATTACCAATTCATGATTTCCATTAACCATTTCCATGGGTTTCATTCATGGAATCACCAATTCAATTCCATCCTTTAAAATTCAGTTTTTATTCAAACTTCCATTTTATTAATTGAAATTCTTAGGAAACCACTTCCAATGGTTTCTTCATACATATACATCATTTATGACTCTTTCTAACCAACTCTTTTAGTCAAATTAACACTTTGACCATAAACCCCAAATTCTAGGGTTCATAAAAATCAAACTCACCAAATCACCCATTTTTTGCCAAAAATCATTTTATTGGATTTTCAAGCTTAAGAACTGATTCCTTACTTCTTTTATGTCATATTTGACTTAACAAAACCATTAGAATCATTTGAAATCAGTTTAAACTCATTTACCCATTTCTAGGGTTCTTGAGCTAAAAACTCATTTCATCATTTTTGCATTAAATCTTCAATTCTTTGGAATTACTTGTTAATACAAGTTTCTTTCATCATTTCTAACCTATTAAACTCATTAGAATCACTGGATATTACTTGATCATACCAACCTGTGGCATGATGTTCTTGAACCAAAATCATATTTTCTTGATTTTTCAACATATTCAACAACTAAACATGTTAGATTGATGATTTTGAGCAAGATGAGTTAGATGATTTCATTAGAATCATGATTTCTGGAAAAATCAAAAATCAAAGATATAATTCCCGTTCAAGAAGTTGGGTGGAATAAGCTTCAAACACGAAATTTCTTACCTCTTTGAAGCTAAAATCTTCAATTCTTGCAAGATGTTTCAAACTTCTAGTTCTTCCCGTGTTCTTTACTTGCTCTCTCTCTCGTTCTCTCTAGATAGTTCTACTGAGTTCTGAAAATGAGAGTCAAATAACTCTCATTTGTATATATATATATATATATATATATATATATATATATATATATATATATATATATATATATATATATATATATATATATATTTAATGTTTATAAAACATTTACACTTTGGTCCTAAACTTCCATCTTTTGTTCAAAACTAGTCCCAAAGCTTGCATCCTTGCAAATTATGTCCCAATAACTAACAACTTAACATTTTCGTAACATTTTGGTCATTTTCAAGTCAAATGACCATTATACCATTTTCGGCCAATTTCACTATTCACACATTACAACCCGAACTTCACATAAACTAATATTTTATAACTTTTTTATTATTGATTTACCACATTACCGCTACATTGCTTCACAACTTTCAAAATTTCTGGTCTTTACCTTAAGCGTTATCTCGAGTATAAATTCAAGATTTTTGGGTCGTTACACTTGCGCTGGCTCTTGTATTCCTCCTGGGTGGCATGGTTCTGTCTTAAGGATGGATGAACTTCGTGAGTAATTGCGGTTAATTCAAAATGCATAAGTAAGCACTATATTAACATAGAATTTAAATCGTCACAACCAACAAGTAATCGTAGTAATTATTTCATACAACAATCATTCGTTAATTCAAACTGAAATTTTAATATATTATCCGCAAGGTTTTTCGTTACATTACATTAACAAAATAGGCGTTCATCGACGCATCCTACTACATCATATTTAGATAGAGGGAAAATACGAAGAAATAATTCTTCCTAATAGTCGAGTCGAGAAATCTTATGTTTCATAATCCATCCATCAGATGCCACAAAGTCTGGCGAGTTGCTCAGACATCTCCCATGACAGACCAGAGGCCTGATCTGCCCGCTGCTCAGCAGCCGTCGCACGTTGCTCAGCAGCTGTCGCACGCTGCTCGGCGGCTGCCGCCCTGTCCAGGGCATCCGTGTATCCCTGTTCCAAAACAGCCATCCTTTCTTCCATGGAGGCAATACAGTTGGTGGTGTTCTGTTGTTCCTCTTTTATTGTCGTGATCTCTTCATGGTTCTGAAGTTGCAGTTGGTCTATCATCCTCACTCTCCCGGCAACATCTCTTACTTTGTTTGCGGTCTCTCTCGCTACTTGGTGCAGTGACCGAAAACGGGCATCTAGGCGGTACACATAGGGCACCAAAACCGGGAGGACTCGATCTGCCACCGCGCGGAGTCTCGAAGAGAGGAATGGATGATAAGGACCGAATGGGGAAGGCACCCCTCCTTCGATGGCCCAGTCATGTATGATGGCACCCCAAGTAGGGGAGGCTCCATGATAGATGTGTAGGGGTGTGGTCTCGTCCCTAGGACGTCCCCCATTGACCACCTCTCCTGCGTGGTCCTCCACTTCGGCTTCTTCTTCCGAGTCCTCTTCACTCCAATCGTGCTCTTCATGCACCGGATGCTGTGCGTCTCCATTGAAAGCGTTCTCCATAACTAGGAAAAATAAAGAAAATAATGTATATAAATACGTAGATTATAACAATTTTAATAATAACTGATATTATTAACGCATTTATAATTGTACATGTTGCGACTTTTTGGTATAATTCTCGAGTTTTGATTTCGTTGTCCATTATACTCACACTTAGTTATATGTTGGTCAAACCGTAGTTAAACGTAGTTGATCAGGCTACGTCTTTCCATGATTTGATAACATATTATGCCAAGTCTGATCATAATTTTCAACTTAACTCTAATGTTCTTGTATTGTGATACTATCTTTGTTTGTATATGTATACTTTTATAAGAATATTATTATTATATTCTAAAAGTATTATTGTATGCTTTAGAATTTTATTTTTGCAGAGGTATAAGTCCCCGTATCTATAGTTGTATTTCTTACATGGAAGAACATACTTACTTCGCTATAGATAATTGCTCTGATACCAATCTGTCACACCCCCAAATCACGATGGCGGAATCGTCGGAGGGTGGAACGGCACATAGTATCACAACCATTGTATACAATCAAACATAAGTAAATAACATCCATCATGCATTATAATTGAAAAGTTACACAATTTAGTATCATTGTTTCGATCCAATTACATCATGATAACAAAAGTATTAATCGGAAACGTCTTCGCGTCTCGCCAAAAGATTTTACCTGTTCTTGTTTAACGGTTACCTGAGAATACAAGTAATTTTACAAGTGTCAACATTACGTTGGTGAGTTCATAAGAGTTTTTGTGGTGATAAAACCAAGTAATTTCTTCATGAAAACCATAGAGAAATGGTGAAAACTTTCTTAGCATAGTAGTGAAAAACTCATAGTGTAGTAGTGGAAAACCCATAGTGTCATAGTGAAAAGTTCCCATAGTATGATAGCAATATTTGTTTCGTAGTGAAATAGTGAAAATTTCTGTTTGAACCTTTGAAAAGTGTCACGCGTAGTTTCACACTTAAGTGAAATCACTTGAAGATATTTTCCCAAATATAGGACGTTCGTTGTTAATTTGTGAGTTATTATAACCTTGCTAAGACCTAGTGACCTGGCACGACGTTCTTCACGTCGTAATAGTGAAGACATTTGTCACCCTTGATCCGTCGATCGTAGTTGTAGCTAACAACCATAGGTGGGGATTGTCAATCTCATATAGATCTATATACAACTATCCCGCTCATACATGATTAAGGTTATAATCCAGGATTTAATGTGTACTCTTTTAGTACCGTGAAGCGATGTCTCACAATGTTACCCAACGCACATGTCATATCCTTATTTGTAGCGTAGTGAAAACCATTTTGTATTGATAATTACCAAATATATATCCATGATAATTAGTATACTTAATAATTATATATTCATATAATTATTATTATAACTTTTAGTGTACTTTATCGTTCGTTTCACAAATTATTCCCTTAATAATTTATACAATTGTTTTCCGTCGTATCAGTATATTTAGATCTAAGTGTTGTCAATGAGTTGAAATGTATTATTTCTTACATCTAAACATCTAAACATGTGAATATCAAGATAGTTTTGGAAATCATGTAATAAGTCATAGTGATGAGTTCATATAAGTCATTTTAGTAAAGTGATGGCAACGTATTTTCAAATCTCGTCGTATTTTGGAAATAATTGTAATTTTTCCCAAATGGCATTTCTAGTACTTGTTACTATAATATGTTCCTCTTCATTTTGAAAACCCAAATTTTATAAATAATAACCCCAAACTTACTTTGGTGTTAATCATTCAAAAAAAACTTAGTTACGTCGTAATAACGTTCTTTTTACTTATATAACAGTTTTGGAATAAAAGTTGTGTCATCATGTGTACTTGGCTATTTCAACAAAACACTTAATTTTACATCTTTTGCCAAGTACTCACATGAACGACACATTTATGTCCATTTCCTCATAACCTAAACCATATAGCATCATTTGTAACAAATATGAGTAAAAGTCTAAATACTTGTTTCTTTAAGCTACAAATGTATAATAGTTTACTACAAGTATTTTGTTTGTGCCATTCACTTCATAATAAGATGACTAACATGGATCTCTTAGTATTTCAAGAATATAATATGTAAACATATCATTTGCCAAGATTATATCATAAACTTTACAATAATACATCATTTTTATAGTTTAAACTTGTATTCTCCCCCTAAAACTTGGATAAAAGTGAAAATGAGGGGTATGAACTCACCTTGAGTGGTAAATCTTAAGGTTTCTTGGTAGGAGAGTGAAGATTTTGGTTCTAGGACTCGGAGGACTCTTGGACAAAGCTATTATCCAATGGATCTCCGTGAGTATTTGTGTAAAAGAGTAAATGGAAGTATTTAGAACTTTAAAACTACTAGATGATCATGACTTACCAAGGGGACTTGCAAGATTCTTGAAGATGATGAAGATTGGAGTTCAAGGACCTTTGGACAAAGTTAATATCCAATGGATTTTGGTGGATGTTAGTGTGTGTAAAAGAGATGAAATTGGTATGGAAAGTCTTAGAATCAAGAGAGGAGTGTACCTTACCACTTAGATTGAAGCAAAGCTTGATGAATCAAGAAGTTTGTTTTGGAGAGGTGAGGCCGAGAGTGAGGGAGAGGAAGAGAGAAATGTGCTTGGTGAAATGTGGTTCAAATGAGATGGCTAGTTTGCATCTTAGAAGATTTGAGGTTGATTTTCTCTCTTATTTTAATCATAGCCCTTTACTTTCCCCATGGATCATGAATAGTGCCTAGGAGATTTGATTGTGATATGTTGGTTCTCCCAAGGGTGGCTGCGGAAATGGGGTAGGGGGTGGGGTGGGGTGGGTTAGTTTTTATAAAAATAGCATCCTACTTATATAAAATGTGTGATTTTTATAAAATCGTAAGTCGTTTTAGTGAAATTTTATGAGTTTTCGACGAAACAAAGTTCTAAATAATTATTTTGTGTAAAAACATTGTCAAACATTTATTTTGATTGAGTTATGAATCGTTGGATGTTGAAATACGCGTTTAAGCGCGTTATTCTTCCGATTTCGCGATTCTCGGCATTTTACCGGAAATTGAATTTGGCTATGAAATTAAATACTAGATATTATTATGTCCCACAATATATGAATTTTTATTTCATAATTGATATTTAAGACATCACATTTTGTATTTTGCTTTTAAACCCTGTGTACATTTATCCGTTCACAGCGTTTTAATCGTTGTATTTTTCACATACGAACTCCGTTTTCGACGTTCTATATATCCACAGATTCGTATTCACGAATACATCGTGTTATGAATATTATTTATATCCAAATAATATTTGTGTGTTTATCGAATTTCTACGCTGTTGTAATTTATTTTACGTATTTATAGTGTTCATTCGATAACTGTTCTCAACTAGTGTGTGTAGTATTAAAATTTTCAGTTATATAATACTAAGGTTATGAAACTTACATTATAACATGTTGGCCCAATGTACGCCTCAGTTGACTTTCGTTGACTTTGTTGACTTTAGTTGACTTTTGATGACCTGTTCATGACGGTTGTCACATCATGCGGTCAAAAATAAGAAAATAAACCTCACTCTCACTTAGCACAGTGGAAGTCAGGGTCGATCCACAGGAGTTACGTGGTCAAGACAGGTGACAGATTACCAACTGTAGTGTCATGCTACAGTCAGAGGACCTAGTTCCTAACTTTTTCCAAACTATCCCAAAAGAAAATTCCAAACAAGCATTAACTAGACTAAAATCCACTAAGTAAACATTGTTACTTACTGAAATCAGAAGTACATCTCCAATTCAGAAGCAATCAAAGGCAATCCAAACATCAAACACAATCCAATCAATCAAACTTTCATTCACAAGCATAAATACCAAAAAACTAAGCAATTAACAAAAACCAAATGATTATCATTAACCAAATCAGATCCAATATGTTCAAAACAGTAACAAAACTTATTAAAAACAGAAACAAAGACTAAATGCCAATGGTTGTCACTCCCAAAGACACTAGCCACTATCACTAACTATTTAACTACTTGAAAATTAAAGATAAAAACATGAAAATACCAAAAGATGGTTGCTGAAGCTAAATTTCGGAGTCAAAGAGCCTTGGGGGTCGATATCACACCAGGTCTTCGCTAATTTTTTCGACCTAAGAACCTCTATTTATAGTTGCAAAAATCTCGAGACCGCTCCGCGCATAAGTGGATCCCGCGTCGCGCGTAGAGGTTTATCCCCGTTTTATCGGCATTTGAATTCTTTCCACCGCCTCATAACCGCGTCACGCCTTGATGAATTCTGCGCCGCGCGTATGTCTTTGCCTGATTTTGCCTTGATCTTCAAACTTCTTCCAAATTACACGCTTTTGGTCCCTGTTTTCATTATTTCTTTCCAAACAAGTGCTGGCACGAAAAGTGAGAATACCACGAGATATATGATATAATTTCACTAAGAATAGGGCTAAACAACGACTAAAATATGTGATATTAGTAGGCGGTGTCAAACACCCCACACTTGTGCCTTGCTTGTCCCCAAGCAAGAGTGTTTTTAATAGATTTTAACTAAGGCTCAAACAATTTTTTACTGTGTTCAGTTTCAAAGCTTATTGCCTTATGAGTTAGAGTGAAATAGTTTGTGAAAACATAATCGGAATGTTCTTTGGAATTCATGGCTTTCTAGAGAACCCTTGATTACAAATTTTCCATCCACAATGAAGTGTACATACTCATTCAGATTCTAAAGGCCATAAAAGAACTGTCCATGACTTTCGGTGTTGTCCGTGTAGCGAGCTTTCAGAAATATCATCCCAGACCAGACGATCTTAGGTGGTAAGGTGCGTAAGGTCCAACCATTTTAGACCTACCGGCTCGAACAACAAAGGTCACAGATCGATAGTTCCTTCCTAAATCCCAATCCTAAAACAGTCCAATCTTCTAAACTCATAAAACTCAACTTATTTGACTTAACTAATAGCATGATCACAACTACATAGTATTTATCGAAAAATACCCATACTATAAACAATCACAAACTATCCGTTCCAAAATTACAATCTAGTAAAAATTTTGAAAAAGTTGCTAAAATTTTTTGAAAATCGATCAATTTCGCAAAAATTTCAAAAACTACTCTTTCGACCGTCCACACCCCACACTTAAAACCGTACAACGTCCCCGTTGTACAAGAATTATTTAGAACAAGGGAGAAAGAGTTACCCCTTTGGACGGTAGATCGCTTGATTGGTGCTCTGTGTCACAGGTACAAATACGAACAAAAAGGTCCTCAATTTCGCATTCTAGAGTTGTAGCGCAACAGTGAACACGCCGGTGGTGAAGACAAGTGGAGGGGGCACGGTGACCTCACACTTGCTTGAAACAACTCCATCATTTTGGTATCACATGCATAACTCACAAAAAATGATTAAATGCAAACAAACAACTAAAATATAAACAAACAAAAAGATAGTAGTGTCATAAGTACAGTACAAATACCCAAAAGAAGAAAAATAAGAGAAATATATCAATCGCCACCTGGTGGCCTAGAAGAACCAGCCTCATGATCGTGGGCTCGGGCTGGGAATGGTTGGGGGCGCTGTCCCTGTGCTGAAGCGATTTGTAAAAGTACCTCTCCGATCAACTCCAGCTGGTCCTCAATCCTAGCGACCCGATCCTGCAGCCGCCTAAGCTCTGTCGCCTCCTCCTGCTGTGGCTCTGGCTCCACCGGTGCTGTTGGTCTCCGGCGTCTCCTACCTGGCTGAGCGTAAGCTGGTCGGGGGTCCTAGGGTGCCTCAGTCGCCACTCTCAGGAACTGGCCTGGACGCTGCTGCTCAATAAGCCCCATGTTCTCCAGGGCTCGCGCTGTAGTGCGAGCTGGAGATAAAGAAGTCAAGGATGCCACAACAGGAGCAGTAAGGATCCGGTATAAACGGGCCAGGTGGGTGATGTAATGCTCGCGGGCCAGAGGACTGCTGGCAGATGCACCCGTCGCACGGGTGGATAGGGAGACGGCTAGAGTGAACGGGAGGTGAAGGAACCTGGAGGGGTCAAGGAGGACCCAGAGATATGTCATGTCCTCACCAGACACCTTCTCGCCCCCTCCCTATGCATGATTGAGGTGGAGACGATGCGGTGCATGAGTCGGTGAAGCGGATCTCGAAGATGGCTCTCCATGTATGTCCCCGCCTCGTAGAACACGTTGGACGACGGTGCCCAAACCTTCGCATTGGCAGCCTTGGCGGGCTGCCCCTGAGTGCACGCTAGAAGAAACTGCTTGAAATGGCAGTGCTGGAGGTCCGCCTCTGTATAGATGCCGGTGCACCTCCCAAACTCCCGGAGATTGCACTCCTTGTACACTCCCCCCAATCTAAATCATACCAGCCTGGAACGGGCCTCTGTCGACCCAGGTGCAAAACGGACAGTAGATAGGAACTCCAAAAGAAGCTCGGTGTATACTGTGTCCTCCTGGTTGGCCATAAGCCTATCCCAGCCGCGACAACTGAATGAAGCATCCCTGTGGGTCCATGTGCGGTGGAGGAATGGCTCGATCTCTCCCCAAAGCCCCGCATCTCTGAGGATATCCCTGTCGATGATCGTCGCCTCGAGAACCCGGCGACCTATGAGTGCATCCCTCCTGCTGGAAAACTCCACAGAGCTATCCAATCCCTCAGGGAATTGGAGAAACTGGTGGTCTAATCTGAACGACATCTGCACAAAAGAATTTTTTTTGAAATTTAAGTCCTTTTCTTCCCCACCGCATTGTGGCGCGGCCCAAGAACCAGGGCGCGACGCGGCGAGCGGCTTTTTCCAATTCCAAATCCAAAATCATAATCTAACCTGTTTAAACTCAATCCAACCATACTACAAGGTAGCCTAAGTACCGACTAACTCATCTAGGGTCATTATTTGGCAAAATAAACACCCTACGAGTCAGCATTGGCGATTTCTTAGTTTTTGAGTTTTTGGAGATATCAACCAAATCAACTGCCTAATCACTAGTTTTAACAAGTAAAAGCTAGTTAGAATGACGTACCTTGGTGGTGAGAATGGAATGAGCAAGAAAAAACACCAGAAATTTTCGATGATCAGAGCTCTGCGGCGTGGTGTGTGTGAATAGTGTCACGGCTTACCTTATTATCGACGGAAACCGACCGATCGATTCCTGCGACGCAGATATGAGTGAACCGCGGCACGCGTACCCCCAAATCAACCCCTACGCATCGGGTTGGTTTGCGATCCCGCGGCGCACAATTTGTCTTACCACGGCGCGGTCATCAAAAATTCAAATTCTTCAAAACAACCCCACACTTGCCTTGGACCAATAATACATACAAATGACGATGATATAATCTTCCTAATTATTCCTAAAAATATAGTACCTAACCTATGAAAAGATGGGTTGCCTCCCAACAAGCGCTAAGTTTAACGTCTTCAGCCAGACGTGCTATTCCTACTCCTATTCTTCTTGAATTCCTGATGGCATCTTCTTGTGATCTGGCACGAAATTGTGAGCCATCATTGACATCAATGAAGTGAGTTGAGTCATCCTGTCACTAACCCCGCTAATCCATTGTTGCTGGGCTTCTAGAAGTTGAAAAACCTTTGCTTCTCTTTCCCTTGCATCTTTCTCATACTGCTGGTGCCTTGCTCCCAACATCTCCATCATGTCCAGCAGCTGCTCCTTGTCAATGGTGGACAACGAATGCTCCTTTGTTTCCTTTAAAACTTCCTCTTTTCCTCCTTCTCCCGTTCGCGTCCATATTTTTCTTTTGTCCCTAACCCCAGGCTCTATCAGCAAGTTGCTATCCAAATTCTTATCATCATACTCTTGAGGTAGAGATATGGGACTTCCGAACATATTTAACCTTCTTTTTCTCGACCCAAAGAAGATATCCAAATCTCCTATTTTGCAATCAATAATGGCGCCGGCTGTAGCCAAGAACGGACGTCGTAATATTAATGCGGGCGCATCCTCCTGACTCTCGTACTCCATAACTAAAAAGTCCATTGGGTAAAAAAAATCGCCAACTTTCACTATGACATTGGTAAGCTTACCTCGGGACACTTTGGTTGACTGATCAGCCAGCTGTAACACAGTCTTTGCCGGCTCTAATTCCTCATTCTTGTATTTATCATATAAGTATCCCGGTAGCACATTCACACTTGCTCCCAAATCTAGCAAGGTGTTCCTAATGACCACATCTCCTACAGTAGCAGTAATCAGTGGTGACCCAGGATCCCTTACTTTCTTGGGCAGTGTTCCCAACAGTGCCTCACTAGCCTTAATTGTCAACCTCACAGTGTCAGGTGTGGGAGTCTTGCTTTTTCCATTTTTCTCGCACATCTCCTGAATAATTCTTGTATCCTCAGGAGCGTTCTTAAGTTCATCCCACAAGGGTTGGTTCATCGATGGTCCCGTCGATTTGGGCGCTTCTTGCTTTGTCTTTGACTTCTTATCCTTCTTCATTTGTTTAATTCCAGCTATTATTGGCTGCTTTTCCTCCTGGCCATCCTTGTTCTCCTTTGGTTGAGTTTCCTTCTCAACAGAAATTTCCTTTAATTCTGTGTCTTTCCTATTCTCCTTTTCAATTTCCACCTTTTCCTTAACTTCTTCTTCTTTTTCACTCTTTGCCTCATTTCCCGATTCTAGCAGATCTTCCAGGGTGACCTTCCTCCATTCAGCCTCAATAGTGTTGACATGTTCCTTTCCGGTCCGCTGACCATGGGTCGGATTGACTTCTATGGTACTTGGCAGCTTCCCATTATCTCTTTTTCGTTGGTCTTCAGCCATTTGGGTGATTTGCCTCTTCATATTGACGATGGCTTTCACATTGGCCTGCGATTGCAGCTGTGTTGTGTTGAACATCTCATACATTTTCGCGACCAGATCCTCCTGCGTCCCTAGGGCATTGTTGATGGAATTATTGGGCCCCCTATTGTTGCTGCTACCATTTCCATTGGCATTACCATTATTGTTCGCCAGTTGATGCTGCCTGGGCGGGTTGGATGACTGCCCTTGGTGGTTGTTCTGCCTCTGGTTATTGAAATTCTACTGACCTTGGTTATATGGTCTATAGGGTCGTCCCTTGCCATATTGACCTTGACCGTGACCATAGACTTGATTTGCTTCTTGAGTCTTTGGTCCTCCTTGGCCTCCTTGTGGCTGACTCTGAGGTCCATTATGTAGAGTAGACACAAGCCTATCGAATTTCTTATTGAGCTCGCTTATCTCCTTCTTTACATCCTTTTTCCAATCGGCATCGGCTCCTATTGCTGCAGTTGTGCCTACTGTCTTTCTTGTAGAGAAATTCACCTTAGAGCGGTTACTTAACTGTTCCAAAAACCTCCAAGCCTCCTCCTCCGGGTCTTGTAGCATAATAGTGCCACTAGATGATGTGTTAATCATAGCGTGGTTCGTCTCACTTGCTCCTTCAAAGAATACATTGACCAGTTGCCACTTTGGAATATCGTGATGAGGGCATGACCTCATCAACTCCTTTAGACGATCCCATGCTTCATGAAAAACTTCTCCAGGCTTCTGCTGAAAATCCTGAATGGCCCTTCTGATCTTCGTCGTCTTGCTTGCTGGATAACACTCTTGTAAGAACTTAGCTTTGAGTTGGTCCCATGTAGTGATGCTATTCGATGGCAAAGACGTAAACCAATATTTGGGTTTGACTTTAAGAGTGAATGGGAACAATCTTAATCTAAGAATGTTCTTATTAGTGTTCCTAGGGGTGTTAGCGTTGCCTATTGCTATAAATTCATACAAGTGATTGTATGGGTCATCATGTTTGTATCCCCTAAATTCAGGTAATATCCCTAACTGAGGCCTAATTTCTACTTGAGATTCTATATCCTTAGGAATGTAAATGAGCGATGAGTCATTGTATTCCCGTGGCTGGAAGTGCGATGCAACCGATTGCCCCCTCGGTTGTGCAAAATACAAGGGTTGAGCAGGATTACCATAAAAGTGATGAATCATTATATCTCTGATGACCTTGTAGTGGTTGATGCTGCTGTGCTCTTCTTGGAGGTCCTCGACCTCGGTTCTATGGTTGCTGTGGTGCTGGTGGAACCCATCCTTCGTCTTCTTCTTCATACCTCTCCTCAGTCTCTTGATACCGGTACTGTTGTTGAGGTGGTTGTTGTTGATATTGTTGCTGCGGTGGTATAGGTTGGAATGTGGTTTGTGGTTTAAAAAGTACTGGTGCTGGTTGAGAAATGGGTTGAGAAATTGGTGTCTGCTGTCTAGGTACTGGGTGCCATCGCGGGTCGGCGCTCCCCAAGACATGGCAGATGTAAATGGGTTTGTGGATTGTGGTTGGGATAAAGGTTGAAATGGTGGAATGGACGGCGGAGTGCATGATGGTATAGGTGCAGGGGCTGAAGCTGCATCACCAGTAGCACTCGTGCTCCCAATGTGGAATTCTTAAACCGGGGGAATAAATGACATCCCCATTGCCTCACCCGAGGGTTCCTGGGCAACACACACTATACTACTACTGACATTACTAAAACTCATTGTATTTAAACGCCTACGTGCACGGATCTTGTGCGTAGTTCTCTCAATCTCTGAGTCAAAATGCAAAGGGGATAATTGCTCACCCCTACGGGTACGCATGCACGAATGCAACACGCCCGAGAAATCAAAAACCAAAAATTCAAAAACTAAAAGTCCTACAAATCACCTATTCTCAAGCTCACAAACTCCCCGCCAACAGCGCCAAAATTTGACATCGCAGCGGTCGTCATGAGGTCAAAAATAAGAAAATAAACCTCACTCTCACTTAGCACAGTGGAAGTCAGGGTCGATCCACAGGAGTTACGTGGTCGAGACAGGTGACATGACAGATTACCAACTGCAGTGTCACGCTACAGTCAGAGGACCTAGCTCCTAACTTTTTCCAAACAATCCCAAAAGACAATTCCAAATAACCATTAACTAGACTAAAATCCACTAACTAAACTTTGTTACTTACTGAAATCAGAAGTACCTCTCCAATTCAGAAGCAATCAAAGGCAATCCAAACATCAAACACAATCCAATCAATCAAACTTTCATTCACAAGCATAAATACCGAAAAACTAAGCAATTAACAAAAACCAAATAATTATCATTAACCAAATCAGATCCAATAGGTTCAAAACAGTAAACAAACTTATTAAAAATAGAAACAAAGACTCAATGCCAATGGTTGTCACTCCCAAAGACACTAGCCACTATCACTAACAATTTAAGTACTTGAAAATTAAAGATAAAAACATGAAAATACCAAAAGATGGTTGCTGAAGCTAAATTTCGGAGTCAAAGAGCCTTGGGGGTTGATCTCACACCAGGTCTTCGCTAATTTTTTCGACCTAAGAGCCTGTATTTATAGTTACAAAAATCTCGAGACCGCGCCGCGCATAAGTGGATCCCGCGTCGCGCGTAGGGGTTTATCCCCGTTTTATCGGCATTTGATTTCTTTCCACCGCCTCATAACCGCGTCGCGCCTTGATGAATTTCGCGGCGCGCGTACGTCTTTGCCTGATTTTGCCTTGATCTTCAAACGTCTTCCAAATTGCATGCTTTTGGTCCCTGTTTTCATTATTTCTTTCCAAACAAGTGCTGGTACGAAAAATGAGAATATCACGATATATATTATATAATTTCACTAAGAATGGGGCTCAACGACTAAAATATGTGATATTACTAGGCGTTGTCATATGCTCAACCATGAAGGGTTGTGATGGGTTATCATCAACCAGGTAGGGTTGTGATGGGTTATGGTCAACTAGGTAGGGTTGTGATGGGTTATGGTCAACCAGTTAGGGTTGTGATGGGTTATGGTCAACCATGAAGGGTTGTGATGGGTTATGTTCAACCAGTTAGGGTTGTGATGGGTTATGGTCAACCATGAAGGGTTGTGATGGGTTATGGTCAACCATGAAGGGTTGTGATGGTTTATGGTTAACCAGGTAGGGTTGTGATGGGTTATGGTCAACCAGGTAGGGTTGTGATGGGTTATGGTCAACCAGTTAGGGTTGTGATGGTTATGGTCAACCATGAAGGGTTGTGATGGGTAATGGTCAACCAGGTAGGGTTGTGATGGGTTATGGTCAACCAGGTAGGGTTGTGATGGGTTATGGTCAACCAGTTAGGGTTGTAATGGGTTATGGTCAACCATGAAGGGTTGCGATGGGTCATGGTCAACCAAGTAGGGTTGTGATGGGTTATAGTCAACCAGTTAGGGTTGTGATGGGTTATGGTCAACCATGAAGGGTTGTGATGGGTTATGGTCAACCAGGTAGGGTTGTGATGGGTTATGGTCAACCAGGTAGGGTTGTGATGGGTTATGGTCAACCAGGTAGGGTTGTGATGGGTTATGGTCAACCGGTTAGGGTTGTGATGGGTTATGGTCAACCAGTTAGGGTTGTGATGGGTTATGGTCAACCAGTTAGGGTTGTGATGGTTATGGTCAACCATGAAGGGTTATGGTCAACCAGTTAGGGTTGTGATGGGTTATGGTCAACCATGAAGGGTTGTGATGGGTTATGGTCAACCATGAAGGGTTGTGATGGGTTATGGTCAACCATGAAGGGTTATGATGGGTTATGGTCAACCATCGAGTTGCATTTAACATATTTGGTCCATTGTAGCTCTGAATATGTTAATTTGAGTCCATGTTTGCATATTTTAACATATTTGGTCGTTGTTTTTATATCTTTTAGTACAATCGAGTTGCATTTAACATATTTGGTCCATTGTAGCCCCGAATATGTAAATTTCAGTCCATGTTTTCATATTTTAACATATTTGGTCCCTATTTTTATATCTTTTAGTAGAATCGGGTTGCATTTAACATATTTTGTCCATTGTAGCCCCAAATATGTTAATATCAGTCCATGTTTGCATATTTTAACATATTTGGTCCCTGTTTTTATATCTTTTAGTAGAATCGAGTTGCATTTAACATATTTGGTCCATTGTAGCCCCGAATATGTTAATTTCAGTCCATGTTTGCATATTTTAAACATATTTGGTCCCTGTTTTTATATTACAACTTAGCACATAGACATATATCACAACTTTTATTTGTAACAAAATTGGTCCTTTTGTGGATATTTTTTTTATAATTGGTTTATATTTGTGGTTTTTTGGAAAATTATTCATTTTAATATATCTTTAATGTTTTTATTCTAAGGTTTATTGTTTTATATCAATATCAGTCCATGTTTGCATTGTTTTAAGATAATTGGTTGTTGTTTATATTTGGTAACATATAAGCAATAATTAAGGAATTCAAACTGATCGTATTCAATACGTATGCATTGTGCCTTGCGGCTGATTGCCTTACCCCATTTTTCTTTAAGAAATATGTTTATGAAAAAGATCAAACATCGAGAATAACGTTTATATACAATCAAACATCAAATTAACCATGAACATCGACAAAAACATAATATATTATATACGGAATAGTTATAACACAATATATAGTATCATCAAATCTATACATGATGATACATTACGCAAAAATAAACAGTACGAAATTAAACATGATCAAACAATGAACAAAATTCTAAGTATGTTATCCTATTTAGTTCTTACTTTATTCACTTGAAGGAGACTTTCACATTCATTCATCGTTTCAACAAAATCATATATGAGTTCGGTCAAGATATCCATGGCTTGGTGGTTTCTTCGTATTAGTTTCTTCAGCATATATCTCTCTGGGGTTGGGGGAGACGAGGAATTTCCCGGAGTAGATCATATTGATCGTCAACTTCTTGTTCGATTAAATCTCTTGTTTGGTTTGCCCAAACATATTGGTTTCCTACGGTTTCATACTGTTGTTCGATTTCGTCCTTGCTAACTTCAGAGATATTGTCTTGTATGTTTTATGAAGACGCGATTTCTTCCTTGCTAACTTCAGATGTTTTGTCTTGTATTTTTGATGAAGATGAAGCATGAATGATGTGTGTCAGAAAGACTTTGAATTGTGATACGTGATCGATAATAGTCAAACAGTTTGCGTTTTAAAGGTATTTTTGGTTTTGGTTCACTTTCCAAATAAATATAGCAGTTATTTTTTACTTGGGATAATCATAATAGGTCATATAGATATAATGATAGTTTACGCGTGTCTAATACTGTGATGGATGACGTTATTATGTGGCAGTTACTGCAAGATGCCTAATCAAATTGCTAGCTGTATTAGTGTAACCGTTATGATGAATTACCATTTAATTCACTTTGTAGTTGTATATTGGAATACATACCGTATTTAAGGTATCGAGGAAGTTTATTGATAGTTATTTTTAAATATTAGTATACTATTCTAATTAGAACTGTTATTATATTCCAAAGTTATATTATAAATACTGGTTTTTCAAGAAGGATAGATACGGTTTTCCAATCAAATATTACAACTTCCATATTATCTCTCTCTAGATACGGTCTGCGACTTCCCTTCATCAATCGCCCTTTTCCCATTCACAAAGTTCATATATCGAGGCCTCTCAACCAACTGATCCAACATACCTATTTAGGCTTCCATGTCTCTTTGTAGCTTCAATTCAACATCGTTGATCATTTTTTTGGTAACTTCGGCTCTACGGATCAGATTGTTGAGCATGAATTGTAGGTCCAGTCCCTTCATAGTTTTTCTTAACCGTAATATGCCGAATATGGATATACATTTGAACCTTCTCATGCCTTTACAAGATGTAGAAATCAGTGGGTAGATAAGATTTCACATTTGAATTAATAACATTAATTGTTGGTTATCTCTATTGCGAAAGGGTACCATTGCGAAAACCAAAAAACATTTAGTCTTCTACACGAATACAAGATAATGATTATGTTATCCCATCCACACTATTGAATGTAGATGCATTACAATTTAATACCGGTTTGCATTTATTTAATCGTTTGTTTCAATACAAAAACCAATAAATAATTTTAACCATATTCGTATTAATTAAAGAGAATTCATAAAATACAACATTTTCCACGTATTCCAAATACTACAACATTACATAGTAACGCAAAAAGAAAACCCAAGAACAAATTAAGAACATTTTCATCTTCCAGACTTTAGCTTCCAACTGGTTCATTGCTTTAAGCAAACCTGGGATCACGATAACAGCCCTACGGCACATTGGAGGGTCTGCCCACCCTATGAACCCACATTTCCTTCCTAACCTTGAACAACTCCAAAATTGCCTACCTGGGTTTAGATCAGTCCACGACGTCACCTTGATTGCTGGACTTCCACATCGACATACTACCATTTCACCTTGATTGACCGTTTGCGACTTGAGGGTACCGGCGTCCTCCAGTGTGAATTGATCAAACAGTTGTCAATTGAATTGTGTGAAACTAACGTGCTTATTGGGAAGCCCTACAGAATATTACCCTTTTACCCTCACATGATGGAAAACAATTGTGGACCTAATTTGAAAATATAATATGCTAATAGCTAAAGTTGTAAAAAAAATAAACAAAGTTCATAAAAAGAATTAAAAAAGGGAAGGCGCCATGTAGTATACTTCAAAAAAAATAAGTAAAGGCAGGCTCGAACCCGCGACCTATGGTAAGAATACACACGCATACGTCAGCCTCCCCCTTAGCAAATGAACATTGCAACGATCTAAAGCTAACCGAATCCTATGTTCGTAATCCATTGTCCACAAGTATTTCATTGTACTCCAACGATTCTGCTTTAATCATCGTCGTAGGACCTTTTGAATACAATTGCAAGTGTAAATTTTATTGCAACAGGTAAACCTCTCCCATATGCAATTTCGTTTAACTAGACTAACTACATGCTTGGAAATACATTTACAATTAACCTTCAACACACAAATGTATGTAATTGCTGATTATTCAGAAACTTATGTACATGCTTTATTCAAATTAAACGTGGATTACAGTTACATATCATTCATTTACTTGTTTACAATTGGTTTGTGTATGCACATCAACTGCTCGACAAAACGCCTCTTTTAACAATGCATAAAGAAAAACAAATGACACATTCAATAAATATGATAACAGTTAATGGGTTTATTTAAAGCACCTGATATATTGTATATCTAATTCAATTTACGTTTTCTTGTCACTTTCTGTGAATCGATGATAGTAGTAGTTTGAGGCATCATGATGGACAAGTCTTGGATGGGAGCCAAAAGAAACACATCACGTTATATAAGTGGAGTTAAAGCATTCTTGGAATATGCAGTAAACAATTACAACCTTATTAAAAACATCGATCCTTTATATGCCAAAAAAACCATAAAACTTCCATGTCCATGTATATAGTGTGTCAACCGCATCCCTCATTCTATGCGAGTGGTAGATGACCACTTATTTACTCCTGAAATTGATGAAACCTACACAAACTGGACATATCATGTAGAAAAAGAAGAACCACCTTTACCTTATATTTTTTATGAAGACTTTGGCATGGACACAACATACATTGTGGATTTCATGGATACAACAAACCAAAACCCAACAGATGTTGCAGAAGCTAAAGAGTTGGTTCAAGCTGCAGAAGAAAATTTTATGGACGACCCTACCAAGTTTAGAGAAATGCTACAAGATGCCGAAAAGCCACTATATGAAGGGTGTCCGAACTTCACAAAGTTATTTGCTATCATACAACTGCTCAACCTAAATAGTAAGTATGGAGTTTCAAATAAATACTTGAACGGATTATTAGCTTTGCTCACACGTATGTTACCAGAAGGAAACGAAATGTATAGTTGTACATACGAGGCCAAGAAAGCATTGAAACAAATGGGTTCAGGGTATGAGAAAATACATGCATGTGTAAACAGGTATATACTTTACAGGCACGAGTATGAACACTTGACATAATGTCCAAATTGTGGTAAATCTAGGTGGAAGGTGGATGAACAAAAAAATTAAATTTACAAAAACGTTCCGGCAAATGTAATGTGGTACATTCCAATTATTCCATGAATGAAACGACTGTTTCAATATAAGAATACAGCAAAAGAATTAACATGGCACGCAACCGAAAGAAAGGTGGAAACCGGTGTTATGTGTCACCCAACAGATTCAACCGCATGGGCTGCCTTAAATCACAAATTTCTCGACTTTGGGAGCGAACCAAGAAATCTCAGGCTAGGCATTTCCACTGACGGGGTCGATGTGAATAGCAGAACTAGACATCATAGTGTATGGTCTGTTCTATCTGTCATCTACAACCTAACACCATGGTGGTGTATGAAAAAAAGTTTATAATGCTTTCTTTATTGATATCAGGATCACCAGGAAATGATATTGATGTTTTCCTAGCCCCTTTGATCGATGATCTGCAAATATTATTCGATCGGGGAGTCGAGACGTATGATGCATATGCACAAGAGAAGTTTACTCTATGTGCAGCTGTGTTATGGACAATTAATGACTACCCTGCTCTCGGTACATTATGTGGTTGTCCTCACAGGGTATTCAGGGGTTGTGTTGTGTGTGGAGAACAAACTCACTGTATTAGACTTCCAGAATCGAATAAGCAATGTTATGCCAAACACAGGCGATATCTTCCGTATGATCACCCGTTTAGGAAACAAAAAAACGCATTTAATGGGGAACAAGAGCCCTTACTTGCTCCAGAACCTTTGACTGGGGAGGAAATATATAACAAGGTAAATTTTGTAATTAATAAATGGGGAAGGGTAACTAATGGTAAGGATCAGGAAGTCCAACATACTTCGACCGGTAGGGGTGGGAAGATAAAAAAAGAAAGAGAAAATCAAAGCACGTAGATAGTTCGGATCTTTCCCAACAACAAGACCCTTACTGGAAGAAATTTAATATATGGTATAGATGTCTTAGGTATTGGCGCCACAATTCGATCCAACATTGCATAGATTTTATGCATATTGAAAAGAATGTGGCGGAGCGTATAATAGGAGCATTGTTAGACGTTCCAAATAAGAAAAAAGATGGTCACAAAGCACGTTTGTATTTGGTCCATTTTAATTTAAAACCAGAGTTACATCCTAAGAAAGAAGGGAATAATACCACACTTCCGCCAACATCATGCACACTGACGAAAGACGAAAAATATAAGTTTTGTCAAACTTTATACAACTTGAAAGTTCCACAGGGGTATTGTTCTAATTTTTCTAGTTTGGTCAGTTTGAAGGACAGGAAGCTGATCGGACTTAAGTCACATGACTATCACATGCTCATGCAACAATTACTGCCCGTCGCAATTAGACCTATAAAGCATGCATCGACCAGAATTTCTATTACCAGGTTTTGTTTCTTTTTCAAATCAATTTGTAGAAAAGAAATAAAAGTGGATGAACTCCAAAGGTTGCAAGAAGAATTATGTGTGACCTTATGCCTTCTTGAGAAACACTTTCCACCAGCATTTATTGATGTGATGATTCATCTAACCGTACACCTTACTAGAGAAGTTAAATTATGTGGTTCAATTTTCTTTCGTTGGATGTACCCATTCGAAAGGTTTATGAAGGTTATAAAGGGACACGTACGAAACAGAAATAGACCGGAAGGATGTATTGCGGAAGGGAATGTTGTAGAAGAGACGATTGAGTTTTTTAGTGAATTCTTTAGAAGCATGGATATGGTCGGTATACCACATGACACACATAACACATGTGGACTTCATGAAGATACTATTTCTCCAATAGACGACACTCCTATATCGGCTCCTAAAACAGGAGAAGTTTGTCCAGACCTCTTCGAGAAAGCATATTTCTTTGTGTTGCAAAATACATCTGAAGTGGAACCGTACATCATGTCAGTTTTTGTTTTGTCTATGCTTACATACTTTTTTGTAGTTTTACACTAAAGCTTTAAACTTTTTCTAGGAGACACATGCAATTTTTGCAAAACAAATACCCTAATAAACAACAAAATCATCTCCAGCAAGAGCACACTAAAACGTTTGCTACTTGGTTACAGCACAAGATACATTGTTTTTTTATGTATGAGTTACATTTTATAGCAATGTACTATGCATGTTGGATGCAGCACCCGAACGTTTTCTTTACTTGTTATAGCAATGTACTATGCATGTTGTAGGTATTTGCCAATTTTGGGCAATTTTGGTAGGAATTTTTTTACAGTCTTTATCTGTACAAATTAAGTGTAGCTATTTACTACCCATCGTCTTCTACTTTTCAGGTATATAGAGAGTCAAAAGTCTGCAAAGATAGTGTACCAGCGACTCTTGATTGGCTTTCACATAAACCAAACATCAATGTACTGAAATATGCTGTATATGCTATCAATGGATACACATTCCGTACAAACAGTCGAGAATGTAAAGGTTACCAAGACAGTCGTGTTAGTGTTGTTGCAACTGACACACACATTTCCAAAGATGTTGTAACCCATGTTAAAAACGCTTATTATGGTGTTTTACAAGAGATATGGGTAAAATTATAATTTCAAAAGAATTCCTATTTTTAAGTGTGATTGGGTAGATAGTAGAAATGGGGTGAAGAATGATAAACTAGGGTACACACTTATGGAACTAAAAAGGCTGGGCCATAAGGATGATCCGTTCATATTAGTCTCGCAAGCACAACAAGTCTTTTACGTCGCAGACCCAATCGATCACAAAAAATCTATCGTCTTCAAAACACCTCCCAAGAATTATAGAGATGCGTACGATGAAGAATTTAGTACTACAGTTTGTCCTAAAAATGATAATATATTGGCACGTCTACACCCAGTTGACTTGCATAAGGAGAATGATTATTTTCGTACTGATTGTTAGGGTATTGTTATACGTAAGGTATCTGTACCTTCATCATAGCCTAATGTTTACATATATCAGATATCAACTCTACATTTGTATAAGATTCATGCTTTAAACAATTACTTTTGTTTGTAGAAGGAGAAGGCAAAGGACAAACAAGTTGATGCAGGGGACATATAATCCATTTACTTGCAGAAAAGACATTACACAATTTCTTACAAGTTCCCTTGATTGTGCATGCTATTAATTAATCCATATGGTGATTACGCACCAACTTGACAGAATTAACCCTTTTTTTAAACAGTTTGGTTAATTGTACTACATACAACAATTTTCTAGGATTTTCTTTTTAATAAAATTTATCTACTTAGCCATTGCTTTTTGGTTTGTGTGATCATAATACAAATCGAGACCTTTAAAGTTTAATGTTATTGCTGGTATTTTGTGTGCACAAAATACCAATGGAGACCTTTAGACATAACATAACACAAAACACATGGCAATCACATATCAATAGTCACACTTTCAATGAACATAAAATATGTATAATACCCATTAGTCACCATTGCATACCTGAATAAACATTTTAAATTTTTATGATGACCATTTTTTACCTTTGTACATAACATAACACAAAACACATGACAATTACATATCAATAGTCACACTTTCAATGAACATAAAATATGTATAATACCCATTAGTCATCGTTGCATACCTACATAAACATTTTTAATTTTTATGATGACCTGTTTTACCTTTGGACATAACATAACACAAAACACATGGCAATTACATATCGATGGTCACACTTTCAATGAACATAAAATATATAGACTACCCATTAATCAGCATTGCATACCTACATAAACATTTTTAATTTTTATGATGACCTTTTTTTACCTTTGGACATAACATAAGACAAAACACATGGAAATTACATATCGATGGTCACACTTTCAATGAACATAAAATATATAGACTACCCAAACAATGGTTTTCTTATTCAACTATATTTACCTATGGACACGCTTTTTAATTCTACGCTTACCAAATACTACATACAGTCACACGTATTTAAAGTTTCCAATATAATTGATCATATTTTGACACATGTAATAAAAATGCATATGACAATAAACCACTTAAACCGAATTCTTTTATTACTTTTAATATGTAGCCAATAAACACCAACCTATGGACACACGACTATTTTATGTGGCCATATTTGTTATCTTTTTTGACACATTAGATTTGATGTGGCCATATTTATTATCTTTTTGGACACATTAGATTTGATGTGTCCAATATGGCACAATCACACAGTCACATGTACAATTTCCTTATGTGACCATTACATATCTATAATCTCTAATAAAATAAACATCACATTCTTAAAACGGTAAATGTGGGTGATTGTATCATTTGGTCACATTGAAGTCCAGTGTCACATTTTTGTAAATAAGTGTGGTCATTGTTTTGTTTCTCCATAAAATGGTCACACAAACTAATTTACATGTATCCATACACGTTCTCGAAATTTCATAAGTGCCCTTTGGCCACACTTTTTTTTAAAATGTCGCAAGCGTTTTTCGATCAAGTGTGACCAATGTGCGATTTTGTACTAGTGTTAACTAAGATCTCTAGGTTTTGTTCTACCATTCCCTTTGTTCATCTCTCATTTCGATAAAAAAACCAATCTCATATCAAGAGTAATATATATATATATATATATATATATATATATATATATATATATATATATATATATATATATATATATATATATATATATATATATATAGGTAAAAAGCTAGAAAAGGCCTAGATGTTTAAGTACGATGTTAAACCTAGTATTTTTTTAAAGTACAATGTTAAGTTAGAGAGAAATCAAAGTATGATGTTATAGTTCACCTGCTGGAATAAAGAATATTAAACAGGATAGGGAAGATAAACACGTAGTATTATGAGAAAAAGGGCTTGAGCATTGATTTGGAAAATTTAAAGAAAATAAAATATTATTGGTATAGACTAATGTGATTTGTTGCTTAGACAAACCATAACCCTTTGTAGGTCTACACATTCCCAATAAATCCTGACATGTAAAATACAAAGACACCATGGTCAAATATATAATTAGACATTTTGAAAAGAGGTATAAACACCATCACTATTCTCTATTTTATATTAAAGAGGGTAAATTATATTGGTCTGTTATCCAATCATCTGAAATCTGTAATGTAAGCATGTGAATTATAGTTCTCATACATAATCACCACATGCCTATTTAGTATAATCTAAGCAATAGTTGCATACCTGAAATAGAGTTTTACCGAACTCAACATCAGACTTTGGTGCTTCAACCACCATAGTAGCCTACAAAACTGACATAATCAAAATCCAACAGCCAAAGAAAGTGTTAATGTTAGCCATGGAAAAAGAAAATCATCAAAACCAAAACCTTCTTATTACAAATATTAAACACCAAATTAAAATATTAAAAATAAACAATCAAAATGCTTTAGAGAGAAAAAATGAATGAAAAGATGACGCCTTGTTAGTAGCTACAATACACAGTAACTCATTTGAATCTCTAGAAAGTAAAAGATGAACAACTTGTAAATGCAAAATCTCATTCTCAAGTGTTTAGATATTTTGAAATTAATCAGAAGACGTGAATACGTGGCAATGGTGCAAATCAAATAAAAATTAATCATTGAAACTGTATCTAGCTTGATAAAATTCCTCAGGGGGCTTTCTTGAAGCATTAGAGAGGGTAATCGTTTTTTTAGTGATTAATTCGTAAATATTAAACTCTGAACTTATGATTACAGTTAAAGAATGCGGTTTTCCATACGCCGACTTTTGAGGCTTCAAATGAGAGACGAAGGCAGTAGCGTGGAGAAAAGGGGGAGCGGTGGTGGTATAATCGATGGCCTTTGATTCCTCAGTCTTCAATTAATGGAGGCCTATATAATCTCCCAATAGTGTATCTTGCCACTAAAGGTCCCACTGAATGTGCAACGAAAGAAATCTAACGACCTGCAATTTCGCGAGGCGTAGATCATGAGACGGTGGGGGGTCGTCGGTTTCCTCCTTCATTGGTGCCAGTTCTATATGTGGCATCTCTGTCACAAGAAATCAGAAGCAATGAAGGAGGCTATATACTAGTACATAATAGATTTTTTAGAGAGAGAAATAGGAAAATGAGAGACGGTGGTGGTATACAGACCGGATCGACATACCTCCTCATAATCCGACTCTCTCCGTCGGCAAAGTCTACTGATAAAACTCGACATCCGGCATCTGCTTCCTTTGGAGGGCAAGGGTATTTCCATGGGGATAAAAGAGATATTGGGGAAGGCAGAGGAGGCAAGTGAAGGCCGGTTGTTTCAACATTGAAGTGGTTGAAAAAACATGGCAAGGGAAGACGAAATACGTGTAAGAAAAACATAGAAGAACCCCACCAAAAACAAAACCACCCCCGTATCCCCCCACACTCCAACCATACTTCTAGAAAACCTGTTGAGTTTTAAGAACCTAACTGAGAACCTAAATAAAAATAAAAAGCAAGATAAAATATTCTTTCATAACTGATTTGTTTCTCCTTCTATTCAACAACATATTTTAAAAATAAATGTTTAAAAAATGTTAGAAAGATACAAACGTTATAAGAGAGAGATATTTTGAAAATTGACATATTTACCTTATATTTATCTTAATTGCTTGAATATCTCATTTAAATTAGGGATCAAATCTATAAAAGAAAAAGGTTTTGTAATTATAGCCATAGATTTGATCACTTTAATGCACCAAGATCTCTTCTTACTCTACTTACAAAATATCCCATTTACCATATCTCATATATCTGTCTCTTTCTCTCTCTCTCTCTCCATATATATATATATATATATATATATATATATATATATATATATATATATATATATATATATGTATATATATATATATATATATATATATATATATATATATATATATATATATATATATATATATATATATATATATGTATATATATATATATATATATATATATATATATATATATATATATATATATATATAGAGTTAGGATCTTTTGAGAACCACAAGTCCCCCGAGAACCCGAGAACTCCCAAACCGATATTTTTTTCAAAAAACCGACCCCATAGGCCTCTAAAACGCACATATCTAAGACTTTTCGAAAAAAAAAATTCCAAAAAAAACGACTTTTTTTTTTGAAAAAAATTTGCACATGTACAAAAAAAAAACTTTGCACATGTGCAAAGTTTTTTATACGTACATTTTTTTTCAAGTTTTTTTTATGGATGTCTTTCTAACATATATTTAAGGCGTTCTGTAAAAAAAAATTTCAAAAAAAAGTGTACGTATAAAAAAGTTTGTACATGTGCAAAGTTTTTTTTTTTGCACATGTGCAAATTTTTTTCAAAAAAAAAAAATCGTTTTTTTCGGAAAAAATTTTTTTCGAAAAGTCTTAGATATGTGCGTTTTAGAGGCCTATGTGGTCGGTTTTTCGAAAAAAATATCGGTTTGAGAGTTCTCGGGTTCTCGGGGTGAAGTTGGTTCTCAAAAGATCCTAAGTCTATATATATATATATATATATATATATATATATATATATATATATATATATATATATATATATATGTATATATATATATATATGTATATATATATATATATATATATATATATATATATATATATATATATATATATATATATATATATATATATATATATATATATATATATATGGAAGTGCAAATGAGACGATGCAAATTTTGTGAGACGGGGGAGACTCAATCCTAGCCACTCATTTTGGAGATAAAAAAATTAAATAGACAATCAAAAAGCTAAAATAAAACATCAAAAGAGAATTCGAAAAAAAACTGACACAGAGTGTCAAGCGCACAACTCCCCGGCAACGGCGCCAAAATTTGACACGTTGCAGTCGTTGATACGGTCAAAAATACAAGATTTAATACGTTACGAGCACGCTAGCTAAGTGAAAGTAAGGGTCGATCCGTGGAGTCACCGGTTGAATCTGTGTCAGAAATTAACCAAACTATAGTGTCACTGTATAGCTGGTGGCGTTCCATACACTTCACAAAATCCGAATAAAACGAAAATATAAAAAACATAAACTTGCATTAACTAACTTCAAATCCCGATCCCAATCGACAAAACGTTCTGACCCCGAGGTAATAAGAATCGTCCGATAACAAACAAACAATCAAACAAGAAATAAACGTAAACCGAGACCAAAACAGTAAAATAACTGAAATCGAATGATTGCATTTATACTAAAAACATAACTGAGCCGAATGTTCCTGAGTAGGTCTGAAAATCCAGAATCAACACGATCCAGCGGTTCTACAATCCAGAATCGTTGGAAACGCACGATAAACAAAATCGAAAAATACGAAAATAAACTAAAACTATGAAAATACCAACTAATGATCGCTGAAATCCAAAAATACGAGTCGACGGGGCCTGAGTTCCACTCCAAGGTCAGGTCTTCGCTCCTGAAACACGAACTGAAAGCCTCTATTTATAGTTGCGAAAATTGACCATCGGCTCCGCGAAGGAGTGAAATCTGCGGCACGTCCTTATCTATAACCCCGATATTCGGTTTTTGAATGTCATACTTCTGATCCATTCCTTGACTTTCCGCGGCGCGCGTGTCTTGTCGTCCGCAACGGATGTGTGTTTTTGCCTGAAAGTGGACTTCCTTCCAAACTTCACCATTTTGTACGCGTTTAACCCCTGTATTGTATATATTTCCCACACAAGCACTAGACACAAAAATGTGAGTATATAACAGTTTATGAATATTTCACTTAGAATAGGGCTCAACGATGACTAAAATACTTGATATTACTAGGCGTCGTCAGGCTACTACATCACGAATGATGGAATCCAACCGAACCCTTGCAAATTCTGAGACCTGGTAGACATTATTGGATTAGGTGTCTAAGCCATTACTAATAATTAGTATTTACCTAATTAATAGTAGCAAAGTCCATTTGGGTTGCCCTCATAGTTGGAGTTTTGGTAGAAAGTTCAGTATAGAGAAAGATTGATTTATTATATGATTAATAAATCAATAGAAATAAAATAAATAGTTTATTAATATATTAAAGTGATAATATATTAATTAGAAACTATATTAATTTATTAGAAATTAATCTGGAATTAATTGGAATTAATTTGGTGATTAATTTAATTAATTAAAGGTGCGGGGACAAAAAGTGTAATTATTCAATAGTTGAGTAAGTGACATTTTTAGCAACATTATAACTGGTCGAAATTATATATTAGATATATATATTACGAAATTAATAAGAGATAAATAGGTTTGAATTAATAAGATAAAGGTTTATCTTGATTTGAATTCACAAGGTTTATCTCTAAAGGCTTATCTGGTTATCTGCTGGAGGCTATAAATAGGGAGCCTCAGACCACCAGAAACCTGCACCATTCTCACCTATTCTCTCTGGAAATTTCGTGACCCTCCTCTCCTGCTTGGGTGTGATCTCATTTGAGGCAATATACTTTTGTTGCTTTGCTTCCAAGAAATTCTAAAGGTTAGTTATTTCTGAATTATTTTCTTTAGTAATTTTTCTTATGGCCTTTAGGAATTAATTATATGTTCAAAGATAGAAAAAATTGATCCTTTATAGGTTGCATGTGAACTTAGGGTTTTAGTTCATAGATTTGCAGAAATCCTTTCAGTGGTATCAGAGCTATTTGTTGTTTTCTTATAATAGTTTTCCTAAAAATTAGGGTTTAAAGCTTATAAACACTAATCGGCCATTTTTGATTTTAGGGTTTAGGGTTTTCGAAACCCTAGCCCCTCCCCTTCTTTTCGATTTTTTTAATTAGGGTTTTAGAAGGTATTCTATTTTTGGTAACTTTAATTATTTAATTAAATAGATAACCATAAACTCATTATTTGTTAATTTCGAAAATTAGGGGCTTAAGATAGGTTTAAATTAATTTGATTAACTTGTGATACCTATCTAGATTTAATTAATTTAAGTAATTGTTTAATTAAAAGATAAGTTCAATAATTTAAAGGTTTAAATTTAATTTTTAAATTAATAGTTAATTTTCGAAAAATTAAATAGATAAAGCAGAAATATTTTAAAAGTTTAAAATACATCTTATATATATTATAATTAAAAGTTAATATTATATGTATAAGATAAATTGGTTAGCCAAATCAATAGTAGGCCTCATTCACGAAGCTGATCTATAAAGAGGGTATAAGGAGACTGCCTATAAAATGGTAATCTAATGGGTGTCCACTCTCACCCACCGTTCTCCTGATCAGTGGAGGGTCGTTAGCCGAACAGGTTTGATAGGACCGCTTAATCTCATTAAAAGTGTAATGTTATTAATCAAAGTACTAGAACAGCTTTGTAAAATCCCAATCTAGTTACTTTAGGGAAAATATGAATTGATGCTATTCCATGAAATTGCACATTGCACTTTATGAAACATTGGTGGTGCGTGTGTGGTTTACCGGCACACCAACAGGGGTTCATAAAGAGTTGCAATGGGTTTATCAATCTTATCATTGTTGATGGAGCGTGTGTGCTTTACCTGAAAGGTTTTCTGCAAACCATGAACTAATAACCTAAGTTCACATGCAAACTATGAGGATCTATGTTTTCTTCTAATTGAACATATAAAATTTTCCTAAAGCCACAAGAAAATTAACTAAAAGAATAAATCAGAAAAACTAACCTTTAGTTGTTTCTTGCATGCTAAGCAGCACTGTTGAATAATGTTTTTATGTTTTTATGTGACCATCACTGAAATAAGTCGAAATGTTTTTTAACAAATATTATCAGTATTTCAGGTTGCATGGATTCAAGATTGAACGTGAAGAAAAACAAAACACAGAAATCCAAATTGGTTCAGCGATCGCGACGCGACGGAAGACCCTGTCGCGACGCGAAGACCCATCACGACCCGACAGCACATTTGTCGAGACGTGAAGAGAAGCAAGACAGAAGACCAAAATCCTACAGCGATCGCGACGCGACGGCAAGGGTGGTCGCGACGCGAAGGCTCCAACGCGACACCACCAACTTTCTAATCGCGAGACTACCAACCTAACGCACTAACCAGTGGCCGACCAAAAGCACTCGACAGCCGCACCTTCGCGACGCGACGCCATGCCTGGTCGCGACGCGATCACTGTTTTCAGCAAGTATAAATAAGAAGCTCACCTCTTGCCATTCTTGTGCAAAAACCTTACTATACACATTCAAGCACCAATACATCAAGATTACCCCACGTCCAAAGAGCAAAAAACCTGCCAAAACTCTCTAGAAAACTCTTTTCAACCAAAGAAAATCCACGTCCAAACAAACACCAAACAAAACCGCTACACCCATACTCTACCCGACACCAAACAAAACCTCTACCCAACACCATACAAAACCTCTACCCGACACCAAACAAAACCTCTATCCAAACCAAAAACAAAACCTCTACCCGACACCAAACTTCAAAGCTCTAAACAATCTCAACCCGAATACCAAACTACAAAACCTACACACCCTCTACCAAATACATACACCACGAAAACTAAACCACAAAAACCCCATGCATCTCAATTAAACCGACACCAAAAACCCATTTCACCAAACACCAAAAACTACCAAACCTCATCCTACCGTAAAGAACAAGAATCGACGCTTCAAAGAAAACACCATCTTCCTCAGCTATCGATAAGTTCTTTTGAAATTATCTGTGTCGTTATTGATTTATTTAAACTGTTATAAATCAACTATACCAGATATCCAATACATCCGAATTGAACCTTGAAAACTAAAACATATGTGGACTGTATTTAACCGAGACATCTAACTTCTAACTTCTAACTTTTTATTTATTGTAAAAACACTTTATCGTTGATAATGGCGTTTATTACATATAACCTCTAACTTCTAACATTTACTTTATTTACCGCATTTTGTCTAGTTTAGATTTACCGCTTTATTTTGTTTCTTTATAGCTTTAGTAACTTAATTTTAGTTTATTTTTATTCCGCATATAATAGCCAAAATACATATCTGTCACACAGTAATCGGCTTAAAAACCTTATTCGTGGAGATCAGTTAGCGCATATTTTCAACAATTGGTATCAGAGCTCGTGTGATTTAATCTGAAATTTTTGTCGAGAACTTTTGTGTAGCGTTTTTATAAACCACCAATAAGTTTCCTTTAAAAATTTCATCTTAATATCACTTGTTGATCAAAAAAAAAAATTAAAAATATTTAAAAAAAAAAACAACCCAAAAATGTCTTCCACAACCTACTCAAGATCTCCATATGTCATCGATCAGGTATGGTCTATGATCTCAGAAATCGGTCTTTCAAAAACACCATTTGAGTCCCACATGACTAAGATTGAGAACAGTTTGAAAGCTGATCTCAAACTATATCATGACACAATAGTCAAATCTGACATCTACAAATCTGAATTACAAACATTGCAACTCAGATTTGGAGAATCAACAACGACTAAAAACAAATTGGAAAGAGACGTTGAAAGAAAATCGGAAGATTATAATCACGTCTTAGAACAATTAAATGAAGCTCTAAAACAAAAAAAGGACTTAAAAATACAAAATCAATTTGTTTTTCCATCTGAAATAAAAGATGCCTTAGAAATAGAAGTCCTTCAGTTAAAAATAAAAATTCAAGATTTAACTGACAAAAACAATGGTTTGATTCTAAAACTAGATGATTTTTCAAAACAAATCAAAATTCTTGAATCCGAAAATCAAAGATTTCAAGGAAAACTGGATTCTATCAATATTGCTAGAAAGCTAAGTGATGATATTTTCATCAAAGCAACATCCTTAGGATCTGGCAAAATCGATACAAATTACAGACCTGGATTAGGAAGAGAATCCTTCGAAATCGAACAAGCCAAACAAGAAACCAGGACTAACAGTGAAAACTCTGAATCGACTCTAACAGATCTATCCTCATCTGTTAATGAGGAAAATTCAGACGACGAAACAGTTATCAACTGTAACTCAGATGATACTGATTTCACTGTTTCCAAAAGATCTTTCACTAGTAGGTCTTCAACCCACCAAATCCAAATTACCAACCAAAACTCCTTTTACGAGAAAGGCAGTACCTCTAAACCAATTGCTCTTCAAAAGGAACAAGGCAAACCCAAAGTTTTCAAACAAACCCAAAAGAAACCTTTGAAACCAGCCTCCTTGCCACAAAAACAAAAAAAATTTCAAAACCATCCTCATCCCAAAAACAAAGAAAGGTTATCAGACAAGTCATTACATAAAGGATACCTTTCACACAATCAGAAATCTTTCCAGATGACAGGTTTTCAAAAACAAATCTTAAATTGGGAAAATCTGATAAGTCAAATCAAGCCTCAACCACTTCGTCCAATTAACAGAAACCATAATGATTTCAAATCACCGAAAACCATTAACAAATCAGGACCCACCATGGTTTGGGTACCTAAACTTTCTGTCTAATTGCAGGTACTTTGTGCTGGAGAGACCAAGGATGACACATGGTATATCGATATTGGCCGTTCCAAGCATATGACAACAAACCACAGCCTTCTACAAGACTTCAAACCCACACTACCTCCTATGCAGAAACTTCACAATCAAACCAAAATGATGCGGATCCAGTCGAGGGGGAACCACCAAAACCAGAACCCTCCTAAAACACCCCAATCCACCTGTCCAAATAATCCCAATGCATTATTTATAGGAAAACCACCAAAACCAAATTCCTCTTTAAACAATCCCAATCTACCTATCCAAAATGATCCCAGTGCATCATTTATGGGGGAACTCTCGTTACCCCATTCTCACCCCAAACCAAAATTTTCAAAAAAAAAACATCCACATAATCAAAAATCAAAAAAAAATTAGGATAAAGTTTTATCTTTTTAAATCTTTACAAAACCAGGTGATTAACATCTTCTTGACTAAATTTTCAGATACTTATGCTCGATGAATGTTCTCAGTAATATTGATTCTTAATTAAAGAGAAGGTTCAAATTTCAAACATTTTTGTTATGTACATTCTCCTATTCCCTTTGAATTTATTTCAATTATAACGATTTTATCTATTAAGGGACATAAGATCAGGAGATTCAGATGAAAACCAAACCCATGTGAGAATTTGTGCCTCGTCTTTAACCACTAAGTGGAATTCATTTCTGTGAGCAAAGGTGTTTTCATTATGACTTATAGGATTTATACTCTTATACCGTGATGCTAGTCTCATTTTTCCTTAGATATCAAAATGACCAAGGACGATACATTCATTTCCTTATATATATATTAGACAAACTGTCTATTATATCACCTATCCCTATCCTCAATCAAACCACTTCAAAAGAAAAGATTCATCATCTGGCATAACAAATCCGACAATTGAAGAAACGCAAACCCATATCCAACAAATGATGTCAACAAATCACAATTGGTAACCACATCAGATATCTTTTACACAATGTGTATTCGCACAAATCAAGAAAAGATAAAGACAAAGGTGAACACTTCATCAAAGAAAAGGAAGATTTACAACAACAATCCATCAAGACAGACATCTCTCAAACAACGAATTCTCAAAAGCTTTATCACATATAGCTGTCAAAACCAAAGATTTACCGGGATACTGTAGCCTTCATAATTGAATATTCTTAGTTGCAAACTGCACTATGAATATTTCTAAACCCCTCTACATGTATTTCCCGACGGAGAGAGAGTGAACATCAATGTCATGAATGAAGAAACCCTCTGAGTAATGCCGAAACCAGTCTTATGTGATTGATTATCTAAAATGAAGACCAAGTGACTAAAGTATATAGGTATAAATCCACATTAAGCATAAGTCAACACCTTCAAACTGAGAGATATCACTCATCTTTAGTGATTATACACCAGTTCTGCACCCAGAACAAACAAACACCTCAGTCAAGTGTGAGCTATACCTATGAGAGTTCATCTGAATCGACCTATTAAAATCACTTGTCGTCTTTATAAATGCTATAAAATCTTAAGGAATACTATGAAAATGCATATACAAAAACCTTTTGATAATCAAACTCGAAACCTTGATTCAGAAACAAATATTCTTGACAAACATTTTTCAAAACATAAGTAAAGTCTAGTCACACTCTTTCAAAACAAGTGATATGGTTTTATAAATGTCTTATCCAAATTTCAAGAATTTCAATCAAACATTTTTCTCCTCATTTCATTAATGATCACATAGGGGGAAATTGTTGAATAATGTTTTTATGTTTTTATGTGACCATCACTGAAATAAGTCGAAATGTTTTTTAACAAATATTATCAGTATTTCAGGTTGCATGGATTCAAGATTGAACGTGAAGAAAAACAAAACACAGAAATCCAAATTGCTTTGCGATCGCGACGCGACGGAAGACCCTGTCGCGACGCGAAGACCCATCACGACCCGACAGCACATTTGTCGAGACGTGAAGAGAAGCAAGACAGAAGACCAAAATCCTACAGCGGTCGCGATGCGACGGCAAGGGTGGTCGCGACGCGAAGGCTCCAACGCGACACCACCAACTTTCTAATCGCGAGACTACCAACCTAACGCACTAACCAGTGGCCGACCAAAAGCACTCGACAGCCGCACCTTCGCGACGCGACGCCATGCCTGGTCGCGACGCGATCACTGTTTTCAGCAAGTATAAATAAGAAGCTCACCTCTTGCCATTCTTGTGCAAAAACCTTACTATACACATTCAAGCACCAATACATCAAGATTACCCCACGTCCAAAGAGCAAAAAACATGCCAAAACTCTCTAGAAAACTCTTTTCAACCAAAGAAAATCCACGTCCAAACAAACACCAAACAAAACCGCTACACCCATACTCTACCCGACACCAAACAAAACCTCTACCCAACACCATACAAAACCTCTACCCGACACCAAACAAAACCTCTATCCAAACCAAAAACAAAACCTCTACCCGACACCAAACTTCAAAGCTCTAAACAATCTCAACCCGAATACCAAACTACAAAACCTACACACCCTCTACCAAATACATACACCACGAAAACTAAACCACAAAAACCCCGTGCATCTCAATTAAACCGACACCAAAAACCCATTTCACCAAACACCAAAAACTACCAAACCTCATCCTACCGTAAAGAACAAGAATCGACGCTTCAAAGAAAACACCATCTTCCTCAGCTATCGATAAGTTCTTTTGAAATTATCTGTGTCGTTATTGATTTATTTAAACTGTTATAAATCAACTGTACCAGATATCTAATACATCCGAATTGAACCTTGAAAACTAAAACATATGTGGACTGTATTTAACCGAGACATCTAACTTCTAACTTCTAACTTCTAACTTTTTATTTATTGTAAAAACACTTTATCGTTGATAATGGCGTTTATTACATATAACCTCTAACTTCTAACATTTACTTTATTTACCGCATTTTGTCTAGTTTAGATTTACCGCTTTATTTTGTTTCTTTATAGCTTTAGTAACTTAATTTTAGTTTATTTTTATTCCGCATATAATAGCCAAAATACATATCTGTCACACAGTAATCGGCTTAAAAACCTTATTCGTGGAGATCAGTTAGCGCATATTTTCAACAAGCACAAGTGTCCTGCCTCAAATGAGATCACACCCAGGGAGCCAGAGGGATAGGTCACAAAATTCTAGAGAGAAAATGAGTAGAATGAGGCGCATAAAAGGGTTCCCCAGGACCCCTATTTATAGTTTTCATTTGGCCAGCAAATAAGCCTATAGAGATAAACTTTTTGAATTCAAATAAGACAAACCTTTTATCTTACAATTCAAATCTATTTATCCTAATATATCAAAATCGAAATTATGGTTTGTCCTAACCAAAATTTCGCTGAACAATATAGCTGCTAAAATTGTCACTTACTCAACTATTGAATAATTACAATTCAGCCCCTACACCTTTAATTAATTAAATTAATCACCAAATTAAATCCAATTAATTCCAGATTAATTTCTAATTAATATATTATCACTTTAATATATTAACAAACCATTTCTATTATTTCTATTGATTTATTAATCATATAATAAATCAACCTTTCTCTCTCTTGGAACCCAAATGGACTTTGCTACTATTAATTAGGTAAATACTAATTATTAGTCATGGCTTAGACACCTAATCCAACAGTCTCCCAATTGGATAAGTCTATGACTATAATTACCAATTTAACCTCTAATTAATCAGCAAACTATAGCTTCCTAGAAACTGCTGCCGAACTCTGACCTAGTCAGTTCTGTCCATAGATAAGTGATCAAATGATCCTCCGTCCAACAAGATATTTTCAGACATGAGACATGGATTGAGATCAATCACTGTCTGACACAATGTTTCCCGATTTTCGATTTTGCTTATGACTTTTAGACTTCTAATTGAATGAATCAATTCAGTTCTGGCTGGCCAGCACTTCAGTCAACTTCAAAATCATCGAGTGGCCAACAGATATCTGTTTCCCGTCAGGGTCAAGGGACGAATAAGCTTCGACTCATATGTTATATCTTTTACTCGACAAATCACTCACAACAGCACGTTTTATAACACCGAGTTACCGATGCGTTTTCGTACTATCAATGAGCAACCTCCTTACAAATTATAACTCATATCTCTCCACTTCAAGACCATAAGATATTATCGTCTCAACATTGCTTGTGATGTAATCCATGAAGCAATCTATTGAGCGTGGGTTTATCCAATACTTAAATCTCCATTTCCAAGTACTCATGAACGTTGCAGCAATCTTATTGCAATGTCTAACTCCTTAGACAATCTACAAACCAATTCATGACAGTCTTCCTTCATACTTACTCCCTAAAAGTTTGAGCGACTGTGGATATTTGAGTAATCCAATTACTCAGGAAGTAAACATGCAAAAGCGAAACATAAAATCTGACTGGCAGCTACTCCTGCTTATTACCAAGTCTCCACGAGGTAATCACCAAGTCGGATTTATCATAACTATTATCGGTTTCTTATTCTCTTTTAAACTTTCAATTCAAACCTTTTATATAATGTCTATTATGACCTTTTTCACTCTTTCTATGTATCCAAGTGTCTAACACTTATACACTTTATTGTAGATAATCCAATCGGATACTCTTCCGATGATATCTCAATTTGTCATTCTGTCATTCTCTCTCACAACTCCATTATGGTGATGTGTACTGTGACTACCCATAGTTCTCGGGGTCTATAGTCTACATGACTACACCCTAATACTATTTCGAGGTATCATGATGTGCCGGTGAACCACACGCGCTCCATCAGAAACCTACGAAACTCTTTAACCATGAAGTCCTATAGCACCAAGTCCTGGTGTAACCAATTACTGATTTGAAACTCCTTTCAAATCGTTCACCCAAATCATTTCCCAATGATTTCTCACGTGTGTTCAAAATCCAATTAGTACTCTCAGCCAGGTCATATCCTGAAACCAACTTACCATGCTCTAAGCATCAAGTCATCAGGATATGTTCATAACACTTCTGATTGGTCCAAGAGGCTCGTGTAACCTGACGTAATCTCATTCCAAACCCTTTCGGAATCCTAAGATTTCCAATAATCCTTGTGTCATGATTTCCGGAAACCATTTCCTTTTGGAGACTCTTTCTTATGCATCTTGAATCCCATCAAGATCATATTCTCAACAGGTAAGTCTATATGTGTCAGTCTCATCTATCCGATAGATGTCTGTGAACTACGTGAGTATGCTGCACCATCTTTGTTTCTTTCATGCCAATTCATTACACTTTGCAATGACGGGAAACTCCTTTCCTGGGGTTATGCATCTTGAATCTCATCAAGATCATATTGGCAGAATTCTGATCTATCTAATAGATATTCACAACCACCTGAGTATGTTGTATCTCTTAAAGTCTTTCATAGCGAACCGTTTCTTAACACCAAGTCATTACACTTTCTAATGATAAGAGACGTTTCCTAGAACCAGTGTATAAGCCACACACAATGATAGCAGATAACAACGATACTCCCACTCGCTTTGACACGGTTATATGACTCTTTCGTACTATTCACAAAATCCAGAACTTTTGGCACATTTTGCGAAACCGAAATCCAAACCTTTCTGACATATTAATGGAAATCTTTCAGGCTATTCACAAATCCAAACCTTTTGGCCTATTTTGAGAATCCGAATATCCTTTCTTGCGAGATGCCCATGAGACGAATCCCGGGGCCTTGTACTTTTTGCAATGGCCTGCTCTATGTGGGTCCCTATTAGTGTGCCGGTAAACCACACACGCTCCACTAACGACTCACACTATGCCATGCAGAATCCTCTCGGATTTCATCTTCTATTGAGAGTGCTTCTCTCGGAATCAATTGCTTGACTCCAAGTGATGACTCATTCAACCAGATGTTCTGTAAGTACATTTCTATGTTCCCTTCTTTTTATGATTCAATTACTCCCACTGGTTCCTAGACCAGTTGTAAAGATCAATCAATCCTGTCACATACACTGTATCTCGTGCTAATGTTCTCTTATTTGGCAGCAAACGGGCTCACCAGTGCTTCCAGTAGTCAGATTACTTATCTGTACCATCTTTAGTGTTTTACCACTACTTGGTATATCACCCAGATCATAACTCCTTATGACGGTGACAATAACTACTGGTCAAGAGAAGAGAGAGTATTTCAGGTTTAACAGGAATCTGATTCCTGGTCAAGGCCCGGTGGTGACTAAAGGTTCTTTCACTTGGCTAATCCCTGAACTCCTTTAGGATTATTCTTACTCCCACCGTTCCTTAGAACATGATCTCTTTCTAAAAGAACTCTTCTTTCAAAGGATAACCGGGATAGCCAATGAAACGACATTGCTGATCAGTTTCAGGCTTGTCATGAGATTCAGACGAATGCTACATGACCTTCTATGTACCAGTGGGACGATCCCAGCATTACATTTCAGACAGTGTCGGGATAACCTACTTAGTCTAAGATATGGTCGGAATATGGCTTCTGTGGTCTGAATGGTTGAATATTCAATTCATTGAAATACTAATCGGAATTGTATCTTATACATTGAGGATCAAAACTATTTCGATCAATGCTCCATCATCTTCCCTAAGACACATTATAACGATTAATGTTGTTGGAAGAGGATAAACTGTGAAACATTTTCTCAGTCTATGTTGTCACTCAGGTTCTGTTGATATTATACTTCCTTTGAAATCCTTGAACACTTCAAGGTTCCAATCAATCGCTTATTCCGATAAGCGAAGCCATATTTGTCAAACTATTTGGCAAATATCAGAAAGTATAACTAATCGTGTTCTGTTCGAAGATTCGAGCAATACACATTAACTTATGTGTCTGTTGCTCAAAATCTTAAGGTCTTTTACATCCTATGTAAATTTTATGACTTTTGTTAATATTGTTCAAGACATGCAATCATCACCTGACTCCAAGTCAACTGATTCCAAAATCATATCCATTGGATCTTTGGGTGATTCCTTTCTTGTCACAATTAATTTTATTAAGCACTCAATTCATCATGTGACTCTAAGTCAAATGATTCCAAAGTCCTGTCCAACTGGACCTTTGGTTGAAGTGATTCTTATAAAATTCACTTTAACAATCATAAAGAACACAATTTATAAATCCATTCCCATTGGATGTATCAACATTCAAGTTATTACCATTTATGCCATTAACGCATTCACACAACATTTCGAGGATAATTAAAACAATCATGTTTTAAAAAATATTTTTGTTGAACCAGAATTATCCTCAGAACAATGTACTATGCGAATCCATGTCATAGGTAACTATAAACTAATAACAAGAACAAATATCTAGCTTAACTCCAAAACCGCACGAGCTCCAGATCCAATCCAAATATGCTCCTGTGCGACAACATCCCGCATCCTACAAAGTCCGTGCATACAGAGCAAATGTGAGAAATACATCCTGTATCAAGGAAATGAGGATCAGGTGTTCCGAGTTTTAAGATATTACTGAGTTTGCCAAACGGTTTGGCTTTGGAGCATTTCTCCAATCTTTCTGTGACTGTGTCCCACCTTATGGATTCCCAGTTTGAAACATCGAACAATGGGTCCGGACGATCCGGATCATTTCTTGATGCACCTTAAAACTGGACTCAATCCTGAAGTAGCTGAATCATTATATGCTTCACCATGAACGACTCATACATAGTCAACATCGAATGCATTTCCACGATTGTCTTATCCGGTTACCCTTTCTATTCATCTGGATGAACAGATCAGCGAGTCGAGCTAATGCTTAACTCCTGATCACAAAGGGAAACCAATTTTATAATGTTCGCCTATGTAACCCTCAATCTTGGGAACATGCAAATTGGTGCAACTTCCTTCTAGCTTGCAACTTCAAGCTCTTTGAAGATCCTAGTTCGTTCCTTTTTCAACCAATTCTCGGAACCTTTCCTCAACCAGCTGTGCTAACTTATCTGACCCCAGGAATTCTAAATCCCTGCGGAACTCGGGCTCAATGATCAATACCATAAGGCAACGAACTTCCTTGGACTCAATAGTCAAGGAGTCATGCTCATCACAAGCTGCTGTGTGATGTCATGTTTGGGAGCGGACACTTAGTCGGATATGGTTTGCCAGCAAAACTAAGAACTATTATCTAATTGCAAAGCCAGACCACATAGTTCAGGCCAGTCGGCTTTACCATACTTAACAGGTGCGTTCTGAAACTCTCAGAAATGGGTGAAGGAGGGGAAGGAAGAGAATTACACTTTCTTCAGACATATATAAAACTTGAATTTATTCGTTTAATTTATCCTTTTAAATAATTACCCAATATATATTATTTAACAAGGCTAGGATCCAAAATACCCCAACGATGCTACGAAGAGGGATGCCGTAGTCATAACATAGTGGTCATTAAGGTAGATAACTTTTATCAATTTCAGTCTTATGAAATTCCTAGATCTGTGAGATTCATTGAACTGTTCAATGACATGTTTAATCTCAGATATGCCCCACCGTTTGTGACTGGGATGCTAAGGATCACAAACCGAGTGTAAATAACCAAGCAAATTAGCTTGGTACTCTCGGGGTCAATTACCATCTCAAATTGATGTGCCGTGTTGAAAATATAAAATATGATCACCACAAATAAAGGTTTGCACCGTTTATTGTGTGACAAATATATATATATATATATATATATATATATATATATATATATATATATATATATATATATATATATATATATATATATATATATATATATATATTAATGATAAATACGGAATAAATAATAAGAGTTGCAGAATAAAAATATATAATCTGATCGCCACAAATAAAGGTTTGCACCGTTTACTGTGTGAAAGATATATAAATAATATAAATTGCAGTAATTAAATGACTTAAAGCGATAAATAATATAAATGACTATAATTAAAAGACATAAAACGATAAATAATGTAAATGACTATAATTATATAAATATATATATATCAAGTAGGTTCGTCAATAGATTGACTGAACTGGTTTATAACAGGACTGTGGAACGACTGGTCTATCAAGTAGGTTCGTCAAATAAATTGACTGAACTCGCTTAGGGTTGGACTGGATTTCTAATAGACTGTGTCTCTATTTGTTCTTGTTTGATGATCTTGGTGATCTTGGTTTTCTTGTTTGATGATCTTGGTGTTCTTGGTGTTGATCTTGGTGTTCTTGGTGTTTTTCTTGGTGTTCTTGGTGTTTTTCTTGGTGTTGATCTTGGTGTTCTTGATGTTTTATGGAGAGTGTTTGGAAGGTTGGAAATAAGATGGTGGAAGTTGGAGAGGTTTTTGAGAGAGTTTTGGTTTATAATTATGTGTTGTAATGAAAAAATGGTGTAAAAAATGGTTATAAAGGGTGTAAAATGGGTTTTGGGTGGTTTTTGGATGAATTTCGGAAGTTTAGGGGTTGAAAATGAAAGATTTTGAGGCTAAAACCGACGGTCGCGTTCTGGGTCGACGCGCGGACCCTGATGTGAGGAGAAATGGTTCGGAGCGGTTCGGGTACGGGTCGGCCGGTGGAGCGGGTTAGGTCCGCGAAGATTTGTGAGTGCGTCGGGTAAGAGGGCGGACGCTGGGTCGGATCAGAGCGGTGCGGGTTCGGGTCCGGATATGGCGAAGCTGGGCGGGTCGCTGGAGTGGGCCGGATATTGGGCTGGATCTGTTGGGCTGGGCCAAACAGTTAGCCTGGTCCGATTTCTTTTGTTTTATTTAGTTTAAAAATGATTTAAAATCCAAAATAAATCCAAATAAATTAGGAAAAATCATTTTTAATTTATAAAATTAATTAAGTCTAATAAAATAAATTATTTAGAAAATATATTTCCAAAAATTCATTTTAAATAGATTTAATTTTATTTTATTTTATATTTTTCTTTGTTTTTGGACTTTAAAACTCTTTTTCTATTAAATTGCATCTTTTATCAAAATCAATTATTTAGAAAATAATTAAAATAACTATTTCCCAATAATCAAGTTTAATAAATGATAAATTTAACTCCAAGTTTTTTTTTAAAAATTATTTTCTTATTTTCTCGTTTAATCTCGAATCCTCGCAACCTGAAATAAACTGATAATATTTGTTAGAAAAAATAAAAACAGTTCATCTTATTTCAATGATGGTCACATACAAAAACATTTTTCAACAATTTCCCCCTATATGATCATTGATGAAATAAGGACAGATATAATCACATTAACAGTTTTAATATTGAAGATTTGAGATAAAAGTTTTGTCAATGATAAGATATATATAAAACCTTTGTAATTATTTTGAAAGTTTGTGACTTGGTTTTACATATCTTATGTTTTGAAAAAGATTTTGAAGAATGTTTGTTTCCGAATCAAAGTCTCGGGTTCGGTTATCAAAGGGTAGCCATATATGTATCTAAAGAAATTTCTTAAGATTTTATAGCATTATTTATGACGACAAGTGGTCTAACAGGTCAATTCAGATGAACGCTCATAGATATAGCTCACATTTCACTTGGATGTTTGGTTGTTCTGGCAGCAGAACAAGTTAATGATCACTAAAAATGAGTGATATCTCTCTCTGACGACTCACACTCATATTTGAGGTGTTCATCTATGCTTTTCCTGTAAAGTCACTTAGTCTCATTATTAGATAATCAATCACATAAGACTGGTTTCGGCATTACTCAGCGGGTTTCTTCATTCATGCCATTAATGTTCACTCTCTCTCCGTCGGGAAATACATGTAGAGGGGTTTAGCAATTTTCATAGTGCAGTTTGCAACTAAGAAATCTTTAGTGATGAAGGCTACAGTATCCCGGGAAATCCATTGTTGTTGCAGCTTCTTCTTTGATGGTATCCTGTTTGTTGATCAATATCGATTTATTGTAAAAAGATATTTTGTTTTATCATTGAGAAGTTGCTACAATTGAGAACAATTTTTTTTGTTTTTGTAAGAGTATCTGTCTTGAGTGATTGAGATGTTTGCTTTTCTGAAAAATGGTTAAAAACAAATTGCGGGATTTGATGATGTTTGTTTTGAAATAACCATTTGGTTGAAAATTTGTTTAACTTGGTATTTCTTCGGTGAGTGTTTTGACTTTCTTGTTGACTCGTCTTTGAGGATTGGATGTTGATAGATCTTTGTTTCTCCTTTGGCTTTCTTGTTGGGTATGTCGTCGTTTGGAGTCTTTTCATTTTGATGTTGTATTCATTTTTGGTTGGCTTTTATCTAGGTAGAGATAGGTGGCATAAAAGACATTTTGTCTAGTATGTAAGGAATGAATGTATCGTCCCTAGTCATTTTGATATCTAAGCAAAAATGAGACTGTGACAAGGTATAATCAGGTATACCTTAAAAGCAATAGTGACACACCTAAGCTCACAAGAAATGAATTCCACAATGATTTAGATCGACGAGGCACAAATTCTCACATGGGTTTTTGTTTTCATCTGAACCTCCTAACCTTATGTCCCTTGATTGTTTAAAATCGTCAATAATGAAATAAAATCGAAGGAAATAAAGTTATATACATTATGAAAAGTAGGAGATTTGAACCTTCACTCCAATTGAGAATCAATATGACTTAAAATCTTCATCGAGCATAAGCATCTGAAAATTAAGTCAAAAGACGATTAATCACAAGGTTCTATAAAAGCTTATTATGACAAGTCTTTTATTGTATTTTTGAAATTTTGATTTTCTGAATGTTTTTTGAAATTTTGGTTATTTGAATGTTTTTGGAAATTTTGGTTTTTAAGGAAAGATATGAAAATTATAAAAATCTAAAATATTTTTGTCTTTTGAAGTTTTGTAATTTTTTTTTGTTTTTATTTTTGAAATAAAGTAAACACACGTTTGTACAAACAAAAGGTAAAAGTTTAAGGATGGATGATATCTGGATTTAACATTCCTAGACGGCCTAGGAAGTATTGAAATTTTGTTTCATCGAGAGCCTTAGTGAAGACATCAGCAATTTGATCTTCGGTGTTTATGAAGTGTAATTCGATATGACCCTTTTGAATGTTGTCTTTAATGAAGTGATATCGAATATCGATGTGCTTTGTCATGGAATGGTGAACGGGATTGTGAGAAATGGCTATTGCACTGGTTGAGTCACAAAATATGGGAATTTGTGAAACTCTGAAGCCATAGTCACGCAGTTGAGTTTGCATCCATATGACTTGTGAACAACAGCTGGCGGCAGCGACGTATTCAGCTTCTGCTGTTGATGTGGATACACAACTCTGTTTCTTTGAAGACCAACCCACTAGACGACCTCCTAGGAATTGACAGCTACCAGATGTACTTTTCCTATCTAGCTTGCATCCTCCATAGTCTGAGTCGGTGAAAGCGTTCAGCAAAAAATCGGATTTAGCTGGATACCAAAGGCCAAGTTTGTGAGTGCCTTTTAGGTATTTAAAGATGCGTTTCACAGCAATGACATGGGATTCCATTGGATTTGCTTGGTATCTGGCACAGACACATGTAGAAAACATAATGTCAGGTCTGCTGGCAGTGAGGTATAATAGTGATCCGATCATTCCACGATATCTTTTCTGGTCAACGGGTTTGCCATTTAAGTCTGCATCGATTTTGTATCCAAAGGCCATTGGGGTTTTGGCAGTATTGGATTTGTCCATTGAAAAGCGAGTGAGAAGGTTTTTGGTATAATTCTCTTGGTTGATGAATATGCCATCATTGGACTGTTTGATTTAAAAGTCCGAGAAAAGTAGTCATCTCCCCAATCATGCTCATTTCAAATTTGCTCTTCATTAGATCTGCAAACTTAACACTCAAAGATTCATCAGTAGAACCGAAAATAATGTCATCAACATATATTTGTACGATTAAAAGATGCTTGTTAACGATTTTACGAAAGAGGGTTTGATCAATTGAACCTCTTTTAAAACCTGATTCTTCGAGAAATGTTGACAAGGTGGCATACCAGGCTCGGGGTGCTTGTTTTAAGCCATAGACAGCTTTTTGCAATTTGAAGCTATGATGAGGAAAGTTGGGATCTTCGAAACCTGGTGGTTGTTGGATGTATACTTTACGATCTAACTCTCCATGTAGGAATGCACATTTAACGTCCATTTGAAAAACTTTAAAGTTCTTATGTGCAGCATATGCAAGAAAGATGCGGATAGCTTCTATTCTGGCGACTAGAGCATATGTTTCATCGTAGTCTATTCCTTCTTGTTGTGAATAGCCTTTGACTACGAGACGTGCCTTGTTTCGACACACGACTCCTTGATCGTCAGTCTTGTTTCTGAATACCCATCTTGAACCTATGATAGTAACATCGGGTGGTGTAGGAACAAGATTCCATACGTCATTTCTTTCGAATTCAGCTAGCTCTTCTTGCATAGCTTTTACCCAGTCTGGGTCTTTGAGAGTAGTATGTATGGTTTTGGGTTCAGTCATGGATAGGAAGGCTCCAAATAAACATTCATTTGCAGTTGCGGCTCTAGTTTGGATGCCTGAATTGGGATCTCCGATGATTAGGTCAGTGGGATGGTTTCTGGTCCATTTTATTAAACGATTTTCTTCCGTTGTAATAATAGGATTTTCAGTATCCCATTGTTCTTCTTCAGTAGTTTCTTCTTGGAAGAGGTTTGAAGGTTCCCCCATAAATGTTGCATCGGGATTGTTTTGGATATTTGGGGATGGAGTGGTAAAATCTGGGTTGGTTAAATTTTGAGTGGTTAAAGGAGGATTTGGTGTTTGTTCTAATGAGGAAGTATGTGTTTGTGGTTCCCCCTCAACTTGATCTGCAACATTTCTGTTTCTTTGTGGAGTTCCTTCAGTGGGTGTTCCTGTAGGATCAATTTGAGTAGTTAGAATTTCAGAATTATAAGCAGTTTTAGGTTGTTCAAAAAGTAAATCAATATCAACTTCAATGTCTATGTCAGGAGATGGTGTTTGTGGAATTGGATTTTGAAAAATATTATCTATCATTTGTGAACCAAAATGTTCACGATCCAATTTTCTGACATAAAATTCATCGAAGTGGACATCGGTACTTTCTTCAATTACTCTTGTACGTTTGTTCAGTACTCGATAAGCAGCTGAAGAAAATGAGTAACCAAGGAAAATTCCTTCATCCGACCTTGATTCAAATTTTGAAAGGTGGTCTTTATTATTCTTTATGAAGCATCGACAACCAAAAATATGAAAAAATTTGATATTTGGTTTTCGGTTGTTAATGACTTCATATGGTGTTTTATGAAGATTTTTGTGAATTAAGGAGCGATTTTGTGTGTAGCAAGCTGTGGCAATTGCTTCTGCCCAGAAGTATTGTGGCAGATCAGCAAAGATGAGCATTGATCTTGCAGCTTCGCACAGTGTTCGGTTCCTTCTTTCAACAACGCCGTTTTGTTGAGGAGTGTAAGGGGCTGAGAAGTTGTGTTCGATGCCTTTGTTTTTGAGAAATGAGTCTAGAGTTATGTTTTTGAACTCTAAACCATTATCACTTCGGATTCTTTGAACTGGTCGTTTGAGCTTTAGTTCGATCTGTTTTATAAAGTTGATCATCTCTTATGGTGCTTCTGATTTTAGTCTTAAGAAAAAGACCCATGTAAATCGAGAGAAGCCATCAACTATGACAAGGACATACTTCTTCCCTTGTATTGTTTGGATTTTGGCGGGGCCACAGAGGTCTATGTGCAGCAATTCTAGTGGTTCGGATACACTAGATTCTGTAATGCTTTTGTGAGAGGATTTGGAAAGTTTTCCCTTTTCACAAGCGGCACAAAGAGTTTCATTGTCGAGCTTCAGAAGTGGCAGTCCTCGAACTAGATCATCGCCGATCAATTTGTTGATGTACCCGAAATTTAGATGGGAAAGGCGGCGGTGCCATAACCAACTAATATCTGCTGGGGCTTTGGATAGCAGACAAATATCGGGTTTACCATAAATAAGATCCATGTCTAGTGGATACATATTTCCGGCACGGTGTGAATCAACAATGATTTCTTTGGTGTTGGCGTCCATGATCAAGCTTCTTTGTTTGGTAAATAGGATTTCAAGATCGTTATCGCAGAGTTGAGAAACACTGATGAGGTTGTGTTTCAGGTCATCAACATAAGCAACTTTCTTTATGGTGAAGTTACCATTAGTTATGTTTCCATAACCTTTGATTTTTGCCGTCATATTGTTGCCAAAGGTAACGTCGTGATTGGTTTGGGTGGGTCTGAAGTCACGAAGGTAGTTTCTGTTTCCTGTCATATGCTTGGAGCAGCCACTATCAATGTACCATGTATCATCCTTGGGTTCTCATGCATTAGATCCCTGCAATTAGACAGAAATTTTAGGTACCCAGATCTGAATGGGTCCTGATTTGTTAGCTTTTGCTATTTTGGGTTTGTTGTTCAATGACTTTGGTTTATTGGGATAGAATGGTTGAGGTTTGATTTGATTTATCAAGTTTTCCCAAAATATGATTTGTTTTTGATAACCTGTGAGTTGATAAGATTTGTGATTTGGTGAACGATATCCTAGATGTGAAAATTGATTTGAAAAGTTTTCATGTGTAGGATGAGACGGGCGGTTTTGAAAAGATTTTTGATTATGATTGTTTAGAACTTTCTGATTTGAGTGTTTTTGAAAGTTATTTGAACGGTTAAAGGTGATATCAAGAAAGCGGTTTTCATAATGTTTTTGAAAATGTTTTGGTTTGGAAACTTGTTTTTGAGGTATGACGTTAGGTTGAACAGGTTTCTTTTGTTTGTTTTCAAAAACTTTTGGTTTGTTAAGTGGGGTTTTGATTGCTTCATTGGTATGTTTGATTTGTTGATTTGAAGAACTAGCAGAGTTTGATTTGGAAACATTGAAATCAGTATCATCTGGGCTACAGTTGATAACTGTTTCGTCATCTGAATCTTCCTCATTAACATATGTGAAAAGATCTGGTAGAGTTGATTCAGAGTTTTCACAAATTATCATGTTTTCTTGATTTTCTAGTTCTTTTTCAAAGGTTTCTCTACCAATTCCTGGTCTGTAACGCGTATCAAATTTTCCGGTACCCAAGTTGTTTGCCTTGGTGAATATATCATCACTGAGTTTTCTGGCAATTTTGATAGATTCCACATTCTGTATCAATATTTTGTTTTCAGATTCAAGAAAAGTGATTTGGTTTAAAGAATCAGTCAGTTTTTCATTTAAGATTTTGTGTTTTTCAGTTGACTCTTGAAAGTTTTGTGTCAACTGAATGATTTCCATTTCTAAAACATCTTTTGTTTCAGAAGAAATAACTGATTGATTTTTTAATTCCAATTCCTTTTTCTGAATTAGAGATTGATTTAATTGTTCAAAGACGTGATTGTAATCTTCTGATTTTCTTTCAACGTCTCTTTCCAATTTGGTCCTTGTTCTGGTTAATTCTGCAAATTTGAGTTGTAGGGTTTGTAACTCACATTTGAAGATTTCAGAATTAACCACTGTGTCATGGTATTTCTTGAGATCAGCTTCTAAACTTTTCTCAATTTTGGATATATGGGACTCAAAAATTATTTTAGAAAAACCGAGTTCAGAGATCATAGTCCATACCTGTTCTATGACATTTGGAGCTCTTGAAGTTGTACCAACTACGAAGCAGAAGTTGGATTGTGTCGGTTCATTGTCGGCTTCGTCTTCAGAGGTTGGCCAGTATTCCACATTTGGTTCGTGGATTGCCATCAAAGCTCTTTGGTTTTATTGGTTTTCCTTTTTATTTAACTCATTGGCTTTTTGAGCGTAGTATGCCGAGTCTTTGATTTTTGTCTTGTTTTTGGCTCGGCACTCTCTTGCGTAGTGATTAGTTCCTTTGCAATTGTGACAGATAATCACTTCTTCATCACTTTCATCCTTTTGACTTTTGATTGGAAGTCGTTTCGGTGCTTGAGTTTGGATTTGTTGGGAAGATTGGGAGGAGTTTTGTTGGAATCCAAGATTTTGGTTGTTTGAAAAACCATTATTTTGATTATTGTATCCTTGATTTTGGAATCCCCGGTTTTGGTTTTGAAGACCGTTGTTTTGGTTATTGTTTTGATGATTTGAGTTGGGATTGTTTTGAAATCCCTGGTTTGAGTTATTTTGGAAAGAGGGTCTTTGCGAATTTTGTCCAAAATGAGGTTTTGGTTGAAAACCTTGGTTGTTTTGATCAAATTGTGGTCTTGGTTGAAATCCAGAATTATTTTGTCCAAATTGTGGTCGGTTTTGAAAATTTGGTTTAAAATTCGATTGACCGTAATTTGGAATAAATCTTTGGAGATTTGTATTTGCAACCAAAGCACACAATTGTTGGTAGTCTGCTTCATCATTTAAATCAGTTTGATCAAAAGAGTTGTTCAAAAATGGTTGATTTTGAAACGATGTTTGATTAAAATGATTGGAGTTTTGTTCATGAAAAAGTGTTTGGTTTTGGTTTGATGTGGAAACGAGAGCAAGTGGTCCTCCAAAAGCTGTAGAGGTTGGTGGGTCAATCGAGGATTCATACGATTGAAGTTCTCCGTACAAATTGTATAGAGTTTCCGTATGAATGGCAGGATTTCCCTGAATGATGAGTTTAACCATCTTCCAGCTTTCGTAAAGATTGTTTAGAAATTTAAGATTGATCTCGTGCTGTGTCTTTTTGATGCCCAAGTTATTCAATTTTACCATGATAAAATTGAAGCTATCATTTGCATCATGGATGGTTTCTGATGAAAGCATCTTGAAATTATCGAATTCATTTAAAACGGATGTTCTTTTATTTCCAATAATTCTTTGATTTCCACAAAAACGGTTTTTTAAGTTTTCCCAAATTTGATTCGCAGTCAACAGTATTATGTCATCCATTTGACTTAAAATACTGTGGGGAATTCCGGACACAAGCTCCTTTTTGGCTTGGAGATTCAACCTTTTCTCGGTTTCAACACGAGTTGCTTGAGTTGTAGCAAGGGTAGACAAATCCTCTGAAGCAATATATGTTCCTTCTACACATTTCCAAACATTTTCACTTATGGAGTTAAGATGAAGATTCATACGGCCAACCCAAGAATTATACTCTTCGGGAATAAGTATGGGTGCCCGTGAACAAGATCCTAAACTGTTAGCAATAGAAACTGAGTTCATGTTGGAATAATTAGCAGAAGACATGTTTTTAAGATTTTTAATTTTAATTTAAAAAGAAGGATTTTTTAACAAGTGATATTAAAATGAAATATTCAAAGAAACGCTTATGGAAGGTTTTTATAAACGCTAACCAAAAGTTTTTCAACGAAAATTCAATATAAATCACACAAGCTCTGATACCAATTGTTGAAAATATAAAATATGATCACCACAAATAAAGGTTTGCACCGTTTATTGTGTGACAAATATATATATTAAAGATAAATGCAGAATAAATAATAAGAGTTGCAGAATAAAAATATATAATCTGATCGCCACAAATAAAGGTTTGCACCGTTTACTGTGTGAAAGATATATAAATAATATAAATTGCAGTAATTAAATGACTTAAAGCGATAAATAATATAAATGACTATAATTAAAAGACATAAAACGATAAATAATGTAAATGACTATAATTATATAAATATATATATATATATCAAGTAGGTTCGTCAATAGATTGACTGAACTGGTTTATAACAGGACTGTGGAACGACTGGTATATCAAGTAGGTTCGTCAAATAAATTGACTGAACTGGCTTAGGGTTGGACTAGATTTCTAATAGACTGTGTCTCTATTTGTTTTTGTTTGATGATCTTGGTGATCTTGGTTTTCTTGTTTGATGATCTTGGTGTTCTTGGTGTTGATCTTGGTGTTCTTGGTGTTTTCCTTGGTGTTCTTGGTGTTTTTCTTAGTGTTGATCTTGGTGTTCTTGGTGTTTTTTGGAGAGTGTTTGGAAGGTTGTAAATAAGATGGTGGAAGTTGGAGAGGTTTTTGAGAGAGTTTTGGTTTATAATTATGTGTTGTAATGAAAAAATGGTGTAAAAAATGGTTATAAAGGGTGTAAAATGGGTTTTGGGTGGTTTTTGGATGAATTTCGGAAGTTTAGGGGTTGAAAATGAAAGATTTTGAGGCTAAAACCGCCGGTCGGGTCGTGGGTCGCGTTCTGGGTCGACGCGCGGACCCTGATGTGAGGAGAAATGGTTCGGAGCGGTTCGGGTACAGGTCGGCCGGTGGAGCGGGTTAGGTCCGCGAAGGTTTGTGAGTGCGTCGGATCAGAGCGGTGCGGGTTCGGGTCCGGATATGGCGAAGCTGGGCGGGTCGCTGGAGTGGGCCGGATATTGGGCTGGATCTGTTGGACTGGGCCAAACAGTTAGCCTGGTCCGATTTCTTTTGTTTTATTTAGTTTAAAAATGATTTAAAATCCAAAATAAATTCAAATAAATTAGGAAAAATCATTTTTAATTTATAAAATTAATTAAGTCTAATAAAATAAATTATTTAGAAAATATATTTCCAAAAATTCATTTTAAATAGATTTAATTTTATTTTATTTTATATTTTTCTTTGTTTTTGGACTTTAAAACTCTTTTTCTATTAAATTGCATCTTTTATCAAAATCAATTATTTAGAAAATAATTAAAATAACTATTTCCCAATAATCAAGTTTAATAAATGATAAATTTAACTCCAAGTTTTTTTTAAAAAATTATTTTCTTATTTTCTCGTTTAATCTCGAATCCTCGCAACCTGAAATAAACTGATAATATTTGTTAGACAAAATAAAAACAGTTCATCTTATTTCAATGATGGTCATATACAAAAACATTTTTCAACATGCCAGTAACCCACACACGCTCCATCAAGACTGATAACTCCCGAGAAACCCATTGCCAGTCTTTATGAACCCCTATTGGTGTGCCGGTAACCCACACACGCTCCACCAACGTTTAATAAAGTGCAATGTGCAATTTCATGGATTAGCATCAAATTCACATTTTTCCTAAAGTAACTAGATTGGGATTTTTTTAAAGTGTTCTAGTACTTTGATCATTATACTTTTAATGATTAAGTGTTCCTATCAAACCCGTTCGGCTAACGACCCTCTACTGATCAGGCGAGCGGTGGGTGAGAGTGAACACCCATTAGACCGCCATTTTATAGGCAGTTTCCTTATACCCACTTTATAGATCAGCTTCGTGAATGAAGCCTACTATTGATTTGACTAACCAATTTATCTCATACATATAGTATTAACCTTTAATAATATGTATAAGATATATATTTTAAACCTTTTAAAATATTCTTGGTTTATCTTTTAAGTTTCCGAAATTTAACTATTAAATTTCAAATTAAATTAAAATTTTAAAATTCAATTTAATTATCCTTTAATTAACAATTAATTAAATTAATTATATCTTGATATTTTAAACATTTTAAAATATTTTAGGATTTATCCTTTTAATTTTCGAATTCAACTATTGAATTAAATTAAATCCTTGAATTATCTTTTAATTAATAATTAATTAAATTAATTCAAATGTAGATAGATTTTTCCAAATTAATCAAATTAATTTAAAGCTATCTCAAACCCCCTAATTTCGAATTCAAACAATGGGTTTAAGGTTATCCATTTAGTTAACCAATTAAAGTTACCAAAAATAGAAAACCTCCTAAAACCCTACTAGGCATTTTTGAAAAAATACTAAGGGGGGGATTAGGGTTTCCAAAACCCTAATCCTAGAAATCGATCCATGCAGTAATTAGGGTTTATGAGCTTTAAACCCCAATTTTAGGAAAAACAGTTATAAATATTCAATAAGAAAACAAGCCAAAAGCTGTGATACCATTGAAAGGTTTTCTGCAAACCATGAACTAATAACCTAAGTTCACATGCAACCTATGAGGATATATGTTTTCTTCTAATTGAACATATAATATTTTCCTAAAGCCACAAGAAAATTAACTAAAAGAATAAATCAGAAAAACTAATCTTTAGTTGTTTCTTGCAAGCTAAGCAGCACAAGTGTCCTGCCTCAAATGAGATCACACCTAGGGAGCCAGAGAGATAGGTCACGAAATTCTAGAGAGAAAATGAGTAGAATGAGGCGCATAAGAGGGTTCCCCAGGACCCCTATTTATAGTTTTCATTTGACCAGCAAATAAGCCTTTAGAGATAAACCTTTTTGAATTCAAAAAAGATAAACCTTTTATCTTACAATTCTAATCTATTTATCCTAATATATCAAAATCGAAATTATGGTTTGTCCTAACCAAAAGTTCGCTGACCAATAAAGCTGCTAAAATTGTCACTTACTCAACTATTGAATAATTATAATTCAGCCCTGCACCTTTAATTAATTAAATTAATCACCAAATTAAATCCAATTAATTCCAGATTAATTTCTAATAAATTAATATAGTTTCTAATTAATATATTATCACTTTAATATATTAACAAACCATTTCTTTTATTTCTATTGATTTATTAATCATATGATAAATCAACCTTTCTCTCTCCTGGAATTTCTACCAAACCTCTAGCTATGAGGGCAATCCAAATGGACTTTGCTACTATTAATTAGGTAAATACTAATTATTAGTCATGGCTTAGACACCTAATCCAATATTACCGGCACATCAATTAGAGATGGTAATTGACTTTGAGAGTACCAAGCTAATTTGCATGGTTATTCGGCACATCATAGTTTGTGATCCTCGACATCCCAGTCACAAACAGTCGAGCATATCCGAGATTAAACATGCTATTGAACAGTTCAATAAATCTCAAAAGATCTAGGAATTCCATTATAATATGATTATCTTCCGCGGTGGAATTGGCTGAATCGTCATTCGCCTACCTTTATAAAATTTACAATTAGATTACGGCATCCCTCTTCTAAGTTGTGAATTGTTATGGTTGGGTCCTAGCCTTATTATTATATTAGGTTATTGTTAAGGATTATATGTATATAATTTAAAAACTACCTTCTTTTATAGATGTCTTTTGATGACCGATCCGTTCCCCACTCCAACAACAGTAACGTCACTTCAATCCTCTCGTTGTGTTCTAAAGTGACATTCGAGTGGCACTAACTACAACGACTGGATTAGAAACATAAAGATGGATCTGAGGTTTGAGAACAAAGAGCATGTTGTTGATACTGAGCTCATTGAAGTTGACCCCTGACAGTGCTACTCGCGAGGATTATGCATCGTACAAAAAACACTGTGATGATGCGACCAAAGTGGCATGCATCATAATCGCCACAATGAAACTCGAATTGCAAAGAATCTATGAGGACTCTGGCCCTATGAGATGCACAAGGACCTTACGGAAAAGTTCCATAAACGAGCACGTGTCGAGAGGTGCGAAGTGGTCCGAGCCTTCACGAACAGCAAGCCAAAGGACGGAGAGTTCGTCTACACTCACGTGCAAAGGATGAAAGGTTACGTGGATAGGCTAAGGAAGCTGGGTATGCAAGTCGATGAGGAGTTGGCCGTTGACATAGTGCTTAACTTCTTACCGAGTTCTTATGACCAGTTCACACTGGCATATCATTTGAACAACACTCAGACCTTTTTGGCTGAGTTGCATGGCATGCTTCAAACAACAAAAGATGGACTGAAGGGTAAAAGTGCACCCTCAGTGAGCCAGCCTATCATGGCAATTGGTCAAGGCAAAGGAAAGAAATGGAAGGGCCCTCCCAATCAGAATTGGAGGGAAAAGGTTCAACTCGGGTCATCCAGTAATGGCCCGAGACCCAAGTCTTCCGGCATTCCTCATGTTGCCAACCCCAAAGATGCCGACTGCTTTTATTGCAAAGAGAATGGTCATTGGAAGAGGAGCTGCCCAAAATACTTGCAGGATGTCAAGGATGGCAAAGTGAAGCCATCGACAGCAGGTATATATACACTATCTCTAAAAACTCACCATCTTCCAGTTCTTGGGTCCTTGATACAGGATGTGGTTTTCACATATGTTCTGTTTTACAGGGTCTAAAGGAAAGGAGGGAGGTGGAGGACGGTAGATTGAACCTGTTACCAAGATCGGTGTCTATAGTTTAGTGCTCAGTAGTGATGTTAGTTTAGAGTTAATAAGTTGTTGCTACTCGCCAGAAATGGCAAGAAACATAATTTCATTTCATGCATTGTTCAAACAAGGTTTTTAATATTCTTTGGACAATTTGAATGGTTCACTTTCTATTTTTAATAATGGTGTTTTTATTTTTGAAGCTTTATCTTGTTCTGGTGTGTATGAAACAGTTGTCACACCCCGACCCTTGGCGGAATCGATCAAGGCATGATATATTGTTCAAAGTCTCATGACAACTATGTTATAATATGATTAGATTCAATTAAGTACTAAGTATGCAAACAAGATCCACAACATACAAATACAAATCCAAATACAACAACATTTATTACATCAAATTTAAATAGTCTTGTGGGTTTCTAAGGTACACCCTACTTTTCATCAACTTCATTCTTCAAATCCGCATCATGGGTAAAAACAGGTCAACTACGAGAGTTGGTGAGTAATCTAGTTTTATTAAAGAAAACTGTGAGTTTGAATAATTTGAAATTTGTTTTCTTTTGAAGTTGACAAGCAACTGTTATTGAGATAACAGTTTATAAATCAAAATTTGATTAACAAATGATAACAACAACAATAAGTCCTCACCCTATATATACATATAAATGTATATTTATAGGATGGAGCATCTAATCATCAAACACACTCAACCACGTGCAATCAATCACCTTAGCGTCCCAAGGCGGGGTGGTCAACCCAATAGCGCTATTATTGTCCATAACGTACCTCAAGAATACGGGCATAGTCATGGAGATTAGACTAAGAATGGTAATGCACTACAAGTACATGTAGCATAAACAAACAATAATTATACAAATAATGATTCACATATTTATGTCCCAACAATGTCTCAATGGTGAAAAAAAATAATAAAATGAAGTTGGAACATATTAAAACCAAATGATACACCCCAAAAGTATTGAAAATTATAAAATATGGGGTAGATTACTCACATTAGTCCAATAAGGAATGCGCGTGTTGTACGATAGACGGCTCGAGTCAAAATGTCTTAGAACCTAATATAATTAATAGTTTTGGCTTAGGAATCGATAAACGGGAATATAGTATTAATAAAAATAATTAGACACCTATTCTTATATTAGATGAATTAACAATAATCCAAATTTTGTTTTGAATATTAATGTATTCATATGTTAAATGAATTTTAAATTGAATTAATTACTTTGCTTAATTAATTTATATATTCACTTTAGGCAAGATTTTAATAATTTCTTATTAAAATAATAACTAGTCAAATTATAAGTATTCACAGATTTTATATATTATAAACAATTATTTATATGAAAAAATCATTAGAAATGCATTTTTACATGCTTAGATATTTAGGAAAATGGTTTTAAATACTAAACATTAATGAAATATTCTGAAATTATCCGAAAATCATTATTTCCTAAAATAATAATTACTGTAAAATTTTCATATTTGTCTTAGCTGCTTTAGTATTTATTTGGTATTTTAATAATTAAACCACAACAAAATTCGGGAAAAATATTAAATGATTGCTAACAATTCTGGAAAATTAATCATAGTTTTCTAACATTATATTGAGCCTAGTGTAAATATTGTAGATATTTTGGACTATGGGAAGTATTTCTTATGTTTTTCATTATTAACTAATCAATAAAATCATAACTAATAGGAAAATATTAAGAGAAATTTATTAGACTTTTTATTTATGATTAAAATGTTATATATGATATTCTGATAAGGTTTTATAATTTTTGGACATGTGTAGCTATTTATTATCAATTTAAACCATTAAATAAACATTAAATCAGGAAAAATAAGCAAACCTTCTTACAAAAATCTGTAAATTTTGTCATGAAGTCTTTAAAATGTTAATAACGTGCGAAAAATATAGAATCTAGATTTTCACATACCTAACTATATTTTGCAATTTATTTATCTACAACAAATTAAAATACAAAATAAGCATCAAACAGTAATATAAATGCATTAAATTTTATAAATCCACTTTACTCAATATACGGGTTGTTCCAAAATATTCCCAGAATTTATTGACTTGCAAAAAGTATTTTATGTGAATTATTGATATATTTTATTTCAATAATTATAGTAATTCAATAAAAATAAGTTATTTTCTAAAAATTTCCAGAACTTCTTATTTTATTTATGAGAGTCTGAGAAAAATCAGGTTTATGCATAAAATGAGTTTTAGATATTTTGGTGGATTTAATTTGTTTCATGTATGAATTTGGAACTTTTAACAACATACCTTGATAATGCTTCAAAAGGGATGAAGATTTGAGTATGAGGGATTGTTCTTGGCTGGAAAATTGATATTTCTTGGAAGAATTTCGAGATTGAGAGTGAGAAAAAGAATAGAGAGGGTTTGAGTGGTGATGAGAATAATGTGTTGGGAGAAAATGAAAGGAAAGATGATGGGAGGTGTGAGTGGGAGACCATGGGAATAACTTTTGGCTTTTGGTGGTCTTCATAATTTCCCACTAGCACAAACATCTCTATGTAATACACTAATTAATATAAGAATTTTATAAAATTTAATGTAGAGTTTATAAAAATAGAGTTTTATAAAAAAATATGTTATTATTTGATTATAACAATCTACTTTGATTTGAAGTTTAATTATAGCATTCAAGTTTGATTCTTTTAATTTAATTAGAGCATCATACTTTGATTTAATTTTAATATGGTATCATAATTTAATTTGATTATAGTTATAACGTTATACTATGCTATATTGCTATTAACGTCAATATATATCGTAGTGTATAGGTTTTGATCCTATTAGCGTCAAGTAATCTTGAGTAGGGTTTATTAAATTTCCAATTGGGTTGGGTTGACCTGAATCCATTTTAGGCGGATGTCACTGTCTCCCCTAGTTTAGGAAATTTCGTCCCGAAATTTAAGAAAAGAGTACCTTAAGAGAAAAGTTGCGGGTATTTGGTACGCATTTGATCCTCACGCTCCCATGTATACTCGGGTCCACGTGCTGACTGCCACCTGACCTTGACCAGGGGAATGCGACTTCTTTTGAGTTGCTTTTCCTTTCGGTCGGCAATTTCCAAGGGTTTCTCGATAAATTGCATTGTCTCGTCGATTTGGATATCCTCGAGAGGAACCTGAAGGTTCTCGTCTCCTAAGCACTTCTTGAGGTTGGCTATATGAAATACTTGGTGAACTTTATTAAGCTCTATTGGTAGATCCAACTCGTAGGCTACTGGTCCGATCCTTTTCAGGATCTTAAACGGCCCTACGTAGCGGGGTGCCAATTTACCATTGCGTCCAAATCGAACCACACCTTTCCATGGGGAGACTTTTAACATGACCATGTCACCCACGGTAAATTCAAGCGGTTTGCGTCGCTTGTCGGCGTAACTCTTTTGTCGGCTACGAGCTGTGAGAAGGTTATTGCAAATCTGAGTGATTTTGTCGGTTGTTTCCTGGATAAGCTCAGGACCAACTATTGGAGAATCCACTGTTGCGCGAATTACGTGGGACTCGCCAATTTCATGCCAGCAAATAGGAGATCGGCATTTACGGCCATACAATGCCTCAAATGGTGGCATCCCGATGCTAGAATGATAACTGTTATTATAAGAGAATTCCACCAACGGTAAATGAGAGTCCCAGTTTCCTCCGAAATCTAAGACACACGCCCTCAACATATCTTCGAGTGTTTGAATTGTCCTCTCAGATTGATCATCGGTCTGAGGATGATAGGCGGTACTGAGATCGAGGCGGGTTCCCATGGCTTCTTGAAGTGATTGCCAGAACCGAGAGAGAAATCTCCCATCACGATCTGAAATGATGCTGAGAGGGATGCCATGCCGACTAACTATCTCATCGATGTAAATCCGAGCAAGTTGTTCGACCTTGAAATGTTCATGGATGGGAAGGAAGTGAGCAGATTTAGTCAAACGGTCAACGATTACCCAAATGCTGTCATGTCCCTTTGTGGTACGGGGAAGTTTGGTTACGAAATCCATAGTGATCGCTTCCCGTTTCCACTCGGGGATTACCGGTTGGACCAATTTTCCAGAGGGTCGTTGATGTTCTGCTTTGACCCTGGAACATGTAAGACATTTGGCCACGAATAAAGCAATATCCTTTTTCATTCCCGATCACCAATAATTGGTTCTCAGGCCATGATACATCTTGTCAGCACCAGGATGAATGAAATATCGAGTTTTATGGATTTCTTCCATCAGGAAGGTACGAAGATTGCCGCGATCTGGGATCCAGATGTGATCTTGATAATAGAAAATACCATCAGATTTACTTTCCAACTCCCCATCAATTCCCGTGGGCATGTCATTTTCGGTAATTGCCGAGTGTTGGGCTCCTCGAATTCGGTCGCTGAGATTGGACAAGATAGGAGAACATATTAGATGAAATGCTTTGGCATGTTCTTTTCGACTTAACGCGTCGGCTACCACGTTTGCCTTGCCCGGATGATAGCGTATTTCACACTCGTAATCATTTAGGAGTTCAACCCATCGTGTTTGTCTCATATTGAGTTCCTTTTGATTAAGAATATGTTGCAAGCTCTTGTGATCGGTGAAAATTACGCATTTAGTGTCGTAAAGGTAATGCCTCCAAATTTTAAGAGCGAAAACCACGGCACCGAGCTCCAAATCATGAGTCGTATAATTCCTTTCATGGATTTTGAGTTGTCGCGATGCGTAAGCTATAACCTTTCCCCTTTGCATCAAAACACAACCTAGACCGAGATTGGAGGCATCGCAGTATACCACGAAATCTTCGGATCCTTCAGGGAGTGTAAGAATTGGAGCGTCACACAATCTTTGTTTAAGAGTTTGGAAAGCGTCCTCCTGCTTGGGTCCCCAATCAAATGGCGTACCCTTGCAAGTGAGAAAAGTAAGCGGTAAAGCGATCTTTGAGAAATTTGAAATGAAGCGCCGGTAATAGCTGGCTAAACCGAGGAATGACCGAATTTCCTTGGAGGTACGTGGGGCTTTCCAATTCTTAACTGCTTCAAATTTTGCGGAATCGACTAAAATACCCTTGTTACTTACAATATGACCGAGGAATTGTACCTCATTTAACCAAAACTCGCATTTCGAAAATTTGGCATAGAGTTGATTTCCTTGCAATGTTTGGAGAGTTAGACAAAGGTGTCTTTCATGGTCTGCCTTTGTCTTGGAGTAAATGAGGATGTCATCAATAAAGACGATAACAAAACGGTCGAGATAAGGTTTAAATACCCGATTCATCAAGTCCATGAATGCGGCAGGGGCATTCGTTAGGCCAAAAGGCATAACGGTGAACTCGTAATGACCATAGCGGGTACGGAAAGCGGTTTTGGGGATGTCTTCTTCCCGTACTTGAAGTTGGTGATAACCCGAGCGGAGGTCGATTTTTGAGAAGCATGAAGCTCCTTGAAGCTGATCAAAAAGGTCGTCGATCCGAGGTAACGGATATCGGTTCTTGATCGTCAATTTATTTAACTCTCGATAATCGATACACATACGAAACGAACCATCTTTCTTTTTTATGAAGAGAACCGGGGCTCCCCAGGGTGAAGTACTAGGGCGGATAAATCCCTTATCGGTTAATTCTTGGAGCTGACTTGCCAATTCTTGCATCTCGGTTGGAGCCAACCGATATGGAGACTTGGCTATGGGAGCAGCCTCAGGAACGAGATCAATGCGGAACTCTAGCTCACGTACTGGAGGGAGTCCAGATACGTCATCGGGAAAGATGTCGGGAAAGTCTCGTACAATCGGAATATCTTCGATCTTCTTTTCTATGACCTTTGTTTCCACCACATGGGCTAAGAAAGCCATGTATTCTTTACGTAGATATGATCGAGCTTGAGTACATGACATAAGACTAAGCTTTTTTGAACGAGTCTCGCCATAAATACGAAGACTTTGACCGTCGGCAAGAGGAATACGAATAAACTTCTCGTAACACACTATTTCAGCATGGTTTTGGGATAGCCAATCCATTCCCACGATGATGTCGAAGCTACCAAGTTCCATAGGAACTAAATTGACGGAAAATTTATGACCGCAAAAATCGAAAGTGCAATCTTGGATGACTGCATTGAGTGAAATGTATTTTCCATTGGCGACTTCTACGGTAAAGTGTTCATCAAGTATCGTGCGAGGTGTGTGAAGTATGGGTTCAAATTCCAAAGACACAAAAATTTTATCGGCACCTGAATCAAAAAGTACTGACGCGTAGTAGTCATTTATGAGAAACGTACCATTTACGACCTTGTTATCGGTCTGTGCTTGGGTTGCGGTAATGACAAATGCTCGGCCTTTGGGAGCTGGAACCTGCATTGTTGGATTTGCCTGGGCTTAAGTGTTAATGATATTGACAAGCCTAGGACACGCGTTTCTGAAATGGGTGGGGTCACCATAGTTGAAGCATGTTCCAGTTGGATACCGTGTTTGTGTTTGCTGATTTGAGGGTAGAGCGAATGGTCGCTGAGTTTTTGGTGCACGGCATGTGTCCGCCAAGTGGCCATAGCGACCACAAGTCGTACAAAGGCGACACGGGCTGGTGGACATATGGTGATAGTTACAATGGTTACAGAGGGGGTGAGGTCCGGTATACGGCTTTTTGTTTGGTTGGGTGACTTGGGTGATAGGAGCAGCAGGGGTAATAACAGCATGGTTGTGGTGATGGCTTTTCCGCTTCTTTTTGTCGTGTCGGTGTGAGGACTCGGACTTGACAATTAGGGGGGTCTCAGGGGTCGGCTTTTCGGTTGTCATCTTTGAACACTTGCGTGGGAGGACACCATCGTTCATATTATCCTCGTTGAGTTGACCTGCTATTTCAATAGCGGATTCCAGAGTAGATGGCCTGCTGCTGGTCACCGAATCACGGATCTGGCGCGGTAACCCTTTGATGTAGCGGCGTATTGCAGTTTTCATAGGTTGAACCATGTGAGGTAGGAGTCTTGAAAGATCATAGAATCTATTAGTGTAGGTCGCGTTGTCTCCTCCCACCTGTTTCAGATTCCATAATTCCTCCTCGAGAGTTTGCAATTCACTGTCCGGGCAGAACTTCTCTATCATGCGTTCCTTTAGTTTTGACCAGGTCATTCCTGTGACATCCCGGAAATTTATACCTAGAACTATAAACAATTAATTCACCACAAACCTTTTTATAACCAAACCTTTTGAGCTTCAATGCATACTTTGAAAAATATAGTGTCATTACGATTAAAATAAGATACGAGATAAAATCTTACTTCCTATAATGGAATATCTCAAGCACAAACTGAAACCCTAGTTAATACGTCTGAAAAACTGAAAATAAGTATTAACCAATTGTGAAACAAAACAAGCAATCTAACCTCAGAGTACATGTTTCCCTGATTCCGGAAATATAAATAACATTCAAAACGGAGCTCATATGCAAAAGTTACGACTGTTATAAGAAAACAAGCCAAAACAAACCAGTGTAACACTGATTTTCTTTAACTACATAAATCGTTTCGATCCGTTGAGGCACTTGCGCACCTTATATGGAAATTCCGAGAACATTATTGGACTCAGACTATGGTCTATTATTGGATTCCATACTCGAAATATTTTTAGTAAAAATATTTATAAAAGTCAACTAATCGGATACTGCGGATAAATGAACGCAATATTTAAACGCGATTTTCCGATGTTCTGCAACTCGAAAAAATTATCTGTTTAGGTTTCTAGAATCAGTGCACTCGGCTCGACAATTCTCCGGTCTCGAAAAAATTATTAGACATCGGGATCTTGCGCACGAATTATGTCATCCATGGCATCACATTCACCAACCATTCACCAACCCCAACTACTCCATGAGACTATAAATAAGAGGCTTTGCATCTCATTTTTCTTCACCAATTCACCAAAGCTTCTAGCTTTTTCTTTCTTTCTCCAATTGCTCTCCTTTTGGCCAAGAACACAACCACCATTGGCCATCGCTCCACTACCGTCGCACCATCACTTCGCCGCACAAAACCTTGTTGTTTTGTGGTGTTATTTCGCGGTGCTTCTCAAACACGATCGTTCTTATATCTAAACTGAATTCACGCTTCAAATGTGAGTGTTACGGACCCTTTGTCTATGTTTTTATATCTTATGGGGGAGAATACATGTGCAATATAAACATTTACCAATTTCATATCAAGTTTTATAAATGTTATTATAGCTTTATAAAATGTTTTCAATAAGTGAGTGTTACGGCCCCTTTGTCTATGTTTTTTTATATATTATGGGGGAGAATACATGTGCAATATAAACATTTACCAATTTCATATCAAGTTTTATAAATGTTATTATAACTTTATAAAATGTTTTCATTAAGCGAGTATTGTACTCTTTTACGTATATACTTATCAACATACTCGATTCGACTTGTCTATCCTACATTTATCAATGGCTTAGATAGTGAGACACTATTCATAACTAAGTAAAAATACTTAGACCCTACACTACTATAACCGTTAATCAAGTAGAGCGAGATACATATGTATAGATCTATACGGGTTGACACCCCCACCTATGGTTGTTAGCTACAACTTCGACTTGCAAATCGATGTAGGTGATATTTATTTAATTCATTACTACAACGTCCATGAAGCGTTGTAGGGGGGTACATTTCAGTCGAATAGCTGGGTTATAGGACTCAACTATAAGCATTGATAGTTTTCTCATAAACGTACATATCATTTATAAGTATGGTATTACTTATGGTTTTCAAAAACTCTATACAATTCATTTATAAGTATGGTATTACTTACGATTTTCAGCAACTCTTTACAAACTCATTTACAAGTATGATTATACTTACAAAAGGAATACTTTTAGTTATTTTAAAAGTATCAGTGTTGTGTTCAGCATAAAACCTGTAACTCTCACCAACCTTGTGTTGACCCACAAAACTACATGTATTCTCAGGAAATCAATAAGACTTTCAGAAGATGGAAATCTTCATGGATTTCAGGCAACCTAGTTTTGTTATATCTGTTAAGGCATTTCATGTACTCTACTATTATTATTTGTAAGAAGCATGTATTCAAACTTCAAGATGAAATACAACTATCCTTTGGTTTATTGTTGTACTTGTACTGTATATTCAATTGCATGTGATCCAAGAACTTAGTCGCACAGCCCGGCATGTTCCGCCGCCTCGGTCGGGGGTGTGACAATTCCCAAGGCAACACCCTCTCCTTTTGCCCGTTTTTCTAGGTTCCACCATGAGAGAGCATGACCTTGGAGGCACCCTGTAGCGTGACGGACCATCAAGTCCTCAGGGCACTCGCTGTGGATGAAAGTACTCTCCATTTCTTCGATCCATGTGAGGAGTGCAATGGCACCATCTATGCCTTTGAAGTAAGGCAGATTATAGCTACGAAAGTGCTTAAACGAGCAACGATGAGTGGTTGCTGGAGCTTGCGGCTGAAGAGTTTGAAGATGTGTTGCAATTGTTGGGATGACATTTGCTACCTCCTTAGCGATAAGGGCGGCTAGCCTTCGGTTGTTACGAGCAGCATATGGGGGTCGTAATGCCATCTATGAGAAACACGCATATGGACTTGTGAGTTATTTGTAAATTGATTATGGAAATTAAGTTTGTAGACATTGTTGGGTAAAATGATTGTAAAACACTTGTTGGGCCATGGTTAGGAGTGTTGGGCACCTTTTGGGCTTTCCATGGGTACTAAATGTGAAGCATGTAGCAATTGCGTGGGCCCCCACAATACTAAGTTTTCACATGTTTTTCCCATTTCAAGGCCCATTAGGGAACTTAATAGTCCAATGAGTTGGCCATTTTGGAGTGTATCCTTTCGGATACGTTTGATAAGGTCGGGTATTTTGATGGCTCAAAAGTAATGTGAATGACGTGCTTTGGCCTATAGGTTTGGGAACTCTCGCCTTTGGTCCCCAGGTAAGCGAACTGGTCCCTCGGTTGATTGGGATGTATACGAATGCTTACCTAGTCAGGACTTTCGGGCTACCGGCACCTCCCCCTTCCAGTTACTACGCGTCCATTACTTTGATCCTACCCAACTAGAGTGGATGACTTTTAATTTCGTATTAGCTCTAAGGAATATATGTGTCGGGTATTTTGATGGCTCAAAAGTATGTGTGTGATTTTAAGAGAAAGAAAAGAAAATTCACAAGTGTATGCACACATATAAGTGTCGGGAATAATACGTAAGCACATAAGGGAGCAATTAGCACACAAAGGTATTCCTAGGATTTTCTAAGTGCGAATTGCATGCAGTTGTGTGTGCATTTTATAAACTAGCATACGAGAGGACCCTAGAGGCTATAGACTAGGTCAAGGCAATTAACCTAATTCCCTATAGTCAAGGGCTCTAATACCAATCTGTCACACCCCGACCCTTGGCGGAATCGATCAAGGCGTGATATATTGTTCAAAGTCTCATGACAACTATGTTATAATATGATTAGATTCAATTAAGTACTAAGTATGCAAACAAGATCCACAACATACAAATACAAATCCAAATACAACAACATTTATTACATCAAATTTAAATAGTCTTGTAGGTTTCTAAGGTACACCCTACTTTTCATCAACTTCATTCTTCAAATCTGCATCATGGGTAAAAACAGGTCAACTACGAGAGTTGGTGAGTAATCTAGTTTTATTAAAGAAAATTGTGAGTTTGAATAATTTGAAATTCGTTTTCTTTTGAAGTTGACAAGCAACTGTTATTGAGATAACAGTTTATAAATCAAAAATTGATTAACAAATGATAACAACAACAATAAGTCCTCACCCTATATATACATATAAATGTATATTTATAGGATGGAGCATCTAATCATCATACACACTCAACCACGTGCAATCAATCACCTTAGCGTCCCAAGGCGGGGTGGTCAACCCAATAGCGCTATTATTGTCCATAACGTACCTCAAGAATACGGGCATAGTCATGGAGATTAGACTAAGAATGGTAATGCACTACAAGTACATGTAGCGTAAACAAACAATAATTATACAAATAATGATTCACATATAAATGTCCCAACAATGTCTCAATGGTGAAAAAAATAATAAAATGAAGTTGGAACATATTAAAACCACATGATACACCCCAAAAGTATTGAAAATTATAAAATATGGGGTAGATTACTTACATTAGTCCAATAAGGAATGCGCGTGTTGTACGATAGACGGCTCGAGTCAAAATTTCTTAGAACCTAATATAATTAATAGTTTTGGCTTAGGAATCGATAAACGGGAATATAGTATTAATAAAAATAATTAGACAGCCATTCTTATATTAGAAGAATTAACAATAATACAAATTTTATTTGGAATATTAATGTATTCATATGTTAAATGAATTTTAAATTGAATTAATTACTTTGCTTAATTAATTTATATCTTCACTTTAGGCAAGATTTTAATAATTTCTTATTAAAATAATAACTAGTCAAATTATAAGTATTCACAGATTTTATATATTATAAACAATTATTTATATGAAATAATCATTAAAAATGCATTTTTACATGCTTAGATATTTAGGAAAATGGTTTTAAATACTAAAAAGTAATGAAACATTCTGAAATTATCAGAAAATCATTATTTCATAAAATAGTAATTACTGTAAAATTTTCATATTTTTCTTAACTGCTTTAGTATTTATTTCGTATTTTAATAATTAAACCACAACAAAATTCGGGAAAAATATTAAATGATTCCCCAAAATTCTGGAAAATTAATCATAGTTTTCTAACATTATATTGAGCCTACTGTAATATGTTAGATATTTTGGACTATGGAAAGTATTTCTTATGTTTTTCATTATTAACTAATCAATAAAATCATAAATAATAGGAAAATATTAATAGAAATTCATTAGACTTTTTATTTATGATTAACATGTTATATATGATATTCTGATAAGGGTTTATAATTTTTGGACATGTGTAGCTATTTATTATCAATTTAAACCATTAAATAAACATTAAATCAGGAAAAATAAGCAAACCTTCTTACAAAAATCTGTAAATTTTGTCATGGAGTCTTTAAAGTGTTAATAAGGTGCGACAAATATAAAATCTAGATTTTAACATACCTAACTATATTTTGCAATTTATTTATCTACAACAAAATAAAATACAACATAAGCATCAAACAGTAATATAAATGCATGAAACTTTATAAATCCACTGTACTCAATATATGGGTTGTTCCAAAATGTTTCCAGAATTTATTGACTGCAAAAACTATTTTATGTGAATTATTGCCATATTTTATTGCAATAATTATAGTAATTCAATAAAAATAAGTTATTTTCTGAAAATTTCCAGAACTTCTTATTTTATTTATGAGAGTCTGAGAAAAATCAGGTTTATGCATAAAATGAGTTTTAGATATTTTGGTGGATTTAATTTGTTTCATGTATGAATTTGGAACTTTTAACAACATACATTGATGAATGCTTCAAGAGGGATGGAGATTTGAGTATGAGGGATTGTTCTTAGCTGGAAAATTGATATTTCTTGGAAGAATTTCGATATTGAGAGTGAGAGAAAGAATAGAGAGGGTTTGAGTGGTGATGAGAATAATGTGTTGGGAGAAAATGAAAGGAAAGATGATGGGAGGTGTGAGTGGGAGACCATGGGAATAACTTTTGGCTTTTGGTGGTCTTCATAATTTCCCACTAGCACAAGCATCTCTATGTAATACACTAATTAATATAAGAATTTTATAAAATTTAATGTAGAGTTTATAAAAATAGAGTTTTATAAAAAATAGGTTATTATTTGATAATAACAATCTACTTTGATTTGAAGTTTAATTATAGCATTCAAGTTTGATTCTTTTAATTTAATTAGAGCATCATACTTTGATTTAATTTTAATATGGTATCATAATTTAATTTGATTATAGTTATAACGTTATACTATGCTATATTGCTATTAACGTCAATTTATATCGTAGTGTATGAGTTTTGATCCTATTAGCGTCAAGTAATCTTGAGTAGGGTTTATTAAATTTCCAATTGGGTTGGGTTGACCCGAATCCATTTTAGGCGGATGTCACAACAGTGACATGTGTAGACACTTTAGGAAATAGTGTATTGAAGATTGATTCTTCTAGTGGTGTAGAAAAGGCATGCTTGTGGCATAGTCGCCTTGGGCACATCAGCAAGAAACGCATCACCAAACTCCAAAATAATGAATTGTTGGAATCATTCGACCTCAAGTCAGATGATGTATGCGAATCTTGTCTGTTGGGCAAGATGACTAAATTACCTTTCAAAGGATCTTTTGAAAGAGGTGAACGTCTGTTGGACATCATACACACATATGTGTGTAGTCCCTTCAGATCGACCACAAAGGATGGCACGTGGTTCTACGTAACCTTTACTGACAATTATAGTAAATATGGATATATCTACTTAATCAAGCATAACTCAGATACCTTTGAGAAGTTCAAAGAGTTCAAAAAAGAAGTAGAGAATCAATTGGGCAGGAAGATAAAGATGCTTAGATCCGACAGAGGCGGTGAGTATCTTAGTATTGAGTTCCTTGACTATCTAAAGGAATGTGGAATAGTTTCAAAGTTGACACCTCGCAGAACACCACAGTTGAACGGTGTTGCTGAAAGGCGTAACCGAACCCTGTTAGACATGGTTCGTACCATGATGAGTCGAGCTTCGCTTCCCTTCCACTTCTGGGGGTATGCCTTAGAGACTGTCGCCCACATCCTCAATCTTGTCCCAACTAAGAAGGTTGCTAAAACACCTCATGAGATGTGGACAGGGAAAGGTCCCTCGTTAGTACATATCAAAGTCTGCGGTTGTGAGGCTTTCGTAAGATGAGAGACTCACGATAAACTCGTAGAAAGAAGCGAGAGGTGTATTTTCAATGGATACCCCAAACAGTCTTTTGGATACCTTTTCTACAGACCAAGCGAGGACGTGGTCTTTCTAGCTAGACAATGAGTCTTTCGAGAGAGAGAGAGCGCATATTCAAAGAGGACAGCGAGAGTACCATTGATCATGAAGAAATTCAAGAGTCATTAGATGACGCAACCTTAGGAGAAACTAGCACCCAACAAGAGGAAGGAGTTCCTGTTGGTCCGACAGATATATCATTACCTCTTAGGCGCTCCGGTAGAGTTAGTATGCAACCCGAGTTTTATGGTTTCCATATAAATACGGATGGGGACACGTTTGTTAGTGATAGGACACTGATAAATTTGGATGAGCCAGCTAACTACCGGGAAGCAGTGGCGGGCCTTGAGTCTGCCAAGTGGAAAGAGGCAATTGACAGCGAGATTAAGTCCATGTATGACAATCAAGTTTGGAACTTGGTTGACAATGTACCGGGTCGAAAAACAGTCGGGTGCAAGTGGATCTTCAAGAAAAACTCATATATTAAAGTGATAATATATTATCACTTTAATATATTAATAAACCATATATTTAATTTCTATTGATTTATTAATCATATAATAAATCAATCTTTCTCTCTACTGAACTTTCTACCAAACCTCCATCTATGAGGGCAACCCAAATGGACTATGCTACTATTAATTAGGTAAATACTAATTATTAGTCATGGCTTAGACACCTAGTCCAACAGTCTCCCACTTGGATAAGTCTATGACTATAATTAACAATTTAATCTCTAATTAATTAGCAACTGTAGCTTCCTAGAAACCGCTGCCGAACTCTGACCCAGTCAGTTCTGTCCATAGATAAGTGATCAAATGATCCTCCGTCCAATAAGATATTTTCAGACTCAAGACATGGATTAAGATCAATCCTAGTCTGATTCTTTGTTTCCTGATTTCTGATTTGCATATGACTCTTAGACTACTAATTGACCATATCAATTTAGTCCTGGTTGGCAAACCCTTTTAGTCAACTTTAAATTCATCGAGAGGCCTACAGATATCTGTTTCCCGTCAAAGTCAAGGGACGAATACGCGTCGACTCATATACTTATGTCTTTTACCGGACAAAATCACTCACAACAATACGTTTTATAACATCGAGTTACCGATGCGTTTTCGCATTATCAATGAACAACCGCCTAGTAAATCATAACTCATATGTCTCTGCTTAAAAATCAAAATATATTATCATCTCAACATTTCTCATGATGTAATCCACGAAGAAATCTATTGAGCGTGTGTTTATCCAATACTCAAATCTCTATTTCTACATACTCATGAACGTTGTAGCAATCCTATTGCAATGTCTAACTCCTTATACAGTCTACAAACCAATTCATGACACCCTTCGTTCATACTTACTCCCTAAAAGTATGAGCGACTGTGGATATTTGAATAATCAAATTACTCAGGAAGTAAACATGCAAAATAAAACACAATGACAAAGAATTGACAAAAGTAGTAGACAATACTTATTAATAAATCTCTATTATTAAATCACCAAAGTCAATTACATTTACATTGTTACAAGTTTCAAAACCTATCTAATTACAAAACTAATATCATCTCTTAATCCAATGCTCCTAGCATGCTGATTGTGCTTAATCCTACTCAGAGCCTTTGTCAAGGGGTCTGTAGGATTATCTTCTGATGATACCCTCTTTATAAGGAGGTAACCTTCTTCTACTCTATGTCTGATATAATGGTACTTTCTGTCGATATGCCTGGACTTTCCATGGTCTCTCGGTTCCTTTGTCAAAGCAACCGCTCATTCGTTATCGCAGAACAGTTCCATGGGCTCCTGAATACTCGGGACTACTCCAAGATCACCGATAAAGTTCTTCAGCCAAGCCGCCTCCTTTGACGCTTCACTTGCTGCTATGTACTCTTATTCGCACGTAGAATCAGCCACCGTCTCTTGCTTGGAACTTTTCCAAGTAACTGCTCCCCCATTCAATAGGAATACCTAGCCCGACTGAGACCGACCATTGTCTCTATCTGTCTGAAAGCTGGCATCTGTATATCCGTTAACTCTCAAATTATCACTGCCACCAAGGACTAACACCATGTTCTTTTTCCTTCGCAGATACTTGAGTATATTTTTGACAGCTATCCAATGCGCCCTTCCTGTGTTTCCCTGGTACCGACTGACCATGCTTAGAGCAAAGGCCACATCAGGGCGAGTACACGTCATAGCGTACATGATCGACCCCACAACCGAAGCGTAAGGTACCCGACTCATGTCATCTATCTCCTCATCTGTACTCGGACTTTGAGTCTTACTCAACTTTGCATTACTCTGGATAGGTAGCTCACCCTTCTTGGAATTTTCAATACTAAACCTCTTTAGTACCTTTTCCAAGTATGTACCCTGACTAAGTCCAATTAGTCTCTTCTTCCTATCTCTCAATATTCTTATCCCGAGAATATAGGCAGGTTCTCTTAGGTCCTTCATGGCAAAACACTTCCCAAGCCAAGACTTGACATCTTGCAAGGTTGGAATGTCGTTTCCCCAGAGCAGTATGTTATCAAGATACAACACCAGAAAAGTGACTATACTCCCACTAGCCTTGACATATACGCAGGACTCATCCTCGCTCCTAGAGAAACCAAACTCTTTGACTTTCTCATGGAAACATAGATTCCAGCTGCGAGAAGCTTGTTTCAATTCGTAGATTGATTTCTCAAGCTTACACACCTTATCAGGATATTTTGCATCGACAAAACCCTCTGGCTGATTCATGTAAACATCCTCAGTCAACTTCCCATTAAAGAAAGAGGTTTTGACGTCCATCTACCAAATTTCGTAATCGTGAAATGCAGCTATGGCCAGGATAATCCTGATAGACTTTATCTTGGCCACTGGTGAGAAGGTCTCGTCATAGTCAATCCCTGGGGTTTGAGTAAAGCCCTTCGCAACCAGCCTTGCCTTGAAAGTGTGTACCTTTCCATCCATGTCGGTCTTCTTCTTGAAGATCCACTTGCACCCGACTGTCTTTCGACCCGGTACATCATCAACCAAGATCCAAACTTGATTGTCATACATGGACTTGATCTCGCTGTCCATTGCCTCTTTCCACTTGGCAGACTCAGGGCCCGCCACTGCTTCCCGGTAGTTAGATAGTTCATCCAAATTTATCAGTGTCCTATCACTAACAAACGTGTCCCCATTCGTTGTTATATGGAAACTGATGCAAACTATTGTCTCAGACTAATCCTTTGGACGTTGGAATCCTCGACCTGAGCTCACAACAATAAAGAAACAGGGTCAGACGCACTCCGGGAGGCGATCACGGGAGGGCGCTCCGACGGTTAAGTTAGCACGGTGGTCGGAAAGTATGGAGAGAGAGTACGGGAAAAGGTAAGTGAAAGTCGTAATGCGATGATGATCTCACCAAGGGCGTGATCATCATATACCGTTATACCTGCGAGGGGACCACTTGTCAGTTGGTAGCGGATCTTTACCTTATTGGTCGATCGTCTGGCGCTGACTGTGATTGGTTCATTCATCTGGCCAGGTGGTAGCTCGGAGACCACCTTATTCGTTCATGTCTAAATGGTTCGCATGATGACCGTTACAAGGTGACGTGCTGTTCTAGCATTGGTACATGTGGCAATCAACCATTTAGCGACTGTCGAATCGGATAAGATCCAGCCAGGCCTCTGGCGGCTGGCTGTCTGTCTGAATGCTGGCGAATCGTGCCGCTGGCATGCTGGTGGGAAGCTATGCGTATCCGTATGATATGCCATCAAGTCCCCCCAGTCTTGGTAGTCAAGGCGATGACGTGGTCTAGTTTTGACTAGCAAGATTGGAAAAAGGGCAGTTCGTTTTCCGAGGAAATCGGCGTTATTATGGTTGACGTGAGTGATGTGACTTGTCCGTTTCCATCATTAGGAACGATTTTCAATTTCCTGCTTCCTTTCTTATCCTTTTAGGGTTCTCCTCTTCTTTCTCTCTGTCTTACTTTCTTCGTACTCGCTTTCGATTTTCCTCTGTTGTCTTCTTTCCTGTGCTCTTCTCCCCCCTTTTCAACTTAAAATGGCGGAACACGATCGTCAGGAAATTCCGGACGATGTTTATGGTCCTTTAGTAGAGCGTTATGGTTTTCAACCGGAGGATGGAGTCCTCCTTCCTGATGCCGACGTAGGGTTTTCCTTTCCTCCTGATGGGAAAACTGGCGTTTATTTGAAAACTTTTGATGCCGGATACCGTCTTCCGACATCCGAATTTATGGATGAAGTTCTGCGCCGCGACAACGTTGGTTTGCATCAGTTGACACCCAACTCTGTCAATAAGATAGTGGCTTTCGAGCTTTTGTGCCGTGGTCTAGGTATCGTGCCTGATTTCTTTGTTTTCAAACATTTTTTCCGTCTTGCTGCTTCTGGGGAGAACTATGCTTTCTATAGAAGGACTTCCGTCCATACACTAATTCCGGAGCCCAAGTATTCTCCTAAGAATTGGCAGGATAAGTGGTTGTAGGTTAATCTTTCGCGTGTTGGTAAGGTATATTATCGGACTGGTGCTGCTTCTGATCAGATTCCTAAATTATTTCCCCACCAAGAACAGGTAGTAAAAACCCTAAACAGTTTCCGGGTTGTTCCGGAGGAGTTTCCGGAATTTATTCTGGCCGGAGGAGGTTTGAGTACGGCATGGCGTCTGCGGGGGAAAATGCCGGAGTTCTATGTGCTGCGAAAAAGTATAGATCGTCCTTTTCCTGCTTTTTGTTTTGGTTGGTTGAGTTTGATTTTTATTATATTTTCCCTTTTTGCTTTGCAGATGCTCCGTGTAAAGTACCTTTTGAGGATGTTCTTGCCAAGGAATGGAGGAAAGGGGAACTGAGGTATCGAGAGGTCGATCTTGTTGACAAGGTGGCTCCCTCGTTTACTTTTCGCAATCCGGATATTGCTACGGGGGTTAAAGAGATACAAGATTCGGGTGATAAAAAGGCTGGTGAAGGTGTCTCCGGGAGTATTCCTTTGATAGACACAAAGGTTGGGGGTTATCGAAGGGTAATCGTGAGGAGTCTTCTGAGTTGATGCAAGATAACAAGGAAGGTATCTTGAGGGGATCTGCTAGGTTGGCGCATAAGAGGAAGTTGGCATGGGAATCGATGGGGGGAGCCGAGAATCCTCCAGACATAAGGTTGGTCAAGAGGGTGAACCGTCGTCACTTGTTAAGTAAACTGAAGCAGGATGATCTCGGTATTATAGATATCCCTGATGATGAGGGGGTGAATGTTGTGAAAAATAAAGCTTCCGCGAGGGCTGAGAGTATTGGTGGTTGAGGACATGAGGAGGAGTTATCCTTTGACCCGAAAATCTTGTCCGGGTCTGGTAGGATGAAAGGTTTTGGGGGTGATGTGGGTGGTTCTTTTGATGCTGGTGCTGGGGGTGAGGATGGTTCTGGGGCTGGTGGGAGTGACGATGCAGCTTTGGATACTCGAGTGTTTACCGATTTTTCTTCTTTGCCGTTCGTTCCTAATTGGAAAATTGTTAATGGGTCTCGATTGTTTCCTCAAGAGAATGCTGTTGATTTCGCTCTTCATGCGTTCCCTCCGGCTGCAGAGGCTGAGATGGAAAACTTTTCTCATGAAAATCTGGTAAGTACACTTAGGTTTGCTTCTGCGCAGTCTGCTTACTATTTGGCAACTGCGGCGAAGAGGATAGAGCGCTTTTCATCCTCTTCTTCTCTCTAGGAATCTTTAAAGCTTGAGGCTCGTAATGCTCTAAGCGAAAGTGCCCGTTTACGTGAGGCGAACAAAGAATTAGAGAGCCAGATTGTCCGGCTGGAGGCTGCTGCTCGCCAATTTGACAACAAATGCGAGATACTGGTCGCAGAGAAAATGTCCGTGGAGGAGCAAATGGAGAAACTTAATCGAGATAATGAGGCCCTGATGATTCGGTTGGAGAGTGTGGATGCTGAGCTGTGTGAGAAAGATCGTCTCTTAGAGGAGAAGGGGGTTGCTTTGAAGGCGGTAGAAGAGGATCTCAAGTGGGTTGTAGAGGAGGGTGCTGCCAGGATCGTGGAAAAGGTTTTTCTAATTCCTGAATTTATGCATGGGATCAACCGCATTCGTCGAACAAGTTATGTGGCTGGAGAAGAAGCAGGTAGGCATGGTCTTCGCCAGGAATTGAAGATTGAAGGTCTGGATACCGGGGAGGGAAGTTCGGCGTCCGAGTGTGCTAGGGAGGTTGATGATGCGATGGAAGAGTTCGCGACTCTGGATTATGCAGGTTTGCTGAATTTGGGAGAGCTTGGGGTGGATGGCTTGAAGGAGTTGCTCAAGGTGGAGGCTGATGGGTGAGTCATTTGTTTACATCTTTCGATATGGTTGTAATGGTGTTTCTGGATAATTTTTTTTTGTGTTTGTTTCGGTAGTTATGGACAAATGCTCTGTTTATGTATGGTGAACAAGGTTATGGTTGTATGTTGACTTGGTTTGGCTGGGTATGTCTGGAGACTGTTTTCCTTTTGAAATGGTATTTAGTTGTTTGTGTTGCATCTATTCTTGTTTGAAAATGATGGGTATCGGTGTAGGTAGTGTCTAGTTGGTTGTATTGTGGTGTGTTTTAATGTGAGTAGCGTTTGACCTGTTATGTTGAGTTGTGACTTGATATAGATGGTGTTTGGTCATTTGTATTAAGTTGTGACTTAATACGAGTGGTGCTCGGCCAATTTATGTTAAGTTGCGACTTATCGTGAGTGGTGCTCGGCCATTTGTATTAAGTGGTGACTTAATACGAGTGGTGCTCGGCCAATTTATGTTAAGTTGCAACTTATCGTGAGTGGTGCTCGGCCATTTGTATTAAGTTGTGACTTAATACGAGTGGTGCTCGGCCAATTTATGTTAAGTTGCGACTTATCGTGAGTGGTGCTCGGCCATTTGTATTAAGTTGTGACTTAATACGAGTGGTGCTCGGCCAATTTATGTTAAGTTGCGACTTATCGTGAGTGGTGCTCGGCCATTTGTATTAAGTTGTGACTTAATACGAGTGGTGCTCGGCCAATTTATGTTAAGTTGCGACTTATCGTGAGTGGTGCTCGGCCATTTGTATTAAGTTGTGACTTAATACGAGTGGTGCTCGGCCAATTTATGTTAAGTTGGCTGGGTGATCAGGTCAGCCAACGGTTATCGATGTATACAAATAAGAGTGCCATGATGTGGAGTTTTCAGAACTCAATTCTTTGCAACATTGAATTCATTACACATTTTTTTTTGTCAGTAAAGAAAAAAGAAAGTATGTTGCGATCAGTTGTTCAAGTTGCCTTGTATTGGTCTTTTTAGAAATGGAAAATTTTTAGGTGCTGGATGTTCCATGTTCTTGGTATCGGGTTGCCATCCATGGTTTCTAGCACGTATGCTCCATTCCGGTGTGCCTCTATTACTTTGTACAGACCCTCCCAAGTTGGGCCTAGCTTCCCTCTTGGTTGGGCGTGGCTGACTTCATTCTTCCGTAATACCAAGTCGCCCACTTTAAACGCCTTTCCTTTCACTCGTCTGTTATAGTATCTTTCTGTGTTAGACTTGTATCTTGCTTGTCTAACGCTGGCCAGTTCGCGTCTTTCTTCCAGTAGGTCCAAATTGTGTCTTAGATCCTCTTTCGTCCTTTCAGCGCTGAAGGCAGAGACCCGTAGAGAGGTTATGGACAGTTCCGGCGGGAGCATTGCTTCTGATCCGTACACCAAGCTAAATGGTGTTTCTTGTGTGCTGGTTCTTGGAGTTACCCGGTAGGACCAAAGAACGCTTGGTAGCTCTTCCACCCAGTTGCCTTTGGCTTTTCCCAGTCTTTTCTTGATCCCATTTACCATGGTGCAGTTGGTTACTTCCGTTTGGCCATTGGCTTGTGGATGGGCAACTGATGTGAACTGCTTTCGGATTTGTCTTTCCTCACACCATCCACGAAAGGGGTTCTCAACAAATTGTAGCCCGTTGTCACTAATTAGCACTCGTGGGGTGCCGAACCTAGTGAGTATATGTTTCCACATGAACTTGATGATGCTACGTCCAGTTATGGAAGCTACCGGTTCCGCCTCTACCCATTTGGTGAAATAGTCCACCGCCACAATTAAGAATTTCACCCTTCCTGGAGCTTCTGGGAAAGGCCCGACAATGTCAATACCCCACTAGAAGAATGGCCATGGGCTTGTTATGCTTGTCAGAGGGGCTGCGGGTAGATTCTGTGTTGGAGAAAAAAGTCTGGCATTCTATGCACCTGCGTGTTATCTCCATCGCGTCAGCGTGGATGTCGGGCCAATAGAATCCCATTCGCAGGATTTTGCCCGTTAACGCCCTTGCTCCCTCATGGGCCCCTGCTAGCCCAGAGTGTATCTCGTTTAATGCGTGGCATCCTTCTTCTTTTGTTATACATTTTAGCCAGGGGGTCAAGCATCCTTTTTTGTAAAGATTCCCTTCAATTATTGCAAAGTTGGAAGCTTTGACTCGAATCTTACGAGCTTCTGTATCATCTTCTGGCAGGGTCCCATGCTGGAGGTATTCCATGAATGGAGTACTCCAAGTCGGCGGTTCTTCTGATGTCACGTTGACCTGTCTTTCCTTGATGCTGCTTTCATGTAGTACCTCGACCAACACCTTTTTGGTCAGATGATCGAATGATGTTGAGGCTAGCTTACTTAGGGCATCGACCCGTCTGTTCTCTGACCGGGGGATTTGTTTGATTGAGAAGTTGTCAAAGGATTTTATTACGTTTTTCACCGCTTCTGTGTATTTTTGCATTCGTTTGCCCCTGCTAGCCCAGAGTGTATCTCGTTTAATGTGTCACTCGTGTCGCCCCATTTTCAATTGCTAGCCGAAGTCCTGCTAGCAAGGCTTCGTATTCTGCCTCATTATTTGATGTTCGGAAGTCAAAGCGTAATACGTACGTGATCTCTTCACCCTAAGGACTTTTCAAAATCAAACCAGCCCCTGACCCTTCTTTTCCAGCCGCTCCATCGATAAACAAAGTCCATTCGCATAACTGTTCCTTGGTGGGAGAATGAGCGACAATCGATGTTTCTGTGGCTAATTGGTCGGGGATTTCAATTAAGAAATCTGCCAGCGCTTGTGCCTTGATGCCTATGCGAGGCCGGTAAGTGAGGGCGTGTTCTCCCAGCTCTATGGCCCATTTGGCTAGTCTTCCGGAATTTTCTGGTTTCAGGAGGATCTGCTTAAGCGGCTGACTGGTAAGTACTTCGATGTGATGCGCTTGGAAATATCGGCGAAGACGTCTGGCAGCATGTACGAGTGCTAGGACCAATTTTTCGAGCGTTGGGTAATTGATTTCCGGGCTTTGGAGTGCTCGGCTGATGAAATATACTGGGAGTTGTATATTATTTCTTTCCACTACTAATACCGCTGAAATGGCTTCATGCGATGCTGACAAATACATGGATAATGTTTCTCCTGGGATGGGGCTGGCCAACGTGGGTAAGTTGCTTAGTGTTTGCTTAAGATTTTGCCAAGCTTCGTCAGCTGCCACTGTCCATCTGAATCCTTCCTTGTTGACTTCTCCTTTTAGCTTGTTAAAGAGTGGTAGGGCTTTCTCTGCTGATTTTGCAATGAAACGCCCTAATGCTGTTAACTTTCCATTCAATGTCTGCATGTCTTTCAATGTGGCTAGAGGTTTGGTTTCAAGGGCATCTTGTACTTTAGCAGGATTAGGGAGTATACCCTGATTTGTCACGTAATATCCCAAGAAATGGCCTTCCTCCACCCCGAATACGCATTTTGCGGGGTTCAGTTTCATCTTAGCCTGCTCTAATGTTTTTAATGTCTCTTCTATGTCTGTTATCAATGTAGTTTCTTCCAAGCTTTTGATTACCATATCATCGACATAGACTTCGATGTTTCGCCCAATTTGATTGCGGAATAAATGGTCCACCAACCGCTGGTATGTTGCGCCTGCATTCTTTAGTCCAAAAGGCATTTTCCGGTAGCAGAATGTTCCTCGATCAGTATAGAATGTTGTTTTCTCTTCGTCCTCTTTTTTCAATTGTATTTGGTGATAACCCTTATATGCATCTAGAAAGCATTTCCACCGAAAACCTTGAAGTGATTCAACTTTTTAATCTATCTCTGGCAGGGGATAGCAATCCTTGGGACAAGCTTTGTTTAGGTCTGTGTAGTCTATACACATCCTCCAACTTCCATCACTCTTCCTGACCATTACCGGGTTAGCAATCCAGTCAGGGAAAATGGCTTCCCTTAGTATTCCTGCTGCAACTAATTTGGTCACTTCTGTATTAATTGACATGTTTCGCTCACCTGCTTGGCCCCTCTTTTTCTGATTGATTGCCTTACTTCATGGTTTAACGTTTAAACTGTGCTCTATTACTTCTCTGTCTACTCCCACCATATCTGCCGGCTGCCATGCAAACCCATGTTTATATTGTTTAAGGAGAATAATCACCTTCTTTCTCGTATTTGTGGGCAGACTGGTGCCGATGCAGATCAGTTGCTCGGGGTAATCTTGGTTAATGATCTCTTGGTCATTTGATCCTTCCGTCCTGGCTTTCTTGACTGGTCTGATGATATCTTTTGGTTGCATCACTTGACAGCAGCTCTGAGTCTGGGGGCTTGTGGCTAGAACGCAGGCTACCCCATTCGGGGTTCTGAATTTCAAGAGGCCATGTGTAACACCCGGCTTTTAAAACAAAACACCCCTGAAAATTTTTCATTTAAAATACAAGTTTTTATACATAAAACCATAACAAAGGGGTATATTTTTAAGAAACACGGGTACAAGTGTATCAAGGAGAGTATATAATACCATAATCTCCTTTGAAGCCGGGCTGCTACTGACAGCATCTACGAGTCCCACTTCAAAGTCACGGACTCTATCTTGTCCCCTATCAGTATCATGCTAACCTGCAGGGACATTTAACAAACGGTATGAGCTACAAAGCTCAGTGAGTAATCATATCTGCAAATAACGTGTACAATACAAATACATTCATATAACTGTCTGGATATCGAATCCAGACTACTAGCCTTACTGGCTAACCGTATGTATCTGAGGATTTCGTATCCAAAGTACTAGCTCTACCAGCTAATCACATATCATGTGATTATCCAATCACTTTATCATGTCTACTCTGTTATTTGCATACCATTCAAACCAGTTCTGTATCATTTCTGTCCCATCTTGCTTAGTCATACTTGACTATTCCATATATATCATGACTATATAAGTCATATCATTTGTCGTGGCTATACAAGCCGTACCAAATCATTCCTTGCATATGAATCATAGCCCGCAGGCCGCACTAACTGGGTTTAATACCCGATATCATACCCAAAAAGGCCGTACCATGTACCTATAACAAATCATAGCCCGAAGGCCGCATCGGAGACATAGCCGACAAGGCCGCATCGGAATATCATAGCCACAATTGGCCGTACCGTCTATTAACAGTTTCTTCACGATCAAATATGGCTCACGGGAAGATCCCGCTGTTGCCTAGACTCACGGCTGGTTCCGGTATTGTCTATAAAAGTAAATATATGGCTCACAGGAAAATCCCGCTGTTGCCTAGACTCACGGCTGGTCCCGGTATTGTCTATAAAAGTAAATATATGGCTCACAGGAAAATCCCGCTGTTGCCTAGACTCACGGCTGGTCCCGGTATTGTCTATAAAAGTAAATATATGGCTCACAGGAAAATCCCGCTGTTGCCTAGACTCACGGCTGGTCCCGGTCTTGTCTATATAAGTTTTATTGACTCACGGCTGGTTCCGGTATTGTCATTGTATTTTATTGACTCACGGCTGGTTCCGGTATTGTCATTGTATTTTATTGACTCACGGCTGGTTCCGGTATTGTCATTGTATTTTATTGACTCACGGCTGGTTCCGGTATTGTCATTGTATTTTATTGACTGACTCACAGCTCCGTTCTTGTCTATAATAGACTCACGGCTTATCCGATATTGTCATGTCAATATTGTTGACTCACAGCTCCGTTCTTGTCTTTATCAGACTCACGGCTTATCTGGTATTGTCGTCTTCATATATCTTCAAACTTGTCATTTTCGTCCCACAAGTCAATTTCAACCTGTAACAACTCAATCATCATATATCATATATGATATCAGTGAGATTACTCACCTGGATGTTAGCCGCATTTATATCCCGGTTGTTTCTTGCCTTTGAGTGCACCACAACCATTTCGTCCCACACCTATATAATCATTTATATACCAAATGATAATAGGTTAATAGTCATTCCAATTAACTCTAATACCATAGAGTTCAATACAATATCATTATAAACAATGCCTAGTTAATAAACTTTCCGTTTACTAACTTTATATGAATTTTACTATTCACCGAGGCATTCGGATCGGTCTACAGTGCCCCCGAGGGGTCGAAAACTCAACTTAATAATTTTCCCAAACTTTTCAGACCATAACGAGCCTATGGTCCAAATTTGAGCTAAAACGGACAAGCCGAACGAAAGTTAGCGAGTCGGAAGTCCCCTGCCTGCCCCTGCTTGGAGGCGCACTGCGCCAGGAATCAGGCGCACTGCGCCTGGGCGCACCCCGCCCTGATCCTGGGCGCACTGCGCCCTGCGCCTGGGCAGAGCTCCTGGACAGTCGCGATTTATGCACTGTAGCAAGCAGTTTTTGGCCATTAAGTCCTTAATCAGGTCCTTAATCGATTGGGGTTTGTTCTAGGACTAAAACCTTATACTTTAACCAGGTTTTCAACCATCCAAAACAACCAAATCAATCAAAATGAAGAATTAGGGTTCTTAGTTCTAACAACCCCAAAACTTCAAATTCATCACTAATAACAACCTACTTCCACTTTCTTGAGTTAAGTCCTTTCAAGCATGACTCAATAGAAGTAATAAACCAATTAAACCACATAATCACAACTGAAATGTACAAATTTCAGTTTCTAAAATACCAAAACAAGAACACAATCGAGAGGTTGACTTAAAGAGTCAATTACTAACCTTAATTGCTTGGAATCATTATTCTCCAACAATTGATTCAAGTTCTTGTTTCTCCTCATGATTTCCTGCAGAAAATAGCCTCTCAAATCCTTCTCCCGTTGCTGAAAATGGACAGCCCCCAAATAGGAGAGTCAACTCTCCTATTTATACCTCAATTTTTACAAATTTGGTCCCTAAGTTTCATTTCTTGAACTTTGACCACAATAATCAAGTTTTATTACAATAAAACTTCCATTTCTTACATTTTGGCCACAACCAACAATATTTTTCATATTTGGTCTTTCACATGGTCAAATGACCAAATTACCCTTTTACGGTAAAACGACCAAAAATCAATTTTTATAACATTTTAAGTTCAAAACTCAAAATATTATTTCAACTCAAATACTTTTCTGTCCAAAAGACCAATTTACCCTTCCAAGGTAAAATGACCATTTTACCCTTTTTATTATATTTATAAAAAGAGTATCTTGGCGTTACAAATTCTCCCCTCCTTCAAAAGATTTCGTCCCCGAAATCATACCAGGAGTTGGGGTATATCTCCCTCGTTTAGCTTTCGATCTTCCGCATCATGTCGAAAACTGTATGGTATTGTCTAAGCACTTAACCATACTAGTCTTCTTATCTTGTGGTTAGATCACAATCCGCATGTCATTCCTCCGGTTGTCCCGGGTACCTTATCTATTCATCTTCTTCATCATTCATTTCATCATGAGGGGTTTGTTGGGAAATCCTTTCTTGTCGTTCCAAACAATTTTTCACCTTTCCAAAAGATTACTTTTCGTATTACCCTATTCCTTTACTTGAAATTTCAAGGGCTTATTTTCGGCGATTCACATACCACTTTGTAATTTCTTAATCATTCTTCATTTCCGATCGAACTCATCAAGTATCCTCTTCAGTTTGTGCAAGAGTCTAGTATTTAGCCCACGGCTTTACCACATCTTCAATCCAATAAATCTGAGGATAACACAGTATTCCATACCATATTTCATACGAATCATCAAACTACTAGCATGTAAGCTGCTAATTCTTGCCATTTCTATCAGAGATAGAAATTTTTCTCATCTTCTGTTAGGGTCTTCTGTACAATCTTCAATCACATCTTCTAAAGTCTGAATCATCAAATCATTTGTTCATCAACATACGGTACTTGCGGAGACTTTATCGCAAAGTCTATAACAATGTTGTCCCATTTCTTTACTGGGGCCAACAATAGTTCAATTTCTTCGCATGTTTCTAACGGTTTGACTTTACTTAGCGTACAAGTCAAACACTTTCCACATGTCTTTCCATATCTTTCTTCTGTACCGGCCACCAATACATAGGTTTTATCGACCTATCCAGTTTGGTATTGCTCCAGATATACTGTATATCTAATACAAAATACATCTTTTCAAGATGATTTTCATATTTCACTCAGCTTTGGAACTCACATACACAACCACCAAGGGTTTTTAATCGCCGTGAGTTTCTAACTAGCTTCTTTTCTAATCAATAAAGTATTTCAAACTCTAATGATTCATATAAACAGCAAGCTTTACACCATATACATAGTGTCTCCAAAGCTTAATACCAAAATCATAGTTGCTACTGCAACATCATGCATCATGCATCTACAATCGAATCTGGATGCATTTCTATAATCCAATTTATCCGCTTAACATCAAAGCTAACATCAGAATTTCACATAAGGTTTATCCCAAACCTTTACAAGATATCTGTGGTCTTTCTACCACTCAAACTTTATACTTTTTTTAGTCAACCTTAGTCAACTGAACAACAATCAAAGAGCAGCTTACTACAACTCTCCCATAGCAACCCGCCAATCCAAGGAAACTACTATTATTTCAGTCAGATTCCAAGGCGGTTTCTGTCTCATCACATCAGTATTTCCACTGTATCTACTTTGTCATCTTTGGCATTATAAACATGCCCAAAGAATATACAACTTCTTTTAGCCAAATTTCATACTTGGAGAATCTTACAAATCACTTAACTCAGTGAATTAACTCCAATATCTGGTACAAGCGTACCTCATATACGATCTGGTTTCGAGAATATCAGATTCTCACCAGTCAATGCACACATGCATCGACTTGTCTTTCTTCTTTTCAAACAAGATAGGGCTCCATAGAATGACTCATACGGTCAGAAGAGACCCAATTCAAGAATTTCTTCTATTTATTTTCCCACTCTGCCAACTCTACAGATGCAAATCAGTCTAGAGTCCGTATACCAAAAATGGCTCCCAATATCATCTTTATCAATAAACTCTTCTCGCCAATCAGGCAGAAATCCTGGAAGTTCCTTTCAAAAGAAGCATTCGAAAATCTATTCAAAGTAGTACATTACTAGCACTGCTTTATCTAACTTGGCCAATACCACGTATGCCAACTGCAACATCATTCCTTTGCTAACTCTTTACTGAGTTTAAGCAAAGAATATAACCAATATTCTCAACAACGGTTATTTACCATGGATTTCCCTCCATTTCATTTCTGTTTCCTGAACCATCATGTTCATTTTTTTTTTTTTCGACTATACATGTTAGCATAATTCCTTGCTAACCAAATTATAAGCACAATTGCTTCAGATTCACTGGTAGCCATCAGCTTTAGATTCATAGGGAAAATGGTCCCGTAAATCCTAGGCAAACTACCTTCCAGGTGTTCAACATCTAGAACATACTGGCTATCTGATATAGCTGTTACCAAAATTTCATCCAAAATCGTTGATGAAATATCCCAACAAGACATCAAGTCATCGATCCAAAACATAGCTTCATGGATCAAATATAACCTACACGGGTTATATTCAAAACCATTCTGTAGGAGATCATATCGGTCTCCTCACGAGCTTCTTCCACAATTTGCTAGAATGCTCAAGGTACCACTGGTCCTTTCTAACCATTCATTTCTTCTTTCTTTCCTGGGTTCATCACCCGTTACTCCACATTTAGCATGTGAGTATTTCATAAGGAAGTGATCTATAGTTCCACGCTGGAACCACTTCCATCCCGTACAATAAACTCGAGCAATATGCTCCCATTTTCTGCAATTTCAGCATATCAACGATAGAGTCTCACTCTTAAAATGTTTTGAGTGCTTTTCCTGCACTTCTTTTACAAATCATCTTTTCATTCTGGTCCCTTCCCTTTGAGGTTAGACCCTATTCGTGTTAACTTCTTCTGAGAAGTCCACTAACATTTCTGCTTTTCTTGTAGTCTCAACTACTATTCTTTCACCTTGAATATCAACCAAGGTGAGCAACCGATTTCTTTTTCTGACCACTACAGCTACTACTGCTTGTCAAGTGGATTTTTCTGCTTTTCGTCACCTTTTTGCTCCACGTACAACGGAGTCTTGAGAAGGGTTGGTCCATTTCCTAGAGCTTCGCACCCTAAATGTCTCCCAAGGAGTTTTACAATTTATACTTCTTATACGTCAGAAGTTAGCAACAGTTAGGTTATATATGTATAATAACAGCTATATACACCTAACTATGCATCGTGTCTACTATCTCAGGGTTTAAGTCCAGGAATCTACTCTATAGACACCTAGTTCACTTAAACCACGGCTCTGATACCAACTTGTAACACCCGGCTTTTAAAACAAAACACCCCTGAAAATTTTTCATTTAAAATACAAGTTTTTATACATAAAACCATAACAAAGGGGTATATTTTTAAGAAACACGGGTACAAGTGTATCAAGGAGAGTATATAATACCATAATCTCCTTTGAAGCCGGGCTGCTACTGACAGCATCTACGAGTCCCACTTCAAAGTCACGGACTCTATCTTGTCCCCTATCAGTATCATGCTAACCTGCAGGGACATTTAACAAACGGTATGAGCTACAAAGCTCAGTGAGTAATCATATCTGCAAATAACGTGTACAATACAAATACATTCATATAACTGTCTGGATATCGAATCCAGACTACTAGCCTTACTGGCTAACCGTATGTATCTGAGGATTTCGTATCCAAAGTACTAGCTCTACCAGCTAATCACATATCATGTGATTATCCAATCACTTTATCATGTCTACTCTGTTATTTGCATACCATTCAAACCAGTTCTGTATCATTTCTGTCCCATCTTGCTTAGTCATACTTGACTATTCCATATATATCATGACTATATAAGTCATATCATTTGTCGTGGCTATACAAGCCGTACCAAATCATTCCTTGCATATGAATCATAGCCCGCAGGCCGCACTAACTGGGTTTAATACCCGATATCATACCCAAAAAGGCCGTACCATGTACCTGTAACAAATCATAGCCCGAAGGCCGCATCGGAGACATAGCCGACAAGGCCGCATCGGAATATCATAGCCACAATTGGCCGTACCGTCTATTAACAGTTTCTTCACGATCAAATATGGCTCACGGGAAGATCCCGCTGTTGCCTAGACTCACGGCTGGTTCCGGTATTGTCTATAAAAGTAAATATATGGCTCACAGGAAAATCCCGCTGTTGCCTAGACTCACGGCTGGTCCCGGTATTGTCTATAAAAGTAAATATATGGCTCACAGGAAAATCCCGCTGTTGCCTAGACTCACGGCTGGTCCCGGTATTGTCTATAAAAGTAAATATATGGCTCACAGGAAAATCCCGCTGTTGCCTAGACTCACGGCTGGTCCCGGTCTTGTCTATATAAGTTTTATTGACTCACGGCTGGTTCCGGTATTGTCATTGTATTTTATTGACTCACGGCTGGTTCCGGTATTGTCATTGTATTTTATTGACTCACGGCTGGTTCCGGTATTGTCATTGTATTTTATTGACTCACGGCTGGTTCCGGTATTGTCATTGTATTTTATTGACTGACTCACAGCTCCGTTCTTGTCTATAATAGACTCACGGCTTATCCGATATTGTCATGTCAATATTGTTGACTCACAGCTCCGTTCTTGTCTTTATCAGACTCACGGCTTATCTGGTATTGTCGTCTTCATATATCTTCAAACTTGTCATTTTCGTCCCACAAGTCAATTTCAACCTGTAACAACTCAATCATCATATATCATATATGATATCAGTGAGATTACTCACCTGGATGTTAGCCGCATTTATATCCCGGTTGTTTCTTGCCTTTGAGTGCACCACAACCATTTCGTCCCACACCTATATAATCATTTATATACCAAATGATAATAGGTTAATAGTCATTCCAATTAACTCTAATACCATAGAGTTCAATACAATATCATTATAAACAATGCCTAGTTAATAAACTTTCCGTTTACTAACTTTATATGAATTTTACTATTCACCGAGGCATTCGGATCGGTCTACAGTGCCCCCGAGGGGTCGAAAACTCAACTTAATAATTTTCCCAAACTTTTCAGACCATAACGAGCCTATGGTCCAAATTTGAGCTAAAACGGACAAGCCGAACGAAAGTTAGCGAGTCGGAAGTCCCCTGCCTGCCCCTGCTTGGAGGCGCACTGCGCCAGGAATCAGGCGCACTACGCCTGGGCGCACCCCGCCCTGATCCTGGGCGCACTGCGCCCTGCGCCTGGGCAGAGCTCCTGGACAGTCGCGATTTATGCACTGTAGCAAGCAGTTTTTGGCCATTAAGTCCTTAATCAGGTCCTTAATCGATTGGGGTTTGTTCTAGGACTAAAACCTTATACTTTAACCAGGTTTTCAACCATCCAAAACAACCAAATCAATCAAAATGAAGAATTAGGGTTCTTAGTTCTAACAACCCCAAAACTTCAAATTCATCACTAATAACAACCTACTTCCACTTTCTTGAGTTAAGTCCTTTCAAGCATGACTCAATGGAAGTAATAAACCAATTAAACCACATAATCACAACTGAAATGTACAAATTTCAGTTTCTAAAATACCAAAACAAGAACACAATCGAGAGGTTGACTTAAAGAGTCAATTACTAACCTTAATTGCTTGGAATCATTATTCTCCAACAATTGATTCAAGTTCTTGTTTCTCCTCATGATTTCCTGCAGAAAATAGCCTCTCAAATCCTTCTCCCGTTGCTGAAAATGGACAGCCCCCAAATAGGAGAGTCAACTCTCCTATTTATACCTCAATTTTTACAAATTTGGTCCCTAAGTTTCATTTCTTGAACTTTGACCACAATAATCAAGTTTTATTACAATAAAACTTCCATTTCTTACATTTTGGCCACAACCAACAATATTTTTCATATTTGGTCTTTCACATGGTCAAATGACCAAATTACCCTTTTACGGTAAAACGACCAAAAATCAATTTTTATAACATTTTAAGTTCAAAACTCAAAATATTATTTCAACTCAAATACTTTTCTGTCCAAAAGACCAATTTACCCTTCCAAGGTAAAATGACCATTTTACCCTTTTTATTATATTTATAAAAAGAGTATCTTGGCGTTACACCATGTACTGTGGATGGTACCGCCCCAAACTTTAGTAGCCCTGGCCTTCCTAGAATCATATTATGTTCTGAGGGTGCTCTTACAACTATAAATTCGATGAGTGATGTTTTATGGAGTTTTCCATCGAAACTCTTCAACGTGAATGGCAGAGAGATGGTCCCAATTGGCCATATGCTGTGACCAGTGAATCCTACGAGTCGTCCTCTAGCAGGCTTTAGTTCTTCCTTGATGACTTGTGGCAATAAATTAAAACAGTGTTCGTGTATGATGTCGGCAGCACTTCCGCCGTCTACGTATACTCTATGGATCTTGATGTTTTGAATATATCCGGTCAGTACCAGAGGGTTATCTCCCTGCCAGCTTTCAGGTCTCGGGTCATTAATTGAAAAACTTAAGTTTAGGGGGCCGTCGTCGCAATGTGTGCGTTCTCCATTGGAGCAGTCATATCGCTTCTGACTAGTCCGGATAGCTAGAATCTCGAGGGTCTTTCCTCCGGCCTTATTGTCCTTCCTTCCTCTTTCAGCTTTTCTTTCCACTTCTAATTGGTCTCGTAATCTTTTTGCTGTTTCCACCAGGTCACCTTTCCAATTTTTCTCTTCCATTTCTTTCTTCAGCATGGCACAATCGATGGTGTCATAAGCCCTGCTCTTATGGTACTCGCAATATCTTTGTCTACTGTCTAGCACTTTACTCGTGGTGGATTCTTTAACCACATAGATGTCTGCCTGTCTGTTCCGAGGTTCTTCCCGGTAGAGTGGGTTAAATCGTCGTGGAGATCTTCCTCCCCTTGGAGGGAGATTGAAATGGTCTTGGCGGCGGCTGTGAGGGTAGCGGTCGTGTCGCTTGTGTTGGCCGTCGGTTGTTGCTTTGAGATACTGTTGTTTCTCCGCTGTACCTTCTTCCTGTATAAGGAACCTTTCGACTGGCTCCTTCAGCTCGTGCCGGGTTTGCGGTGGTCGGCCTAGGAATTTTTGGGATAACGGTCCTGGTAACAATCCCCAAGTGAATGCTCCCATCACCATGCGGTCATCCTGTCCCGGTACATCTAGGGTAACTTTGTTGAATCGCTTGAAATAATCTTTCACAGACTCACCCTCTCGTTGTTTACAGCCCATTATAACGTGGTTATTGCCCCTATATTTGCGTAGTTGCATTAAATTTGTGAGAAACATTTGTTTTAATTGTTCGAAATTGTATATGCTGTTTGGTGCTAAGCTTTTGAACCATGCGCCCGCGGTGCCGTCCAGCGTTGTCGGGAAATACGTGCACCAAAAGCGTTGATCTAACTTCAGCGAGGTCATGTGCTATTCATAAGTGTCAATGTGGCTGTCCGGGCATGTGGTTCCATTGTATACCTGCAACGTTGGGAGTTTGGCAGTACTTGGGATCTCGTAATCCAAGAGCTCTTTGACAAAAGGAGAGCGTGGTACGGTGATTGTTGGAATTGGGTTCAATGTTTGGGGTTGAAACGATTGGTAGAATGGCACGAACGGGTATTGTGGCGTCATGTAGGGTGTGTTTGTTATTGGGGCAGTAGGGAAACTGTTAACGTAAAATGGTGGTGGGGTGAATTGGGTTGGAGGGGTGGAGACGTTTACAAAGAAATTTTGTGGTACAGTGGGTGTCGGAGTTGGGGTTGATGGTGTTCCTGAGGCAAACAGTGGTGGTAAAGGTGGTAAGAAACTTGCCGAGACCGGGATTGATGTGGGTGTTCCCGCCATTGTTAGAGTGACTAATGGAGGTGGAAATAACGATTGTGTTGCCGTTGGTCTTGTGTGGAGGAAAGGGTTAACATAAGGTAGCGACGGCGGTATCAGGGTTGGCATCGGGGTCTGCCATGGTGAGACGGTTGTGATGGACGATGCTGTCGTAACTATTTGTGGTGCAGTCGCCGGAGTGGGAGGTGTCACGGCTCCTAAGGACGGCATGGGTCGTATTGGACTTCGCTGGGCGTCGTCCTGTTGACTTCCAGATGGTGTTGCCATTCAAGATTGGGAGATTGTAGTTCTTTACTTCGTCACACAAGCGGATGGCGCCAATGATGCAAACTCTTGTCTCAGACTGATCCTTTGGACGCTGGAATCCTCGACCTGAGCTCACAATAATAAAGAAACAGGGTCAGACGCACTCCGGGAGGCGATCCCGGGAGGGCGCTCCGACGGTTAAGTTAGCACAGTGGTCGGAAAGTATGGAGAGAGAGTACGGGAAAAGGTAAGTGAAAGTGGTAATGCGATGATGATCTCACCAACGGCGTGATCATCATATACCGTTATACCTGCGAGGGGACCACTTATCAGTTGGTAGCGGATCTTTACCTTATTGGTCGATCGTCTGGCGCTGACTGTGATTGGTTCATTCATCTGGCCAGGTGGTAGCTCGGGGACCACCTGATTCGTTCGTGTCTAAATGGTTCGCATGATGACCGTTACAGGGTGACGTGCTGTTCTAGCATTGGTACATGTGGCAATCAACCATTTAGCGACTGTCGAATCGGATAAGATCCAGCCACGCCTTTGGCGGTTGGCTGTCTGTCTGAATGCTGGCGAGTCGTGCCGCTGGCATGCTGGTGGGAAGCTATGCGTATCCGTATGATATGCCATCAGAAACCATAAAACTCGGGTGGCATGCTAACTCTACCGGAGTGCCTAAACGGTAAGGATACATCAGTCGGACCAACAGAAACTTCTTCCTCTTGTTGGTTGCTAGTTTCTCCTAAGGTTGTGTCATCTAATGACTCTTGAATTTCTTCAAGATCAATGGTACTCCCAATGTCCTCTTTGGATTTGAGCTCTCTCTCTCGAAAGACTCCTCGTCTAGCTACAAAGACCACGTCCTCGCTCGGTCTGTAGAATAAGTATCCAAAGGACTGTTTGGGATAACCAAAGAAGAAACACCATTCACTTCTTTTTGCGAGTTTGTCTTGAGTCTCTCATCTAACGATGTTGATCTGAAGGGACCACACACATCCGTGTGTATGGTGTCCAACAGACCTTCACCTCTTTCAAAAGAACCTTTGAAAGGTGATTTAGTCATCTTACCCAACAGACAAGATTCACATACATCATCCGATTTGAGGTCGAATGATTCCAACACTCCATCCTTTTGGAGTTAGGTGATGCGTTTCTTGCTGATGTGCCTAAGGCGACTATGCCACAGGAATGCCTTTTCTACACCACTAGAAGAATTAATACTCAATACACTATTTCCTAAATTGTCAACACATTGTACAGTTTCATACACACCATCACAAGGCAACGCAGTAAAAATAAAAGTACCATTTTTGAAAACAGAAATTGAACCAATATTATTATCAAAAGAAAACTGAAAGCCTTGTCTGAACAATGCATGAAATGAAATAATCTTTCTTGCCATTTCTAGCGAATAGCAACAATTTATTAAGTCTAAACTAACATCACTACTGAGCACTAAACTATAGACACCGATATTGGTAACAGGAGACAATCTCCTATTGCCCATGATCAGATTCAATCTACCGTGCTCCACCTCCCTGCTTTCCTTTAGGCCATGCAAATAAGAAAATATGTGAAAACCACATCCTGTATCAAGGACCCAAGAACTGGAAGATGGTGAGTTTTTAGAGATAGTATACATACCTGCTGTCGTTGGCTTTACTTTGCCATCCTTGACATCCTGCAAGTACTTCGGGCAGCTTCTCTTCCAATGACCCTTCTCTTTGCAATAGAAGCAGTCGGCATCTTTTGGGTTGGCAACACAAGGAATGCTAGAAGACTTGGGTCTCGGGCCATTACTGGATGACCCGACGTAAACATTTTCCGTCCAATTCTGATTGGGAGCGCCCTTCCGTTTCTTTCTTTTGCCACTTCCAATTGCTAAGACGTGCTGGTTAACTGAAGGTACACTTTAACCCTTCATCCCATCTTCTGTAGTATGAAGCATGCGATGCAATTCAGCCAAGGTGGTCTGATTGTTGTTCAAATGATACGCCAGTCTGAACTGGTCATAAGAACTCGGTAAGAAGTTAAGCACTATGTCAACGGTCAACTCCTCATGTACAGGCATCGCAAGTTTCCTTAGCCAATCCACGTAACCTTGCATCCTTTGCACGTGAGTGCAGATGGACTCTCCATCTCTAGGCTTGCCATTCGTGAAGTCTTTGACCACATCACACCTCTCGATGCGCTCTTGCTTGCGGAACATTTCCGCAAGCTCCTTGTGCATCTCATAGGGCCAGTAGTCTTCATATATTCTTTGCAATTCATGGTTCATGGTAGCGATCATGATGCAGGACACTTTGGTCGCATCATCAGAATGTTTCTGGTACGAGGAAATTTCCTCGGGAGTAGCAGTGACAGGGTCAAATTCAACAAGCTCAGTCTCGAGAACATACTCTTTGTTCTAAAACCTCAGAGCCATCATGATATTTCTGATCCATTCGTTGTAGTTCGTGCCATTCAATTGCACTTTGGAACATAACGAAAGGATTGAAGTGAGATTGGAGTATGAGTGGGGAACGGATTGGTCAGCAAAAGACATCTATAAAAGAAGGTAAGTTTTAATTAGAAACTTATATGATCCTTATAATTAACCCAATATAATAATAAGGCTAGGACCGAACTATAACAATTCACAATATAGAAGAGGGATGCCGTAACCTAATTGTAAATTTTATATAGGTAGGAGAATGACGATTCAACCAATTCCACCGCGGAATAATAATCATATTATAATGGAATTCCTAGTTTCTTTTGAGATTTATTGAACTGTTCAATAGCATATTTAATCTCGGATATGCCCCACCGTTTGTGACTGGAATGCCGAGGATCACAAACCGGGTGTGAATAACCATGCAAATGAGCTTGGTACTCTCGAGGTCAATTACCATCTCAAATTGATGTGCCGGTAAACCACACACGCTCCATCAACAATGGTAACACCCGAGAAACCCATTGCAACTCTTTATGAACCCCTATTGGTGTGCCGGTAAACCACACACGCTCCATCAATGTTTCATAAAGTGCAATGTGCAATTTTATGGATTAACATCAATTCACATTTTTCCTAAAGTAACTAGATTGGGATTTTATTAAGCTGTTCTAGTACTTTGATCATTATACTTTTAATGAGATTAAGCGGTCCTATCAAACCCCGTTCGGCTAACGACCCTCCACTAATCAGGAGAGCGGTGGGTGGGAGTAGACACCCATTAGACCGCCATTTTATAGGCAGTCTCCTTATACCCTATTTATAGATCAGCTTCCTGAATGAGGCCTACTATTGATTTGACTAACCAATTTATCTTATACATATAATATTAACTTTTAATAATATATATAAGATGTATTTTAAATCTTTTAAAATATTCCTGGTTTATCTTTTAATTTTTGAAAATTTAACTATTAAATTTAAAATTAAATTAAATCTTTAAATTCGATTTAACTTATCTTTTAATTAAACAATTAATTAAATTAATTAAATCTAAATATTTTAAACTGTTAAAATATTCATGGTTTATCTTTTAATTTTTTAGAAATTTAACTATTAAATTTAAAATTAAATTAAACCTTTACATGATTTAATTTATCTTTTAATTAAACAATTAATTAAATTAATTAAATCCAGATAGGTTTCACAAATTAATCAAATTAATTTAAACCTACCTTAAACCCCCTAAAATCGAAAATTAGCAAACAAAAGGGTTTAAGGTTATCCATTTCATTAAATAATTAAAGTTACCAAAAATAGAAAAACCTTCTAAAACCCTAAAGGGCCAAAATCGCAAATTTGAGGGGGGAGGGGCTAGGGTTTCTAAAACCCTAACCCTAAAAATCGAAAATCATGAGATTAGGGTTTAGAAACTTTTAAACCCTAATTTTTCGGAAAACAATTATAACCATTCAACAGGAAAACAAACAAAAAGCTCTCATACCACTAAAAGGTTTTCGGCAAATCAATGAACTAAAGCCTATGTTCACATGCAACCTATGAGGATCTATGTTTTCTTCTAATTAAACATATAACTAATTCCTAAAAGGCCAACAAAAATTAACTAAAGAATAAAATTCAGAAAAACTAACCTTTAGAATTTCTTGGAAGCAAAGCAACAAAAAGATCTTGCCTCAAATGAAGTCACACCCAAGCTAGGAAGTAGGTCACGAAAATTCCAGAGAGAGATCAGGTATATGGCGCAGAAAATAGGGGGTCTGAGGGTCTCTATTTGTAGCCTCCAACAGATAACCAGATAACCTTTAGAGATAAGCCTTTATCTTAATAATTCAAACCATATTTATCTCTTATATATATATATATATATATATATATATATATATATATATATATATATATATATATATATATATATATATATATATATATATATATATATATATATATCGAAATCTATATATCTATATATAGAATTCGCTGGTCATCACACTCACTCAAACTACCACTTACTCAACGAATAATTAGTTTCGCGATTAATTACTATCGGTGGCGAACATTAGTTTCATTTCGACGAATAATTTTCGGTATGAAAATATAAGTACGTTTTTGTTTCTAGCAGTGAAACGTATCTGTTATGTTGTAAACCGGAACCGTCTCAAAAACGATTAAGCAATTCGGTTTCGATTCTATAAATTTTATTTTTCTGGTTTCGGTTTGGTTTTTTTCGTCCTGTTAAAGAATTGATGTTGTCATAAATGATCTTGTTTCTAGCAGCGTACCCGCGCGATGCGGCGGTGACTAACAGTTCGTTTTTACTTATAGTTTATCGGCGACGATTAGTTTCCTTTGGCAGCTATTTCTTGTTAAAAACAAAAGTACGTTACAATCATATAGTACACGCAACGTTTCCCAACTTTGTTCTTCTATCCTATAGTTCCTTATCTCGTCAATCCATGGTCATCTTTTTTATTTCTTCTTGCCAGATATCGTATCTCAACAATGGAGCAAAACAGGGTGGTGACCCATGAGGCGATACTCATTATTCTCACAACCGTAACAGATCCCAAACCCCAACTACCAGCCTCATGAGTCAACCGTAGCACATAATGCATGATGCCACCCACTCGTTGGAACTGGTTTACAAGTCACCATCTCATCATCTCTCATTGGTTCTTGTGTCTATCTTGCCGTGCAACACAAAGAACGGCTAGCCCTCATATTACCACTCTCTCACAGATTTTGTGCAACAAAAAAGGTATGTGAAGCACGTAAAGGGAATGTGATTTTTGACTTCAAATGAGTGCGGATTGTATTTTATACAATAATTGCTACTAAAAGTCAATAGGCATTTCCAAATATGAACCACTTCTCTCTTTTATTTTTGAAAATAGAAATTAAGGGCAAAAAGGTCAACATAATTTTATTTTAAGTGGATGGATAACATATCCAAATTCCTCTCTTGTATGTATTCACTTGAGTTGATCGCAGTCGAATACAGTTTCTTACATATCCCTCAAAAGTAAGCAGTCAAATGCAATTGATTGCATACAATTTACTACCGCAAACAATTTCGTTTTTTTAACATCTTTCTTTTGTTCAACAAACTAGCCATGCCCACGTTGTACTTAACTTCTGTTGCTGCTGCATCGATCCACATATAGAAACATTATCGATCCACATACACTATCGGTTGCATCTTACAACCAAATAAAAGCAAAATCTAATAAAAAAATATATAATAATTAGGAATATATCCGATAATATTAACTTACAAGACTACCTAAAAATCAAGAAAACGTTGAGAAAGCCAAATTGGCAATATTAAATTTAAAACAATGACCAAAAAGCATTAAGAAAACTAAATTGAATCTAACAATATGCATACCAACCAATAACAGAGCTAATGTTATTCCATCATCTTCTATGTTTTTTAAAGCACCATGTGGATATTTTTTTGTTCTTTCTTTAACAAATATAACTAAGTTCTTCAAAGTAACTTGCATGTCCCCAAAATTATTAACCATTATTAGCATAAAGCCAACAACCTGTTTGTTTCAAGCCAAGGAATTATGTTTTCATACATGCACTTGCATACCACTTTTGTAATTATCCAAGTCCCATACCTGCTGCACTTTTATATAGAAAAGCTTTGGAATCAAACCTAAGATAAAAGGCAACCAGTCAAATTTCAGACAAAAATTAAAGGCTTCCACATAAAAAATTCAAACTTCCATATACAAAATTCATAAATAATTTGGTTTTGTACCTCTTCAAGGCTTCCGAACCTGCACCAAATTATCAATAACACAAAACTTTGTGGTCAAATCTCAAAAAATGAATATGAATTTTGGAATGGTTGACAACTGCAATGCTGCAAAGATATTGGTGGATCAGAACTTAAAGTATGGCTCTAATGTCCTAATAAAGAAAAAAATGAAAGTAGAACGTTATAATTGAAATATTTATCAAAGTACAATGCCTTAATAAAAAACAATATAGGTACATGTACAATGTTGTAATAGAAAAAAGTGTCGTGGAGGTCAGCCATTAGGCGCGTACTTTCTCGGCCGTTCTCAATGCCCTTCTCTCCGTTGGCGGGTTCTGTTTGCAAAAAAAACTAAAAAAAAAAGAAAGTATGTTATTGTTACTGAATATCTCCAAAAAATAAAAAAAATGAAAGTACGTTGGTATTAATGTAATTCTGGAAAAACCAAATAAACAAAAAAGAAATAAAGGTAGGTTATTGTTACTGAAGGTCTAAAAAAGAAAAAAATAAAAGTACGTTGCTATTAGCAACATGAATTCATGTTTTAACTTATTTACCCAATCCTAGAGAAGCGAGTCCTCGCACTAATATATGCAGCAAGACGCCTACGACGATACTTCCAAACTCATGGAATCGAAGTTAGAACGCCAGTCGCTTAAGCAAATAATGATGAATACAGAAACGTCTGGTAGGCTGGAAAAATGGGCCATTGAGCTTGGAGAGCATGACATTGAATACCGCCCCTCGGTGAGCATTAAGGGGCAAGTGTTAGCTGACTTCCTGCTAGAAGTCCCGGAGTCGGAGGCACGACGGTGCGACGCTATAGCCACACCGAACAAAGATAAGACGACCTGGACATTGCACACCGACGGCACGACGGGGAAAGAAGGCTGTGGTGCAGGACTAATCCTCCAAAGCCCCCAGGAAGAAGAAATAACATACGCGTTGAGGTTCGACTTTCAAACCTCCAATAACGAAGCAAAGTATGAGGCACTTCTCGCAGGCCTATGACTAGCAACGGAAAATGGTGTCAAGGATATAAAGATTCTTCGCGATTCCATGTTGGTAACAAACCAGATAAACGACGTATAAGAAGCACAAGACCCCATAACGAAACGATATATAGAAGTGGTAAACAATGTGGCCAAACTCTTTGATCAATTTTCCATCAAACAGATACCTAGGTCAGAGAACAGACGAGCAAACGTGCTAAGTAAGCTGGCGTCTACGTCTTTTCATCATCTGACAAAGAAGGTATTGGTAGAGGTGTTAAAGGAGCGAAGTATCGACGAAATGCAAATCAAGGAAGTAACGAGTGGAGAAACGGCATGGATGACACCGTATTATGAGTATATCCGACATGGAATCCTGCCGGAAGACAAAGGAGAGGCCAGAAAAATCAAGATTAAGGCACCTCAATGCTCCATCATGGACGGAAAGCTATACAGGAAGGGATACTTGGTCCCATGGCTAAAATTCATCACTAGCGTGGAAGGGCAAGAAATGCTGCAAGAAACACACGCAGGGGATGTTGGCGCGTACGAAGGAGCGAGGGCTCTAACCGGAAAAATATTACGCATGGGTGTGTACTGGCCAGACATACACCGGGACGTGACAGAACTAACTAAGATATGTATTGAATGCCAGACATTCACACCAGCACAGAGCCAGCCGGCCACCCCACTAACAAGCCTGACGAGTCCATGGCCATTCCATCAGTGGTGGGTAGACATTGTAGGGCCTTTCCTAGAAGCACCTGGAAGGGTTAAATTATTAATTGTGGCGGACACTACTTTACAAAGTGGATTGAGGCAGAACCATTGGCCAACATCTCAGGAAGGTCGTTCATCAAGTTGATGTGGAAGTCCATACTAACGAGATTCGGCATGGCAAGGACCCTAGTCAGCGACAATGGACTCCAATTTTCCGAGAACCCCTTCAAGGGATGGTGCGCTGATAGGCAGATCCATCAACGGTTTAGCTCCGTGGCCCACCCGCAGGCCAATGGCCAAACTGAAGTATCGAACAAAACGATAGTGAATGGAATTTATAGTGAATGGAATCAAAAAACGGTTAGGCAAAGCCAAGGGAAATTGGGTCGAAAAACTGCCCAGCGTCTTGTGGTCCTACATGACCACCCCTAGAACTAGCACCTCCGAAACGCCCTCCAGCCTTGTATATGGGGCAGGGCAGTCCTTCCCCAGAATTGATGGTGGCGTCCCTCCGAATCGGTAAGTTCTCCCCGGAACAAACCGACGCCGACTTACGACAGAACCTAGACCTGCTGGCTTTACTTTGCCATCCTTGACATCCTGCAAGTACTTTAGGCAGCTTCTCTTCCAATGACCCTTCTCTTTGCAATGGAAGCAGTCGGCATCTTTTGGGTTGGCAACACAAGGAATGCTGGAAGACTTGGGTCTCGGGCCATTACTGGATGACCTGACGTGAACATTTTCCCTCCAATTCTGATTGGGAGGGCCCTTCCGTTTCTTTCCTTTGCCACTTCCAATTGCTAAGACGGGCTGGCTAACTGAGGGTACACTTTTACCCTTCATCCCATCTTCTATAGTACGAAGAATGCAATGCAATTCAGCCAAGGTGGTCTGATTGTTGTTCAAATGATACGCCGTCAGACTGGTCATAAGAACTCGGTAAGAAGTTAAGCACTATGTCAACGGTCAACTCCTCATGTACAGGCATCGCAAGTTTCCTTAGCCAATCCACATAACCTTGCATCCTTTGCACGTGAGTGCAGATGGACTCTCCATCTCTAGGCTTGCCGTTCGTGAAGTCTTTGACCACCTCACACCTCTCGATGCGCTCTTGCTTGCGGAACTTTTCCGCAAGCTCCTTGTGCATCTCATAGGGCCAGTAGTCTTCATATATTCTTTGCAATTCATGGTTCATGGTAGCGATCATGATGTAGGACACTTTGGTCGCATCATCAGAATGTTTTTGGTACGAGGAAATTTCCTCAGGAGTAGCAGTGTTAGGGTCAACTTTGTAACACCCGACTTATTAACAAAACACCCCATAAAAATTTTTATTTTTTTTAAACCAAATATTTTACAATAAAAACATATCCAAAGGGTATTTGTTAACACAACAGGTACAAGTGTATCAAGGATTACAATACATTAGATATTATACATCCTTCAAGCCGGGTCATTACTTCACAAATCTTAAGTCCTTAGTCACGGAGTTTATCTTTCCCCTTGTTGGGATCACGCTCACCTGCAGGGACATATCAAATTAAACTGTGAGCTATAAAGCCCAATGAGTAATCAAATCTAATATAACATGTATAAGAATAAAATTCTCTATACAAATCAAATATGCGTTATCTCCTAACACATGATCATATATGGCTCACGGATTGTCCCGCTTTTGCCTAGACTCACGGCTCCGTTCTTGCCATCTCAATGACTCACAGATTATCCGGTATTGCCTTTTTAAAGATTGACTCACAGCTCCGTTCTTGTCTACTACAGACTCACGGCTTATCTGATATTGTCGTATTGTTATTTCATGTAATGACTCACAGCTCCGTTCTTGTCTATCACAGACTCACGGCTTATCTGGTATTGTCTTTCATTTCATCATGAATTCTGTCAAATTTGTCCCCAAGACTATTTCCATCTGCAGCTGCTCATCCATTACTTATTATATCGGATATAAGTGAGATTACTCACCTGAATGCTTGCTACCACTAGCTTTTGTTAACCCTTGCCTTTCAATGTATTCCACAAGATCTTGTCCCGTACCTATAATTTCATTCATTTTTACAATGATTATAGGTTAACAATCATTTTAATTGACTCTAATGCATAAGAGTTCAATATTGTAGCATCACAAACAATGTCTAGGTGATAAAATTTCCATTTACCATCTTTTCAGGAATTATACACTTTACCGAGGCATTCGTATTGATCTATAGTGCCCTCGAGGAGTCGAAAACTCAATTTAGTATTTTTCTAGGACTTTTCAAACCATCATGGACTTATGGTTCAAGTTTGAGGTAAATCAGACAAGCCTAGCGAAAATTCACACTTTTGAGTCCCCTGCCTGACAAGCACGACTCGTGCATATATTGGTCTTGAGGTGCACGACTCGTGCAACCCATAAAAGCAATGTACTTTTTTTCCCAGGAAACGCACGACTCCTGCAGATTAAGCACGACCCGTTCTAAGTCTGGGCAGTTTCAGTTCAGTCCCGATTTTGCACTGTAGCACCATGTTTTGTCATATTATGTTCTTATTCTTGTTCTTAATCATATGGGGTTTATTTCCAGGCTAAAACCTTCCATTAATACAAGGTTTTAATCCATTGAAACCAACTCAATCAATCAAAAGGAAGAATTAGGGTTCTTAGTTCCAAAACTCCAAAACTTCAAATTCATCAATTTCAATGGTTTCAATGTCATGTTCTTATCATATGAACATGTTTAAGCCCAGAAATCATGTGAGAACTTCATAGACTTCACTGAAATTGCAGATTTCCGTTTAGCCCCAAAACCCACCAAGAACAAACTAGGTTAGAACTTGGAATACTTACCTTCAAAGCCTCCAATTCTTCAATTCAAAGCTAGTAATCGAAATCCAAGCTTCAATCTTCAAGAAATCTTCAAAAATCTGGAAAGATTGCTCAAGAAACCCTCTCCCGTGAACTCTAGAAATCTGCACATGTGGGAGAGCTTGTCCCACTATTTATACTTCCATAAATTGCAGTTTAGTCCCTAGAGTTCTAATTCTTAAACTTTTGCCACAACTAACAAAGTTTATGACAATAAAAATCAGTTTTTATAACATTTTAAGTCCAACACTCAAAATATTATTACAAGGCAAATCCTTTTCTGTCCAAAAGACCAATTTACCCTTCTAAGGTAAAATGACCAATTTACCCTTTTATTATATTTACATAATAAAACATGTCTTGGCGTTACAAACTTCAACAAGCTCAGTCTCGAGAACATACTCTTTGTTCTCAAACCTCATAGTCATCTTGATATTTCTGATCCATTCGTTGTAGTATGTGCCATTCAATTGCACTTTGGAACATAATGAAAGGATTAAAGTGACATTGGAGTTCGAGTGGGGAACGGATTGGTCAGCAGAAGACATCTATAAAAGAAGGTAAGTTTTAATTAGAAACTTATATGATCCTTATAATTAACTCAATATAATAATAAGGCTAGGACCGAACTATAACAATTCAAAATATAGAAGAGGGATGTCGTAACCTAATTGTAAATTTTATAAAGGTAGGCGAATGACGATTCAACCAATTCCACCGCGGAATAATAATCATATTATAATGGAATTCCTAGTTTCTTTTGAGATTTATTGAACTGTTCAATAGCATATTTAATCTCAGATATGCCCCACCGTTTGTGACTGGAATGCCGAGGATCACAAACCGGGTGTGAATAACCATGCAAATTAGCTTGGTACTCTCGAGGTCAATTACCATCTCAAATTGTTGTGCCGGTAAACCACACACGCTCCATCAACAATGGTCACACCCGAGAAACCCATTGCAACTCATTATGAACCCCTATTGGTGTGCCGGTAAACCACACACGCTCCACCAATGTTTCATAAAGTGCAATGTGCAATTTTACGGATTAGCATCAATTCACATTTTTCCTAAAGTAACTAGATTGGGATTTTATTAAGCTGTTCTAGTACTTTGATCATTATACTTTTAATGAGATTAAGCGGTCCTATCAAACCCTGTTCGGCTAACGACCCTCCACTGATCAGGAGAGCGGTGGGTGGGAGTAGACACCCATTAGACCGCCATTTTATAGGCGGTCTCCTTATACCCTATTTATAGATCAGCTTCGTGAATGAGGCCTACTATTGATTTGACTAACCAATTTATCTTATACATATAATATTAACTTTTAATAATATATATAAGATGTATTTTAAACCTTTTAAAATATTCCTGGTTTATCTTTTAATTTTTGAAAATTTAACTATTAAATTTAAAATTAAATTAAATCTTTAAATTCGATTTAACTTATCTTTTAATTAAACAATTAATTAAATTAATTAAATCTAAATATTTTAAACTGTTAAAATATTCATGGTTTATCTTTTAATTTTTTAGAAATTTAACTATTAAATTTAAAATTAAATTAAACCTTTACATGATTTAATTTATCTTTTAATTAAACAATTAATTAAATTAATTAAATTAATTAAATCCAGATAGGTTTCACAAATTAATCAAATTAATTTAAACCTATCTTAAACCCCCTAAAATTGAAAATTAGCAAACAAAAGGGTTTAAGGTTATCCATTTAATTAAATAATTAAAGTTACCAAAAATAGAAAAACCTTCTAACACCCTAAAGGGCCAAAATCGCAAATTTGAGGGAAGAGGGGCTAGGGTTTCTAAAACCCTAGCCCTAAAAATCGAAAATCATGAGATTAGGGTTTAGAAACTTTGAAACCCTAATTTTTCGGAAAACAATTATAACCATTCAATAAGAAAACAAACAAAAAGCTCTGATACCACTGAAAGGTTTTCGGCAAATCAATGAACTAAAACCTAAGTTCACAAGCAACCTATGAGGATCTATGTTTTCCTCTAATTGAACATATAACTAATTCCTAAAAGGCCAACAAAAATTAACTAAAGAATAAAATTCATAAAAACTAACCTTTAGAATTTCTTGGAAGCAAAGCAACAAAAAGATCTTGCCTCAAATGAAGTCACACCCAAGCTAGGAAGTAGGTCACGAAAATTCCAGAGAGAGATGAGGTATATGGCGCAGAAAATGGGGGGTCTGAGGGTCCCTATTTGTAGCCTCCAACAGATAACCAGATAACCTTTAGAGATAAGCCTTTATCTTAATAATTCAAACCATATTTATCTCTTTTATATATATATATATATATATATATATATATATATATATATATATATATATATATATATATATATATATATATATATATACATATATATATATATATATATATATATATATATATATATATATATATATATATATATATATATATATATATCGAAATCTATATATCTATATATAGAATTCGCTGGTCATCACACTCACTCAAACTACCACTTACTCAACTATTGAATAATTATAGTTTCTGTCCCTGCATCTTTAATTAATTAAATTAATCACCAAATTAATTCCAATTAATTCCTGACTAATTTCTAATTAATTAATATAGTTTCTAATTAATATATTATCACTTTAATATATTAATAAATCATATATTTAATTTCTATTGATTTATTAATCATATAATAAATCAATCTTTTTCTCTACTGAACTTTCTACCAAACCTCCATCTATGAGGGAAACCCAAATGGACTATGCTACTATTAATTAGGTAAATACTAATTATTAGTCATGGCTTAGACAGCTAATCCAACAGGAGCGCCCTCCCGAATTGCGGCTAACGGTCTTTTCCTCTTTCTTCTAGCCACAGGCTTCCCGGACCTCCAGAACTGCGATCCTCTGTTTGGGGTTTAAACGTGTTCGGTTTAACACGACCTGCAAGTGCACAGGATCGTACAAGTAATAATAGTCGGTGAAGACCAGATATCGTACCCACAGAGAAAGGATTAATTTTAATCGTAATCTTAATATATTGCTTTTGATTTTAATAAATGATTTTGTTTGTTTTTGGTATTTTGAACTTCAACAATAACTAAAGTAATTTATCAAATGATAATTAAAAATCAACCACGCAATAATTCAACAAACAATCACAAGTTTTAACAAATATCAATACGAATAAGGCTTTGGTTGGAAAGTGATTAAATAATAATCTAAACAATTATTTTGGGATTATTTATTGTTATGAATTTTATACGGTAAGTTAAACCAATTAAAAATATTATCATTTCACACATAATAAATACTTAGTAAAAACACATCACAACCTATACTTTATCAATAATATTAGGTGCCTTGTCGCAATCAAAAAACTGACCAATCTATATTTTAATTATTCGGCTCTAAATTATCTAATTTAACTTATTTAAAACTAATTTAATTCTAATAGCCAAATAACTAAAATACAAATTAAGGGCCTTGTCGCTAATGTGAAAACTGACCAATATTATCGATAAACCAAGTTGTGTCCCCGCGTGCCTAAGAATTACTATGCATAAAATGATCTTATTAAACACTAGCTAGTACTGGGAGCCTTGTCGTGTTTAATAGTTTTGACAAATCGTTGGTTTTTTTTATAAAAGAATTGAATTTTAGAAGACACACACAATGTTTAATGAAATCTCCAAAAGTTGTTTCGGTTAAGACATCCAATTGGTGAATTAGTTATCATCTCAATATTTAACAATAATAACATTTTAATCCACAGGTTGTCAATTCTTTGGTAGTTGTAAATATTATTACAGTAAATATCAATATGACATTATAAAACCCATTAAAACATTTTTACCTTGAAATGCAAAATATTCAGTTTACTAATTTTATAAATAATATCATATTAGGTAATTTAAAAATCTGGATTTTTTAATTTCCCTTTTAGATATGAAATTTATAAAATACAATAAACTTATTTCTGTTTACAAGATTAATAAATATCAACATATTACTGAAAATTTAAAATTGATCAGATTTTAAATAACTTTAACAGATTAATATTTATAATACATGAAGCTCATCTAATTTGACATTTCAGTTTATAAAAATCATATTTACAACAAATAAATCCCAATAATATTATTAGACTATCATTTAATCGTTCACAACCAAAACCTTATATTTAACTACTCACACATAATTATTGTAACTAACAAAATTATAACAATAACTATCATATAATTCATAACTAATAAATTAAATAAAATTACAGAAATTAACAAGAATAAAAAGAAATATACCTTTGAAGACTTTGATTTTTCCAAGCTTCTAATCTCCAATAATCAACTCATCACACACAATAATTATTAAAAACATAAAATCATAAAATTACAAATTATTACAAACCATACTTCAAACTTGATAAATACATAAAAAACGAAAATTACAACGTAATGACTTAATGGATCACTTAATAACTTCAAACTGTCAAGATCACTCAAGAAAAACTCACTGGAATTTTCTGAACTCGAAAATGAAAACTAGAGAGAATTTAGATACGGATTTTTTTAAAACTAGAAGAATGTGTAACCTCTCTGGAACTGAAACTTCAATCATATTTATATCATTACCTTCGTTCATTTTCCACCATCTTTGAATTTTTTATAACTTGACCAACTCCACCAAGCGTTTCTTTTGCTTTCTTTACTTCTTGATGGAAATGTGAGTTGGTATGCATTAGCACTCGATCATCACCTTCTCTTCTTTATCTTCTTCTTTCTTTTCTTCATCTTTTTTTTTGGTTCTTCTTTTGGTATTCCTTGCATCGGCCGAGCATACACACACACTATATGTTTCTTTTATTTTTTTTCTTTCTTTATGTTTGGTCAAGGACACACACCAACACATCACATACAAGATTCTTTGAAAAAGACTCACATGCTTTGTCCCCTTGTCCCCCATGCCTCTTGGAATCTTTTATTTTTTTAAAAATGTTTTTTTTAATTTTAAAATATATTTTTTAATTATCTCCGAATTTTAATGAATTAAACTTTAATTTTCGGAATTTATAGAAAATAAATATTTGTATATAATAAATTTATGAGATATAAAATTAAAAGTTGAAAAATAAAAGGTTTAAATGGGTTTTAAAATAAAAGAAAAGATTATAATTAATATAAACTAAGAAATCTAAAAATAAAATAATTTTAATAAAAATATAAAAGCTATGAATATAAAAAACTAAAACTAATAAAACAAAATGCCAAAATAAAAATAAATTGGTTTCAATAAAAATAAAAGCATTTTTCTAAAAATATGAAAGATAATAATTTTAAAATTAAAATTAAAACTAATGTTGAAAATAATAAAGGCTAAAATTCTAAAATAAAAAAAATAATTGGTTTTAAATAAAATAAGAAAATGGAAAAGTAAATGGCAAAATATAAAAAGAAAATGGTTTAATAAAAATAAACTAAGTAAAAGAAAATAAATAATTAAAAACAACTAAATAAAAATCTATATTAAAAGGTAAAATTAAACAAACTAAAAATAAATAATTGAAATAAATCTATTAAAGAAAATAATTAATTTAAGCTAAAAATAATAAAAACTAAATTTATAAAAGTTAAGAGAATAAAAATAAATTAAAAATGGTTTTCTAAAATGGCTTGGTGGTTTAGGGTTAAAAATGGTGGTTTTAGGTTTTTGAAGAAATAATTGGTCTTTAAAAGAATTATAATTTAAATAAAAAATAGAATATCCCATAAGTTAAAATACACATATATATTTTTCTTCCGTTAAGCCCTGCAAACAAAAATACACAAATTTTAGTTCATTTTTTGAAGTAAAATGATGAAATACGTTAAAAATAGAATTTTTAATTTTTAGGACACATTATCGCAAATCATAGTTTTTAAGCTCGAAAATATTGTAAAGTCTTAGGTTTAAGGATAAATATTATCGTTAAAGCTCAAAAAGAGATCGCAAAATGATCTCTAAACATCCCCAAACTTTAAGCATTGCTCGTCCCGAGCAATAAGAAAAATTAGACTTTACAATATTTGAAAAATGAAATTAAAGTATGGGAAATTTTTAATCAACAAATACAAACTTTTTATTATTTTATTATTTTTTAAACAACAACGAATTATAGATCCTACAATATTATCTGTCTAATTTTCAAAAGTCTAGTACACTAGCTTAATTTATCTGCTAAATTATAATTATGTCTTCTAGTTACGCACACAAAAACAGTTAATTCTAAAAGCTTGCATGTTAACGTATTATCCACATTACCCGAATATATTAACCATGTATCAAAAGGTCTTGCAAAGGCTCAAAAATATATCTGGTACCCACCCAACAATCTCACTTGGTAAAAGGTAAGTTTTAGGCTTTTCTCCGTCCATTGATAAACGAAACTTACACTTAGCGTTTATATCATTACAGCCTGAAGTGGAATTAAACTAAAATGCACCATAAATCCTACAAAATACAAAACAGTACACTTTATTTCCTATCCGACCTAGATATAACTCACTAATAAAAGTGTCAAGAATATATATACAAAATTTTCTTGACTAAAAATAAGCAGATGAAAATCCAACTGTATGTACAAAATTGATCAAAATATTTTTAAATTGATTTTTTTTATAAAATATTTATAGAAAATAAGAAAACCACACCAAACTACATCATTCTCTTTTCTTTTCTTTTCTTTTTTTTTTGTTTTTTTTTAATTTTTTAAATTTTTTTTAGAGAACAGATGTAACATACCAAATTTACAAAATATAAAAAATACAAATTTCTATAAAATAAAATCTTTTTGTGTATATTCTTTTTTGACTCATAAAATTTGATTTTTTACTAGTGAGTATAAGTGAAATAAACTCACACTAAAAGCAATCTTCAAATAAATATTGAAAATATTCAAATGAAATCAAATAATAAAACAAAACGATATCTACAATGGAAACAAACAAAACGAAATATACTACAACTGACGGAAATAAACAAATAAAATGGAAAACTAGTGCAATTTTAGCTTAGGTTAGAGAATCCACTATGACTCTAATGACAAAAGGCATCATGCAAGCTCGACTCCATGCATCCCCAAACTCCGTGCCCAAAACACTCAAATTGCATAAAATGTGCAATTTTCCTCACTCAAGAAACAATACCCTTGATCATTTACATGGTTAACTGCCCGTTTAATGTGGATATTGTTTTAAAATGCAAGTCCTAGGATTAACTAATCTATTTCCATTATAAAATCTAGGCATAACTACAATTTAATATACAAACTAAACTATTGCCTATTAAATTTTTTAAAATAAACAACTAATATGCATAATCTATAATGTCATTAAAGTTTCTTTGTTTTTTTTTGTTTTTTTTTAAATCAGTTTGTACTTATTTAAAAAAAAACATCCCCAAACTTTAATGGTCAAACAAGCATTTACACACACATTTTATTCACAATCATCATCATCAAGGAATTTTAAATGATATATAAAAAAGATTAAGGAATAGAACTCCCTGATGATGGTTCCTTCATGAAATTCTCCGTTTCAGCTCGTCAGTGATCCATTTATCCTAAGTCATCTCTTTATTCGCAAACTGCAAACACACACTTAAACAAAAACTTGAAATCACACGTTAAAACAATAAACACACATTTATTTATTTACAACAAACATAGTTTCTTCCCACTCTCCACTTATCTTCTTTGAGGACAATCTTTTCTTTAATTAGATTGACCTTTTCTTCGTCCCCAAAGTAGTGCTTAATCCTCTGGCCATTAACTGTAAACTCTTTTCCATCTTCAGCATTCATTAAGACCACTGATCCACTAGGCCATACCTTTGTGATACGGTAAGGTCCAGACCATTTTGATCTTAGTTTCCCCGGAAAAAGTTTAAGTCTTGAATTGAATAATAATACACGTTGGCCCTCTTTGAACTCTCTCTTCCTGATTTTCCTATCATGCCATTTCTTGATCTTATCCTTTTGAATAAGTGCATTTTCATATGTGGCAAGTCGAAATTCTTCTAACTCCATGATCTTATTCAACCTTTTCTTAGCAGCAACCTTCTAATCTAAATTTAACACTTTAAGTGCCCAGGACGCCTTATGCTCAAGCTCAAGTGGAAGGTGACATGCCTTTCCAAATACCAGCTGGTATGGAGAGGTTCCAATGGCAGTACGGAAAGCTGTCCGATATGCCCAAAGTGTGTCATCTAATTTGAATGCCCAATCCTTCCTTGTTTTGTTGACCACTTTCTCTAGAATCAATTTGAGTTGTTTGTTGTTTGCTTCTGCTAAACCATTTGACTGGGGATGGTAAGTTGTAGCCACGCGATGCTTGATGTTGTATTTGGCCAGTACACCACCTAGAACACGATTACAGAAATGTGATCCTTCATCGCTCACAATGGCTCTAGGTGTGCCAAATCTAGTAAAAATGTTTTTCTTTAAGAACTCAATGACTGTACGAGCATCATTTGCACTACAAGCAATCGCCTCTACCCATTTTGAAACGTAATCTACAGCTACCAGGATATAGATTTTGCCATTTGAAGGTACAAATGGTCCCATAAAATCTATCCCCCAAACATCAAACAATTCTAACTCAATCATGTTTGTCAATGGCATTTCATCTCTTCTACTAATTCCTCCGGTCCTTTGACATCGGTCACAATTTTTCACAAACTCACGAGCATCATTAAACAATGATGGCCAATAGAATCCACTCTGTAAGATTCTAAATGCCGTCTTCTCTCCACGAAGATGACCTCCATACTCAGAACTGTGACACTTTTGCAGATTTGATTCTTGTTCTGCCTCAGGGACACAGCGCCTCCAAATTTTATCAACTCCGATTTTGAACAAATAAGGCTCATCCCAAAAGTAGAATTTTGATTCAGAGATCAACTTCTTCTTTTCTCTCCACGAACTTTCCTCTGGGGTTATCCTGCTCACTAAGTTATTGACAATGTTAGAATACCAAGGGTAATTCTCAGTAACTCTTAACAAATACTCGTCCGGAAAGTTATCCATATCAACTTCTACCTCTTCTATTTTTCCTTCAATCTCTAGTCTAGAAAGATGGTCAGCTAGCACGTTCTCTACTCCTTTCTTATCACGAATTTCACAGTCAAATTCTTGGAGTAATAGCACCCATCTTATCAATATCGCTTTGGCATCTTTCTTGGCCATTAAATGTCTAATGGCAGAGTGATCAGTGTACACAACAACTTTTGTCCCAATCAGGTAGGGACGAAATTTTTCGAGGGAAAACACGACTGCTAAGAACTCTTTTTCTGTCGTAGTGTAATTCAATTGGGCTCCATTGAGTGTAGTGCTCGCATAATAAATAGTATGAAAGAATTTACCCTTGCGTTGCCCTAACACAGACCCAATTACACTATTACTAGCATCGCACATGATCTCAAAAGGTTGTGTCCAATCTGGTGTTACCATGATTGGAGCATTCACCAATCTTTTCTTTAACTCCTCGAAAGATTTTTACAATCTTCATCAAATGCAAAAATCACGGTCTTTTTCCAAGAGTTGAGTCAGCGGTTTTGCGATTTTTGAAAAATCTTTGATAAAACGACGATAAAATCCCGCATGACCAAGGAAACTACGAATGGCCTTGACATTTGTAGGGTTAGGTAGTTTTTCAATTACTTCCACCTTTGCCCTATCCACTTCAATTCCACTTCTGGAAACTTTATGTCCTAAAACAATTCCTTCTTGAACCATAAATTGACATTTTTCCCAGTGCAAGACAAGGTTGTTTTTTATGCATATCTTCAAAACCTTATCCAAATTGCTAAGACATTCAGCATAATCATCTCCAAATAATGAAAAATCATCCATAAAAATCTCAAGATTCCTTTCAACCATATCAGAAAATAAAGACATCATGCATCTTTGGAATGTTGCAGGTGCATTACATAAACCAAAAGGCATGCGTCTAAAAGCAAATGTTCCATACGAACATGTGAAAGTAGTCTTGTTTTGATCATCAGGATGTATAGCAATTTGATTGTACCCAGAGAATCCGTCAAGGAAACAGTAAAATGGTTTTCCCGCAAGACGGTCTAGCATTTGATCGATGAAAGGAAGCGGAAAATGGTCTTTCTTTGTAGCTGCGTTGAGCTTTCGGTAGTCAACACATATTCTCCATCCAGTGACCATTCTTGTTGCAATTTGCTCCCCTTTTTCATTCGTTGAAACAGTCATCCCTCCCTTCTTTGGAACACAGTGCACAGGACTTATCCATGTGCTACTTGGGATAGGATAAATGATTCCTGCATCAAGCCATTTCATAATTTCTTTTCTAACCACCTCTTTCATCATTGGATTCAGCCTTCTTTAGTGTTCAATGGATTCTTTAGCACCCTCCTCTAAGATGATTTTGTGCATACATGTCGAGGGGCTAATTCCTTGAATATCAGCCAAAGTCCATCCAATTGCTTTTGTGTTTTCTTTCAAAACCTTAAGCAATTATTGCTCTTGTTCGGGTGAGAGCAAAGCAGATATGATGACAGGAAAATTTTCTTCATCTTTCAAAAATGTGTATTTTAAATGGCTTGGCAATTGTTTTAGCTCTAAGACAGTGCTACTTCAATTGAAGGTTTCATTTGAGGTAACACCTTATCGTCTCTTCCCAAATCTTCTTTGATCCAACATACTTCTTTTACTTCTTCTTCTTCGATAATTATTTCTTGGATCTCTTCCATAGATTTTCTTTCAAACTCTTCTTCTCCCCAATCATTCATACTTGCCATTCTTGGTTCACTAAGAGATCAATTTCCCTAACAAATGAACACTCTTCCATGTTAAAAGGTTGTCGAATTGTTTTCAGCATGGAAAAGGTAAAGTTTTCATCGTTTACTCTCAGGGTAATCTCTCCATTCTTCACATCTATTAAAGCACCGGTTGTCGCCAAAAATGGTCTCCCAAGTATGATACCACATTCAATGTCCGCTTCATAATCCAGAATGATAAAATCAGCTGGGACAATGATGTTATCAACCTTCACAAGAACATCTTCAATCTTCCCTTCTTGATAAACGACTGTACGATCCGCAAGTTGGAGTGTGACAGTTGTAGGTCTAGCATTGCCAATTTTTAATTCTTTGAAATTTGATAAAGGCATCAGATTTATGCTAGCACCTAAATCGCACAATCCAATCTTTTGTAAGTTTCCAATACGGCATGGTAAAGTGAAACTACCAGGATCATTCTTTTTAACGGAAGTTTTTCTTTAACTATGGTACTAAGGCTGTTTGTCAGTGCAACAGTTTCATACTCTCCAAATCTTCTCTTTTTTGTTAGAATTTCCTTCATGAATTTTGAATACGAAGGCATCGATTGGAGAGCATCAATAAACGGAATGTTTATATGCAACTGCTTTAGTACCTCAATGAATTTCTTAAAATTGACATCATCTTTTGATTTACTTCTTTTTGGAGGGAAAGGTGGTGAAAAAGGTAGATCCATTTTTGGGTCTTGACTCTTTTCTTTCCCTTTTGAAGTATTTGATGAACTGGGAATGGATTTATGCTCTTCACTGTTATTTCCTCGCTTTCCATCCTCTCTTGCGCTACCAACTTCTTTTCCTTCAGAATTCGTCTTTTCTATTTCATCTTCCTCATCTACCCACTCTTCTACTACAACTTCATCACTTGGTGTCTTCGTACCACCATCTTGTGTTTCTTTGCCAGACCTCAAGGTAATTGCATTGCATTGATCCTTGCCCTTACTTGGACCAGGATTTTGAGTATCACTTGGCAATTTTCCAGGCTCTCTATTATGAAGTATAGTTGCCATCTGCCCTACTTGCTTTTCTAAGTTTCTCATAGCAGCATCATTCTTCATCATGTATTCAGCCATCATCTTCTCCAATGAAGTCATTTCATGACCCGCTCCATGGTTTTAATTTTGTCTAGCAGGCCCTCCAGCTTGATGGTAATTTCCATTATGTTGTCGATTATAAGATTGTTGAAATCCTGGTGGATGTTGGGGTATGTGTTGATAATTTTCATGTGTTTGTTGATTACCTCCCCAAGAGAAATTAGGATGATTTCTCCATCCAGGATTGTAGGTTTCAGAATAAGGGTTATTCTGTTGTTGCGGTTGTCGAAATCCTCCATTTTGTCTTCCTAGGAAGCAAACAGATTCAGGATTTTGAGAACATTCATCATATAGATGACTTCCATGACAAAACACACAACTCACCTCAACTTTCTTTTCTTTATCTCCTATTTGTGACACAACTTGCTTCAGTAAATTTTCCATAGATGATATCCTTGCAGCCATTGATGTAGATTGATCAATTTGATGAACTCCAACATTGTTTCCACGTGTTGGTTGCATTGATCCGCATAATCTTTCAGCTGGCCATTGGAAATTATTTCTTGCCATTCGATCAACTAATTCCATGCATTCAGCATAAGTCTTGTCTAGTAAAGCTCCTCCTGCTGACGTGTCAAGCAACACTCTTGTCTGTGCATCTAAGCCATGATAAAATGTCTCCAATTGAACCCACTCAGATAGGCCGTGCATCGGGCACTTCCTCAACAATTCTGTCCATCTTTCCCAGACTTCCCACAAAGATTCTCCACTTAACTGCTTAAAAGAAGTTATGGAGTTTCGCAAGTGTGCGTTCTTTGTTGGTGGAAAATACCTCATTAGGAATTTCTCTTTCAAATCATTCCAAGTGGTAATGGATTCAGATGCTAAAGCATTAAACCAATCTTGGGCACGACCAGTCAGTGAATATGGAAACAGCCGCATTTTCAACGCTTCATTACTCACACCTCTACATTTAAAGTTTTCACATAACTGATTGAAAGCTCTTAAATGTCGGTAAGGATCGTCACTTGGTCCTCCTCCAAAATGCCCAATAGAAACAAGCATTTGGAACATGACTTGTTTAAATTCAAAGTTATCGGCTAAGATTTGAGGATTAACCACCGGTGGGTTAAGTCCTTCCATATATGGTCTCCCGTGACCGCGAATTGGTCTTTCTCCTTGATTATATCCTTGAAAAACTTCATCCCCGTTTCCTCCTTCCATTTGACGTTCGGTCCTAAGATTTCTTCTAATAGCACGTAAAGTTCGTTCAATTTCTAAATCTACCTTATAAAAGAAATCTTTATCCCTTGATCGAGCCAGAAGTTTGAAATTTTTTTATTATTTTTTTAATACAAACTTAGAGAAAATTGATTTGATATATTTTTTATAAATATTGATTTTTTTAAAATTGTTTTTATGATAATTTTATTTTTTTGAAACAATGACACTATATCAAATTTACGTTCAATTAATTTCCTTTCCCCGGCAACGGCGCCAAAAACTTGTTTGGGGTTTAAACCTGTTCGGTTTAACACGACCTGCAAGTACACATGATCGTACAAGTAACAATAGTCGGTGAAGACCAGATATCGTACCCACAGAGAAAGGATTAATTTTAATCGTAATCTTAATATATTGCTTTTGATTTTAATAAATGATTTTGTTTGTTTTTGGTATTTTGAACTTCAACAATAACTAAAGTAATTTATCAAATGATAATTAAAAATCAACCACGCAATAATTCAACAAACAATCACAAGTTTTAACAAATATCAATACGAATAAGGCTTTGGTTGGAAAGTGATTAAATAATAATCTAAACAATTATTTTGGGATTATTTATTGTTATGAATTTTATACGGTAAGTTAAACCAATTAAAAATATTACCATTTCACACATAATAAATACTTAGTAAAAACACATCACAACCTATACTTTATCAATAATATTAGGGGCCTTGTCGCAATCAAAAAACTGACCAATCTATATTTTAATTATTCGGCTCTAAATTATCTAATTTAACTTATTTAAAACTAATTTAATTCTAATAGCCAAATAACTAAAATACAAATTAAGGGCCTTGTCGCTAATGTGAAAACTGACCAATATTATCGATAAACCAAGTTGTGTCCCTGCGTGCCTAAGAATTACTATGCATAAAAATGATCTTATTAAACACTAGCTAGTACTGGGATATACTGGGAGCCTTGTCGTGTTTAACAGTTTTGACAAATCGTTGGTTTTTTTTATAAAAGAATTGAATTTTAGAAGACACACACAATGTTTAATGAAATCTCCAAAAGTTGTTTCGGTTAAGACATCCAATTGGTGAATTAGTTATCATCTCAATATTTAACAATAATAACATTTTAATCCACAGGTTGTCAATTCTTTGGTAGTTGTAAATATTATTACAGTAAATATCAATATGACATTATAAAACCCATTAAAACATTTTTACCTTGAAATGCAAAATATTCAGTTTACTAATTTTATAAATAATATCATATTAGGTAATTTAAAAATCTGGATTTTTTAATTTCCCTTTTAGATATGAAATTTATAAAATACAATAAACTTATTTCTGTTTACAAGATTAATAAATATCAACATATTACTGAAAATTTAAAATTGATCAGATTTTAAATAACTTTAACAGATTAATATTTATAATACATGAAGCTCATCTAATTTGACATTTCAGTTTATAAAAAACATATTTACAACAAATAAATCCCAATAATATTATTAGACTATCATTTAATCGTTCACAACCAAAACCTTATATTTAACTACTCACACATAATTATTGTAACTAACAAAATTATAACAATAACTATCATATAATTCATAACTAATAAATTAAATAAAATTACAGAAATTAACAAGAATAAAAAGAAATATACCTTTGAAGACTTTGATTTTTCCAAGCTTCTAATCTCCAATAATCAACTCATCACACACAATAATTATTACAAACATAAAATCATAAAATTACAAATTATTACAAACCATACTTCAAACTTGATAAATACATAAAAAACGAAAAGTACAACGTAATGATTTAATGGATCACTTAATAACTTCAAACTATCAAGATCACTCAAGAAAAACTCACTAGAATTTTCTGAACTCGAAAATGAAAACTAGAGAGAATTTAGATACGTATTTTTTTAAAACTAGAAGAATGTGTAACCTCTCTGGAACTGAAACTTCAATCATATTTATATCATTACCTTCATTCATTTTCCACCATCTTTGAATTTTTTATAACTTGACCAACTCCACCAAGCGTTTCTTTTGCTTTCTTTACTTCTTGATGGAAATGTGAGTTGGTATGCATTAGCACTCGATCATCACCTTCTCTTCTTTATCTTCTTCTTTCTTTTCTTCATCTTTTTTTTTGTTCTTCTTTTGGTATTCCTTGCATCGGCCGAGCATACACACACTATATGTTTCTTTTATTTTTTTTCTTTCTTTATGTTTGGTCAAGGACACACACCAACACATCACATGCAAGATTCTTTGAAAAAGACTCCCGTGCTTTGTCCCCTTGTCCCCCATGCCTCTTGGGATCTTTTATTTTTTAAAAAATGTTTTTTTTAATTTTAAAATATATTTTTTAATTATCTCCGAATTTTAATGAATTAAACTTTAATTTTCGGAATTTATAGAAAATAAATATTTGTATATAATAAATTTATGAGATATAAAATTAAAAGTTGAAAAATAAAACGTTTAAATGGGTTTTAATAAAATAAAAGGTTAAAATTAAAATAAAAGAAAAGATTATAATTAATATAAACTAAGAAATCTAAAAATAAAATAATTTTAATAAAAATATAAAAGCTATGAATATAAAAAACTAAAACTAATAAAACAAAATGCCAAAATAAAAATAAATTGGTTTTAATAAAAATAAAAGTATTTTTATAAAAATATGAAAGATAATAATTTTAAAATTAAAATTAAAACTAATGTTGAAAATAATAAAGGCTAAAATTCTAAAATAAAAAAAATAATTGGTTTTAAATAAAATAAGAAAATGTAAAAGTAAATGGCAAAATATAAAAAGAAAATGGTTTAATAAAAATAAACTAAGTAAAAGAAAATAAATAATTAAACACAACTAAATAAAAATGTATATTAAAAGGTAAAATTAAACAAACTAAAAATAAATAATTGAAATAAATCTATTAAAGAAAATAATTAATTTAAGCTAAAAATAATAAAAACTAAATTTATAAAAGTTAAGAGAATAAAAATAAATTAAAAATGGTTTTCTAAAATGGCTTGGTGGTTTAGGGTTAAAAATGGTGGTTTTAGGTTTTTGAAGAAATAATTGGTTTTAAAAAGAATTATAATTTAAATAAAAAGTAGAATATCCCATAAATTAAAATACACATATATATTTTTCTTCCGTTAAGCCCTGCAAACAAAAATACACAAATTTAGTTCATTTTTCGACGTAAAATGATGAAATACGTTAAAAACAGAATTTTTATTTTTTTAGCACACATTATCGCAAATCATAGTTTTTAAGCTCGAAAATATTGTAAAGTCTTAGGTTTAAGGATAAATATTATCATTAAAGCTCAAAAAGAGATCGCAAAATGATCTCTAAACACCCTCCAGTAGTCCTGAGTCTGAAGTTACATCATTGGCGCCATCCGTTGTGTGACCATCACAAAAACCTATACACAAGAAAACGACCATGAACGGCGAAGAAAGCAGTGGAGTTGCGCCAAGTCTGATCAGACCCATGAACCCACTGGACAACCCCAAAACCCCTGTAATATTCGCCGGTATAACTACGGTGACGCCACCGACCATAATATCATTCCTACCATGGCAGTTACCAACGTTTAACACACCCACGTCGCAAGGAATACACCTACCACCTCCTTACATTACAATGCCATTCCCGGCTTCAACAACTCAACTAATGACACCGGTATCAGCTGTCAACACTAGCACTCTCCTGACGTACCTCGAAAACACATCACAAACACCAGTGACTCCCTACACACTACCATATACAGTCTCACAACCACCTTTTACACCAATAACCTTGCCTCCACAACCTTATCTAGCAGTTCCACCACTAAACCACCCGTTCACACCCCCATACGTGATGCCTCAACACTTTCCCTACTTTGCATTGCAACCACCACATCAACATTTTATACGACAAACAGGAGCCATGCTACGAAGCGGCCAATCCCCATTTATAAAAGAGCTGCTAGATTATGAAATACCGAGCACGGCCAAACTACTAAGTCTGAAGGTTTACAACGGCACCACATTCCTTGACAGTCACATAGACACTTACGAATGGCATATGCAGTGGCTAAAACTGGACGAACGGTTTTGGTGTACGTACTTCCCAACCACCCTTGACGGTAACGCATTGGCATGGTTCAAAACATGGCGCCGAACAACATCCACAACTCCGAACAACTGAAGAAACTCTTCCTTTCCAATTTCATGCAGTTGAGGAAGTACAGAGGCGACAACCACACCATTATGCGTTGTAAACAAAGGGAGGGAGAGTCCCTAAAAGACTACTTCCACCGGTTCAACAAGGCAACACTCGACTCCCGGGGCAGGAAGACAGACTTATCATGGGCGAGTTACGTGTGGCTTGCTCCCGGGACCGCTCTCGAGGAAATTCCTGGAAAGACCTCCACAATCCAGGCATGAAATGAAAGAAAGGGTGGAAAGGTTTCTGCGACAAGAAGAAGGAATCGTCGAAAAGCAAGCATACTTGAAAAGCTGCAATAGAGAAACGAACCGACAAATTCCACAACTAGTCGTACAACGCCGGAAACCAGCGATACTCACGCTCGAACCACCGCCTGCTCCGGAAATACAACACGTACTATAGAGACGAGGGGCGCAACCAGCGCATCTATATATATACAGTTCGCGACGGCCCCAACCGGCGGAACCCAGGAGACAGAGCAAGATTCTGTGAATACCATCGCAGTAAATCCCACAACACAACTTAATGCTTCGAAAAGAAATAGTCGACAAAGATTTGAAGGGAAACCTAGTGGAGATCGCAAGGACCCTCTATGACAGAAACGCAAAAGACCAACAAGCCCCCAAACCACCAAGAAACGAATGCCAGGAAAGAGCGCCGGAAAGGGAAATCCTCGCTATCCAATCGTTCCAGCGAGGCAGAGACTGCCACGACGAAAACCTTGCACGTCGGCCCCGACAGAACCCATTAAATGTGGAATTATGTAATGACTACCCCAGACCCACGACAGTATACGTGGATGGATGAAGTGCGGAAGACATTCTTTACGAAAACTGCTTCACACAACTGCCACAGGTGATCGAGGACGGACTTAAACCCGCGAAAAAATGATTAGTCGGCTTCATAGGGCACAACATATGGCCCCTGGGGACACTCCCCATACCCTTTACGTTGTGAAGCTTCGACAACAAACTCAATAAGGCCGTCCTCATAGAATTCGTAGTTGTCAGAACATCGTCCGAGCACAACATACTACTCGAAAGGCCATGTCTATTGAAGTTTGGAGCTGTTGCATCAATAGTACATGGCATGCTGAAATTTCAAACCCCGTAAGGCCCCACAACGATCGTTGCCAGTGTATCCAGGCCCTTCAAATGCTGTCAGGTAATCCAGCCATCAGAACTCACGCGGAACTTAAAACGACAAATATTAGAAGCAGGAGATGCCAGCGTGGTCATTAACGCAAAATACCCGGACCAGCCTGTAAAGATAGGAACAACGCTCCCAGGAGAGACACGAGAAGCGCTGGTGACTTTCCTAAAACAGTATAAGCACGTCTTTGCCTGGAAACCTACAGACATGGTGGGAGTTGAAAGGGAAATCATCGAACACGGGATGAACGTCCAACCAAGACGCAATCCAATAAAACAAAAGAAGTGAGGGCAAGCGGGGGAGCGTAATGAGACCATCAACAGAGAAGTAGCGAAACTAGTACAGACAGGAATACTGACAGAAGCGATATTCCCCACGTGGATCGCAAATCCCGTGATGGTTAAGAAAGCCGATGGCAGTTGGCGTATGTGCATCGACTACAAAGATCTCAACAAAGTCTGCCCCAAGAACAGCTACCCACTACAAGAAATCGACTAGAAAATAGAATCCCTCCACGGGTTCCGCTGTAAGTGCTTCCTAGACGCTTATAAAGGATAGCACCAGATCCTGATGAAACAAGAAGATGATGAGAAAACGACATTCTACACCGACCACTGGACCTTCTGCTATCAAAAGATGTGGTTCGGGCTGAAAAATGCGGGAGCCACGTACCAACGACTGGTAGATTGAATATTCACCCCCCAAATCAGACGTAACGTCGAGGTATACATGGACGACATGGTAATCAAAAGCAGAAATGGAGCAGACCTGCTGGACAATGTATGGGAATGTTTAACAACCCTGGAGAGAACCAACATGAAGTTGAATCCAGCCAAGTGCAATTTTTCCGTAGAAGAAGGACAGTTTCTTGGATATTACATCACCAACAGTGGAATCCAGCCTAACCCTAACAAGGTGCAAGACCTGATAGAGATGACAACCCCAGCGACACTAAGTACATGCAGGGATTAAATGGGAAATTAACAGCATTAGGGAGATTCGTAGCCAAGTCGGCTGATAAAGCGATACCACTCTTCAATACCCTAAAAGGCAACGTCAACAAAAAAGTTGAAGAAAGTCTTGACCACCCTACAGACACTATCCAGCCCCACCCCTGGGGAAACACCAATCATGTATCTATCGGCCTCCAACGAAGCCATCTCGGTAGTGCTCGTGGTCGAATGGGACGACAAGCAATCACCAGTGTATTTTGTGAGTAGGGCGCTGCAGGGCCCCGGAACCAACTACCCAATCCTAGAGAAGCGAGTCCTCGCACTAATATATGCAGCAAGACGCCTACGACGATACTTCCAAACTCATGGAATCGAAGTTAGAACCAGCCAGCCGCTTAAGCAAATAATGATGAATACAGAAACGTCTGGTAGGCTGGAAAAATGGGCCATTGAGCTTGGAGAGCATGACATTGAATACCGCCCCCCGGTGAGCATTAAGGGGCAAGCGTTAGCTGACTTCCTGCTAGAAGTCCCGGAGTCGGAGGCACGACAGTGCGACGCTATAGCCACACCGAACAAAGATAAGACGACCTGGACATTGCACACCGACGGCACGATGGGGAAAGAAGGCTGTGGTGAAGGACTAATCCTCCAAAGCCCCCAGGAAGAAGAAATAACATACGCGTTGAGGTTCGACTTTCAAACCTCAAATAACGAAGCAGAGTATGAGGCACTTCTCGGAGGCCTATGACTAGCAATGGAAAATGGTGTCAAGGATATAAAGATTCTTCGCGATTCCATGTTGGTAACAAACCAGATAAACGACGTATAAGAAGCACGAGACCCCATAACGAAACGATATATAGAAGTGGTAAACAATGTGGCCAAACTCTTTGATCAATTTTCCATCAAACAGATACCTAGGTCAGAGAACAGACGAGCAGACGTGCTAAGTAAGCTGGCGTCTACGTCTTTTGATCATCTAACAAAGAAGGTATTGGTAGAGGTGTTAAAGGAGCGAAGTATCGACGAAATGCAAATCAAGGAAGTAACGAGTGGAGAAACGGCATGGATGACACCTGATAACGCCTAGTAATATCAAGTATTTTAGGCGTTATTTAGCCGTGTTTTAGTTAATTTATCTTTATTAATTGGCTAATATCACTTACTTTTGTGTCAAAGTGCTTGGAAATGTTTTTAGTGTAAATGCAGGGGTTTTAGTGCAATTCTGGAGAAGTTACGAAGCAAAACGGACAAGAAAAAGAAGTCTGGACACATTAGCGTCGCTGACTTTTATAATTAGCGTCGCTAATGTTCGAAGGAGGGAAAAATTCAGATTCAAAATTCGAACGCGCGCGTGGAAGTTTCTAGATCCAATATTAGCGACGCTAATTTCCACATTAGCGACGCTAATGTCAAAAAATCATAAAATCTGCGTTTTTGTGTTTTAAACTCCGAAAAGTCGGGATAAGACAACACGCGCGGCGCGGGAAAGGCAATGCCGCGGCGCGGAAACCCTAATTTCGCACCATTATAAATACCGGAGTCCCGTCCGACTTTTCACTCATCCCGGGACGCGAAGGAGGGATCCGAAGGCACTATTTCGTCAGTTTTTCAGTGGGAATCAACATTTTGGTTAGTTATTTAGTTTTTCTCTTGTTTTATCAACTCGGTATCGAGGTATTCCGCAATCGGGATTTCTGTCGATTACTCGATGTTTGTTTAGATTTATAGTTTCTGAATTCAGTAGTATTAGTTAGTGGTCAGATCTGATATTTGAGTGTTTGGATATTGATTTGATGTTTGATTTGGATTTATAAAAGTAATCATTCGGTTTGATGTTATTTTGCATTATTGATGTTTGGATGTGTTTTGATTGTATTGGATTGATTGTTTGCTTCTGGATTCTGAATTTAGTTTCTGATTTCAGTAAGGAACTTTAGTCTAGGATTTGATTTGAGTTAGTTTAGTTCATGTTTGATCTGGTTTTTGCACTTGTTTGGTATTTTGCTTTTATTGGTTTTTGGAAAAGTAGAAACAATACCGCTGACTGTAGAGTGACACTATAGTTGGTGTACTATCGTCTTGTCCTAACCACGTAACTCCTGTGGATCGACCCTGACTCCACTATACTAGTGAATGTTAGGTTATCTCTTATTTTTGACCGCATGACGACCTCTGCGTGCACGTCAAATTTTGGCGCCGTTGCCGGGGAGTTGTGCGCTTAGGATAGACGATCAGTAGGGTTGTTTCTTTTGATGTTGATTTTAGTTTGTTGATTTTTGGTATGTGTACGTCTTCATAATGGGCGATTACATGTACCCGGATCAGGATTATGAATATTATGAAAATCCGGCCGACACCTATTACGAGGATGATTGCTACAATGGATCATTCAATGACAATGGATGGCGGACCGAGGAGTCATCTCAACCTGAAAATTCTGCAACTTGGGCCCAACTTTGGGTATTCATGTATAACAACTACCACGAGCAGAAGGACCAGGCTGAAGCTCTTGAAAAACTGCAAGCTTCTTTAGATAGGTTAGAGGAAAGTTGGAAATGTTCACCACCTTCGCCAGCACCGGAGGTGAGTGATTTTTATACCAACGATAATGTGTGTGAACTTGCATCACTTGAATATGTGATGGAAGGGCATACACCATGGGAAAATCAAGAGACCATTGAGAGGGTCGAAAATGTTGTTGAGGAAGAGGTTGTAGGTGACAATGCTACCTCTAACTCAATAGCTTTTGATGTTTTTGATGTTTTTGAAAATGTTGATAATGTCGAGCTGGTGATGAGTGAATCCATACCATCACCAGACGATTTGATTGATGAGGATGTTGTGGAGGAGGCTGTAAGTGACAGTACAGACCCCAGCCCAACGACTCCCGAATTTGTTGAAATTTTTGATGCTTTTGGGGAAGGGGGTGTAGATGACAATACTACCCCCGAACCTAGAATTTTTGAAAATTTTGAGTCTTTTGAAAGTAAGGATCTGGTGATGGGTGACTTTGTACCACCACCAGATCAAACCAGTCACTCACTCTTGGTCCCGATCCACTTGTTGGACGATGATCAAGAAGATGATGCTGACGAGTTGGTTTTTGAAAATAAGAAACATGATTTCATCGCCACTCATGATCCATTCATGAATGGAAAATTGGATGTGATTAATACCATTGATGAGGACATTCGGGAGTATACCAACAATATGCCTCCCGATCCCAATCAATTGGAAAACCTTCTTTGGTACTGCAAGCCAAAATTGCAAACTGAAGATAGCACGCGAGACGTAAGCAAAATGAAATCTGCAAAACAATTACTGGTAGAGGCACTGGGCGCGCTCCACGCTAAACCGGTAATCTTTAAGAGATACCGGAGGAAAGATCGAGCTTGGAGGTTTAAAGCTACTTCTAAGCATTACCGCGGATTAATCAGAAAACGAGAACCGGGCAGCAGCAGAGGAACCGGCAAACCATTTGACCCAGGAAAATTGGAGTACGGGATCAATGAAGGAACGGTGGTAAATGAAAATCAGTGGAGTCAAATGGTGTACGACCCACCGTAGCCGCAGAAAGACGGTCCAGCTAAAAGACCGAACAAAGAAGCGCTTTCGGGAGGCAACCCGACATTTCGGTAAGTAATTTTAATTTTTGTTTTTAATTTTTAGTTCTTATTTTGTCAAAATATCACTTGGAAAATTTTTTCAAAATGTCCTGGCATAACTCGAGTGTGGGGTGGTCGAACGGATTTTAAAAATACGGAAAAATCGCGAAAAAAAAAAAGAAAATTACAAGTTAGCGCCACTAATTTTAATATTAGTGACGCTAACCACTGGTCAAACACGTGGTCAACCCTTTCCCAACATTCTCGTCGCTAAGATTGGAACTCCTCCCTTCCGTTCGCATCTGCCAAGCCGACCACGCATATACACCATCGGATTTTGTTGATTTTCGAGAAATTGATCCAACAAATCTTCAATTAAGCATCCAAGGTATGTTTCCTAACTGTCCTATTTACGGTTTCACGCAAAATCGAGGCTGAATTCGAAGTTTTGAGCCGATTTTGGGGTTTCGGTTTCGCGACCTTTAACCTCAAATCGAGCCATCTCTTGCTTGTTTTTCTTGAAATTGAAGCTTAGGGTTTTTTAATCGGTCCTTTAGCAACATGTTGTTACAATCAATTGAGCAAAAACAAGTCGGATTTGAGCATTGAGAAATTAGGGCTCGGTTTTGGGGGGTTTCGCGAAGTCGGACCATTCAACCTCAAAACCAGCCATTTCCTGTTCGTTTTTCATGAAATTAAAGGCTAGGGTTCCTTAATCGCACCTATAGCAAGATATTGGAAGCTTCAATTTGTGCTTTAACAGGTTAAAAATCGAAAAACGAAAATTAGGGCTTATTTTTGGGGTTTTTCGGAAAACCGGACCTTCATCCTCAAATCGAACGATTTCTGGTTTGTTTTTCATGCAATTGACACCTAGGGTATCTTAATCGCTGCCCTAGCTAATTAGTGATGCCTTCAATTTGATAAAAACATCCAAAAATCAGAAATTTGTGAAATTAGGGCTCGTTTTAGTGTTCTTCGGGTTTTTGCTCAATTTGGTGGCTTTGTTGCTTGGTTTTCATGAAATTGACAGAGGGCGTTTGTTAATGATTACTCTAGGATGCTATTGGTGTGTTTAATTTGATAAAAACATGTCGGATTCGAAAATCAAAAATTCTAGGGTTCATAATTAGGGGTTTTTGATTTAAATGAGAAATTAGGGCACTTTTAGCTTGTTTTTCTGAAATTAAACTTAGGGCTTTTGTTTGTCTATAGTTTAGGAACATATTGGTACAATCAATTTGAAAAACGGACTAAAATTTGAAAAAATCGAAAAATCTGGGGCTTTTCGTGCATACTCGCGACGCGGTCATCTTCATCTCGCGCCGCGGACATTCAAACTTGATCGACAGACACCGGATTTCATCGCGTCTACGCGTCGCGGCCTTGACACTTCGGCGTCGCGGAGATGAGGAATCAGCAAGGACAACAACTCGCAATGTATAATTTTCTTTGGTATATTTTGCAATTTTTTTGTTAGTATCTACCAAACTGTGATTGCTGCACCAACTGATGGAGTTGCATAACGCAAATGTGGGGTCACCGTACCCCTACACTCGTGTTATGCCGGCGTGTTTACTGCTGTGCCCCGACTCCCGGATTTCATCAAGAATGACGCGAACAATCAACTATGCTACAAATGGTCCCGACAATCAAGCAATTCGCCGTTCCAAAAGGGGTAACTCTTTCTCCCTAGTTTTGAAATATTTTTTTGTACAACGGGGACGTTGTACGGTTTATGTGTGGGGTGTGGACGGTCGAAAGAGTGTGTTTTTGAAAATTTTTGTGGAAAATGACCAAATTTTTAAAATTTTTAGTAACTTTTTCAAAATTTTTAATAGATTGTAATTTCGAAACGAATGGTTTGTGAATGTTTTTAGCATTGGTATTTTTCGAGAAATACTATTTAGTTGTGATCATGCTATGAGTTTAGTTAAACAAGTTGAGTTTTAGGAGTTAGACGATTGGAGTGTTTTAGGATTGGAATTTAGGAAGGAACTGTCACTCAGTGGCCTTTGTTGTTCGAGCCGGTAGGTCTAAAATGGGTGGACCTTACGCACCTTACCACCTAAGATCGTCTGGTCTGGGATGGTATTTCTGAAAGCTCGCTACACGGACAACATCGAAAGTCATGGACAGTTCTTTAGCGGCCTTTAGAATCTGAATGAGTACGTACACTTCGTTGTGGACAGAAAATTTGTAATCAAGGGTTCTTTAGAAAGCCATGAATTCCAAAGAACATTCCGATTATGTTTTCACGAACTATTTCATTCTAACTCTTGAGGCAATAAGCTTTGAAATTAAACACATTCAAAAATTGTTTGAGTCTTTGTTAAAATCTGTTAAAAACTCTCTTGCTTGGGGACAAGCAAGGCACAAGTGTGGAGTGTTTGATAACGCCTAGTAATATCAAGTATTTTAGGCGTTATTTAGCCGTGTTTTAGTTAATTTATCTTTATTAATTGGCTAATATCACTTACTTTTGTGTCAAAGTGCTTGGAATTGTTTTTAGTGTAAATGCAGGGGTTTTAGTGCAATTCTGGAGAAGTTACGAAGCAAAACGGACAAGAAAAAGAAGTCTGGACACATTAGCGTCGCTAACTTTTATAATTAGCGTCGCTAATGTTCGCAGGAGGGAAAAATTCAGATTCAAAATCCGAACGCGCGCGTGGAAGTTTCTAGATCCAATATTAGCGACGCTAATTTCCACATTAGCGACGCTAATGTCAAAAAATCATAAAATCTGCGTTTTTGTGTTTTAAACTCCGAAAAGTCGGGATAAGGCAACACGCGCGGCGCGGGAAAGGCAATGCCGCGGCGCGGAAACCCTAATTTCGCACCATTATAAATACCGGAGTCCCGTCTGACTTTTCACTCATCCCGGGACGCGAAGGAGGGATCCGAAGGCACTATTTCGTCAGTTTTTCAGTGGGAATCAACATTTTGGTTAGTTATTTAGTTTTTCTCTTGTTTTATCAACTCGGTATCGAGGTATTCCGCAATCGGGATTTCTGTCGATTACTCGATGTTCGTTTAGATTTATAGTTTCTGAATTCAGTAGTATTAGTTAGTGGTCAGATCTGATATTTGAGTGTTTGGATATTGATTTGATGTTTGATTTGGATTTATAAAAGTAATCATTCGGTTTGATGTTATTTTGCATTATTGATGTTTGGATGTGTTTTGATTGTATTGGATTGATTGTTTGCTTCTGGATTCTGAATTTAGTTTCTGATTTCAGTAAGGAACTTTAGTCTAGGATTTGATTTGAGTTAGTTTAGTTCATGTTTGATCTGGTTTTTGCACTTGTTTGGTATTTTGCTTTTATTGGTTTTTGGAAAAGTAGAAACAATACCGCTGACTGTAGAGTGACACTATAGTTGGTATACTATCGTCTTGTCCTAACCACGTAACTCCTGTGGATCGACCCTGACTCCACTATACTAGTGAATGTTAGGTTATCTCTTATTTTTGACCGCATGACGACCTCTGCGTGCACGTCAACACCGGAAAAATATTACGCATGGGTGTGTACTGGCCAGAGATACACCGGGACGCGACAGAACTAACTAAGATATGTATTGAATGCCAAACGTTCGCACCAGCACAGAGCCAGCCGGCCACCCCACTAACAAGCACAGAGCCAGCCGGCCACCCCACTAACAAGCCTGACGAGTCCATGGCCATTCCATCAGTGGTGGGTAGACATTGTAGGGCCATTCCTAGAAGCACCTGGAAGGGTTAAATTATTAATTGTGGCGGACACTACTTTACAAAGTGGATTGAGGCAGAACCATTGGCCAACATCTCAGGAAGGTCATTCATCAAGTTGATGTAGAAGTCCATACTAACGAGATTCGGCATGGCAAGGACCCTAGTCAGCGACAATGGACTCCAATTTGCCGAGAACCCCTTCAAGGGATGGTGCGCTGATAGGCAGATCCATCAACGGTTTAGTTCCGTGGCCCACCCGCAGGCCAATGGCCAGACTCAAGTATCGAACAGAACGATAGTGAATGGAATTTATAGTGAATGGAATCAAAAAACGGTTAGGCAAAGCCAAGGGAAATTGGGTCGAAAAACTGCCCAGCGTCTTGTGGTCCTACAGGACCACCCCTAGAACTAGCACCTTCGAAACGCCCTCCAGCCTTGTATATGGGGCAGAGGCAGTCCTTCCCCAGAATTGATGGTGGCGTCCCTCCGAATCGGTAAGTTCTCCCCGGAACAAACCGACGCCGACTTACGACAGAACCTAGACCTGCTGGCTTTACTTTGCCATCCTTGACATCCTGCAAGTACTTCAGGCAGCTTCTCTTCCAATGACCCTTCTCTTTGCAATGGAAGCAGTCGGCATCTTTTGGGTTGGCAACACAAGGAATGCTGGAAGACTTGGGTCTCGGGCCATTACTGGATGACCCGACGTGAACATTTTCCTTCCAATTCTGATTGGGAGGGCCCTTCCGTTTCTTTCCTTTGCCACTTCCAATTGCTAAGACGGGCTGGCTAACTGAGGGTACACTTTTACCCTTCATCCCATCTTCTGCAGTACGAAGAATGCGATGCAATTCAGCCAAGGTGGTCTGATTGTTGTTCAAATGATACGCCGTCAGACTGGTCATAAGAACTCGGTAAGAAGTTAAGCACTATGTCAACGGTCAACTCCTCATGTACAGGCATCGCAAGTTTCCTTAGCCAATCCACGTAACCTTGCATCCTTTGCACGTGAGTGCAGATGGACTCTCCATCTCTAGGCTTGCCGTTCGTGAAGTCTTTGACCACCTCACACCTCTCGATGCGCTCTTGCTTGCGGAACTTTTCCGCAAGCTCCTTGTGCATCTCATAGGGCCAGTAGTCTTCATATATTCTTTGCAATTCATGGTTCATGGTAGCGATCATGATGTAGGACACTTTGGTCGCATCATCAGAATGTTTCTGGTACGAGGAAATTTCCTCAGGAGTAGCAGTGTCAGGGTCAACTTTGTAACACCCGACTTATTAACAAAACATCCCACAAAAATTTTTATTTTTTTTAAACCAAATATTTTACAATAAAAACATATCCAAAGGGTATTTGTTAACACAACAGGTACAAGTGTATCAAGGATTACAATACATTAGATATTATACATCCTTCAAGCCGGGTCATTACTTCACAAATCTTAAGTCCTTAGTCACGGAGTTTATCTTTCCCCTTGTTGGGATCACGCTCACCTGCAGGGACATATCAAATTAAACTGTGAGCTATAAAGCCCAATGAGTAATCAAATCTAATATAACATGTATAAGAATAAAATTCTCTATACAAATCAAATATGCGTTATCTCCTAACACATGATCATATATGGCTCACGGATTGTCCCGCTTTTGCCTAGACTCACGGCTCCGTTCTTGCCATCTCAATGACTCACAGATTATCTGGTATTGCCTTTTTAAAGATTGACTCACAGCTCCGTTCTTGTCTACTACAGACTCACGGCTTATCTGATATTGTCGTATTGTTATTTCATGTAATGACTCACAGCTCCGTTCTTGTCTATCACAGACTCACGGCTTATCTGGTATTGTCTTTCATTTCATCATGAATTCTGTCAAATTTGTCCCCAAGACTATTTCCATCTGCAGCTGCTCATCCATTACTTATTATATCGGATATAAGTGAGATTACTCACCTGAATGCTTGCTACCACTAGCTTTTGTTAACCCTTGCCTTTCAATGTATTCCACAAGATCTTGTCCCGTACCTATAATTTCATTCATTTTCACAATGATTATAGGTTAACAATCATTTTAATTGACTCTAATGCATAAGAGTTCAATATTGTAGCATCACAAACAATGTCTAGGTGATAAACTTTCCATTTACCATCTTTTCATGAATTATACACTTTACCGAGGCATTCGTATTGATCTATAGTGCCCTCGAGGAGTCGAAAACTCAATTTAGTATTTTTCTAGGACTTTTCAAACCATCATGGACTTATGGTTCAAGTTTGAGGTAAATCAGACAAGCCTAGCGAAAATTCACACTTTTGAGTCCCCTGCCTGACAAGCACGACTCGTGCATATATTGGTCTTGAGGTGCACGACTCGTGCAACCCATAAAAGCAATGTACTTTTTTTCCCAGGAAACGCACGACTCCTGCAGATTAAGCACGACCCGTTCTAAGTCTGGGCAGTTTCAGTTCAGTCCCGATTTTGCACTGTAGCACCATGTTTTGTCATATTATGTTCTTATTCTTGTTCTTAATCATATGGGGTTTATTTCCAGGCTAAAACCTTCCATTAATACAAGGTTTTAATCCATTGAAACCAACTCAATCAATCAAAAGGAAGAATTAGGGTTCTTAGTTCCAAAACTCCAAAACTTCAAATTCATCAATTTCAATGGTTTCAATGTCATGTTCTTATCATATGAACATGTTTAAGCCCAGAAATCATGTGAGAACTTCATAGACTTCACTGTAATTGCAGATTTCCGTTTAGCCCCAAAACCCAACCAAGAACAAACTAGGTTAGAACTTGGAATACTTACCTTCAAAGCCTCCAATTCTTCAATTCAAAGCTAGTAATCGAAATCCAAGCTTCAATCTTCAAGAAATCTTCAAAAATCTGGAAAGATCGCTCAAGAAACCCTCTCCCGTGAACTCTAGAAATCTGCACATGTGGGAGAGCTTGTCCCACTATTTATACTTCCATAAATTGCAGTTTAGTCCCTAGAGTTCTAATTCTTAAACTTTTGCCACAACTAACAAAGTTTATGTCAAAAAAATCAGTTTTTATAACATTTTAAGTCCAACACTCAAAATATTATTACAAGGCAAATCCTTTTCTGTCCAAAAGACCAATTTACCCTTCTAAGGTAAAATGACCAATTTACCCTTTTATTATATTTACATAATAAAACATGTCTTGGCGTTACAAACTTCAACAAGCTCAGTCTCGAGAACATACTCTTTGTTCTCAAACCTCATAGCCATCTTGATATTTCTGATCCATTCGTTGTAGTATGTGCCATTCAATTGCACTTTGGAACATAACGAAAGGATTAAAGTGACATTGGAGTTCGAGTGGGGAACGGATTGGTCAGCAGAAGACATTTATAAAAGAAGGTAAGTTTTAATTAGAAACTTATATGATCCTTATAATTAACTCAATATAATAATAAGGCTAGGACCGAACTATAACAATTCACAATATAGAAGAGGGATGCCGTAACCTAATTGTAAATTTTATAAAGGGATGCCGAACTATAACAATTCACAATACCATCTCAAATTGATGTGCCGGTAAACCACACACGCTCCATCAACAATGGTCACACCCGAGAAACCCATTGCAACTCTTTATGAACCCCTATTGGTGTGCCGGTAAACCACACACGCTCCACCAATGTTTCATAAATTGCAATGTGCAATTTTATGGATTAGCATCAATTCACATTTTTCCTAAAGTAACTAGATTGGGATTTTATTAAGCTGTTCTAGTACTTTGATCATTATACTTTTAATGAGATTAAGCGGTTCTATCAAACCCTGTTCGGCTAACGACCCTCCACTGATCAGGAGAGCGGTGGGTGGGAGTAGACACCCATTAGACCGCCATTTTATAGGCGGTCTCCTTATACCCTATTTATAGATCAGCTTCGTGAATGAGGCCTACTATTGATTAGACTAACTAATTTATCTTATACATATAATATTAACTTTTAATAATATATATAAGATGTATTTTAATCCTTTTAAAATATTCTTGGTTTATCTTTTAATTTTTGAAAATTTAACTATTAAATTTAAAATTAAATTAAATCTTTAAATTCGATTTAACTTATCTTTTAATTAAACAATTAATTAAATTAATTAAATCTAAATATTTTAAACTGTTAAAATATTCATGGTTTATCTTTTAATTTTTTAGAAATTTAACTATTAAATTTAAAATTAAATTAAACCTTTACATGATTTAATTTATCTTTTAATTAAACAATTAATTAAATTAATTAAATTAATTAAATCCAGATAGGTTTCACAAATTAATCAAATTAATTTAAACCTATCTTAAACCCCTAAAATCGAAAATTAGCAAACAAAAGGGTTTAAGGTTATCCATTTAATTAAATAATTAAAGTTACCAAAAATAGAAAAACCTTCTAACACCCTAAAGGGCCAAAATCGCAAATTTGAGGGGAGAGGGGCTAGGGTTTCTAAAACCCTAGCCCTAAAAATCGAAAATCATGAGATTAGGGTTTAGAAACTTTTAAACCCTAATTTTTCGGAAAACAATTATAACCATTCAATAAGAAAACAAACAAAAAGCTCTAATACCACTGAAAGGTTTTCGGCAAATCAATGAACTAAAACCTAAGTTCACATGCAACCTATGAGGATCTATGTTTTCTTCTAATTGAACATATAACTAATTCCTAAAAGGCCAACAAAAATTAACTAAAGAATAAAATTCAGAAAAACTAACCTTTAGAATTTCTTGGAAGCAAAGCAACAAAAAGATCTTGCCTCAAATGAAGTCACACCCAAGCTAGGAAGTAGGTCACGAAAATTCCAGAGAGAGATGAGGTATATGGCGCAGAAAATGGGGGGTCTGAGGGTCCCTATTTGTAGCCTCCAACAGATAACCAGATAACCTTTAGAGATAAGCCTTTATCTTAATAATTCAAACCATATTTATCTCTTTTATATATATATATATATATATATATATATATATATATATATATATATATATATATATATATATATATATATATATATATATATATATATATATCGAAATCTATATATCTATATATAGAATTCGCTGGTCATCACACTCACTCAAACTACCACTTACTCAACTATTGAATAATTATAGTTTCAGTCCCTGCATCTTTAATTAATTAAATTAATCACCAAAATAATTCCAATTAATTCCAGACTAATTTCTAATTAATTAATATAGTTTCTAATTAATATATTATCACTTTAATATATTAATAAACCATATATTTAATTTCTATTGATTTATTAATCATATAATAAATCAATCTTTTTCTCTACTGAACTTTCTACCAAACCTCCATCTATGAGGGCAACCCAAATGGACTATGCTACTATTAATTAGGTAAATACTAATTATTAGTCATGGCTTAGACAGCTAATCCAACAGGAGCGCCCTCCCGAATTGCGGCTAACGGTATTTTCCTCTTTCTTCTAGCCACAGGCTTCCCGGACCTCCAGAACTGTGATACTCTGTTTGGGGTTTAAACCTGTTCGGTTTAACACGACCTGCAAGTTCACAGGATCGTACAAGTAATAATAGTCGGTGAAGACCAGATATCGTACCCACAGAGAAAGGATTAATTTTAATCGTAATCTTAATATATTGCTTTTAATTTTAATAAATGATTTTGTTTGTTTTTTGAATTTTGAACTTCAACAATAACTAAAGTAATTTATCAAATGATAATTAAAAATCAACCACGCAATAATTCAACAAACAATCACAAGTTTTAACAAATATCAATACGAATAAGGCTTTGGTTGGAAACTGATTAAATAATAATCTAAACAATTATTTTGGGATTATTTATTGTTATGAATTTTATACGGTAAGTTAAACCAATTAAAAATATTACCATTTCACACATAATAAATACTTAGTAAAAACACATCACAACCTATAATTTATCAATAATATTAGGGGCCTTGTCGCAATCAAAAAACTGACCAATCTATATTTTAATTATTCGGCTCTAAATTATCTAATTTAACTTATTTAAAACTAATTTAATTCTAATAGCCAAATAACTAAAATACAAATTAAGGGCCTTGTCGCTAATGTGAAAACTGACCAATATTATCGATAAACCAAGTTGTGTCCCCGCGTGCCTAAGAATTACTATGCATAAAATGATCTTATTAAACACTAGCTAGTACTGGGAGCCTTGTCGTGTTTAATAGTTTTGAAAAATCGTTGGTTTTTTTTATAAAAGAATTGAATTTTAGAAGACACACACAATGTTTAATGAAATCTCCAAAACTTGTTTCGGTTAAGACATCCAATTGGTGAATTAGTTATCATATCAATATTTAACAATAATAACATTTTAATCCACAGGTTGTCAATTCTTTGGTAGTTGTAAATATTATTACAGTAAATATCAATATGACATTATAAAACCCATTAAAACATTTTTACCTTGAAATGCAAAATATTCAGTTTACTAATTTTATAAATAATATCATATTAGGTAATTTAAAAATCAGGATTTTTTAATTTCCCTTTTAGATATGAAATTTATAAAATACAATAAACTTATTTCTGTTTACAAGATTAATAAATATCAACATATTACTGAAAATTTAAAATTGATCAGATTTTAAATAACTTTAACAGATTAATATTTATAATACATGAAGCTCATCTAATTTGACATTTCAGTTTATAAAAATCATATTTACAACAAATAAATCCCAATAATATTATTAGACTATCATTTAATCGTTCACAACCAAAACCTTATATTTAACTACTCACACATAATTATTGTAACTAACAAAATTATAACAATAACTATCATATAATTCATAACTAATAAATTAACTAAAATTACAGAAATTAACAAGAATAAAAAGAAATATACCTTTGAAGACTTTGATTTTTCCAAGCTTCTAATCTCCAATAATCAACTCATCACACACAATAATTACTACAAACATAAAATCATAAAATTACAAATTATTACAAACCATACTTCAAACTTGATAAATACATAAAAAACGAAAATTACAACGTAATGACTTAATGGATCACTTAATAACTTCAAACTGTCAAGATCACTCAAGAAAAACTCAGTGGAATTTTCTGAACTCGAAAATGAAAACTAGAGAGAATTTAGATACGGATTTTTTTAAAACTAGAAGAATGTGTAACCTCTCTGGAACTGAAACTTTAATCATATTTATATCATTACATTCGTTCATTTTCCACCATCTTTGAATTTTTTATAACTTGACCAACTCCACCAAGCGTTTCTTTTGCTTTCTTTACTTCTTGATGGAAATGTGAGTTGGTATGCATTAGCACTCGATCATCACCTTCTCTTCTTTATCTTCTTCTTTCTTTTCTTCATCTTTTTTTTGTTCTTCTTTTGGTATTCCTTGCATCGGCCGAGCATACACACACACTATATGTTTCTTTTATTTTTTTTTCTTTCTTTATGTTTGGTCAAGGACACACACCAACACATCACATGCAAGATTCTTTGAAAAAGACTCTCATGCTTTGTCCCCTTGTCCCCCATGCCTCTTGGAATCTTTTATTTTTTAAAAATGTTTTTTTTTAATTTTAAAATATATTTTTTAATTATCTCCGAATTTTAATGAATTAAACTTTAATTTTCGGAATTTAAAGAAAATAAATATTTGTATATAATAAATTTATGAGATATAAAATTAAAAGTTGAAAAATAAAAGGTTTAAATGGGTTTTAAAATAAAAGAAAAGATTATAATTAATATAAACTAAGAAATATAAAAATAAAATAATTTTAATAAAAATATAAAATCTATGAATATAAAAAACTAAAACTAATAAAACAAAATGCCAAAATAAGAATAAATTGGTTTTAATAAAAATAAAAGCATTTTTCTAAAAATATGAAAGATAATAATTTTAAAATTAAAATTAAAACTAATATTGAAAATAATAAAGGCTAAAATTCTAAAATAAAAAAACAATTGGTTTTAAATAAAATAAGAAAATGGAAAAGTAAATGGCAAAATATAAAAAGAAAATGGTTTAATAAAAATAAACTAAGTAAAAGAAAATAAATAATTAAAAACAACTAAATAAAAATCTATATTAAAAGGTAAAATTAAACAAACTAAAAATAAATAATTGAAATAAATCTATTAAAGAAAATAATTAATTTAAGCTAAAAATAATAAAAACTAAATTTATAAAAGTTAAGAGAATAAAAATAAATTAAAAATGGTTTTCTAAAATGGCTTGGTGGTTTAGGGTTAAAAATGGTGGTTTTAGGTTTTTGAAGAAATAATTGGTTTTTAAAAGAATTATAATTTAAATAAAAAATAGAATATCTCATAAATTAAAATACACATATATATTTTTCTTCCGTTAAGCCCTGCAAACAAAAATACACAAATTTAGTTCATTTTTCGACGTAAAATGATGAAATACGTTAAAAACAGAATTTTTATTTTTTTAGCACACATTATCGCAAATCATAGTTTTTAAGCTCGAAAATATTGTAAAGTCTTAGGTTTAAGGATAAATATTATCATTAAAGCTCAAAAAGAGATCGCAAAATGATCTCTAAACATCCCCAAACTTTAAGCATTGCTCGTCCCGAGCAATAAGAAAAATTAGACTTTACAATATTTGAAAAATGAAATTAAAGTATGGGAAATTTTTAATCAACAAATACAAACTTTTTATTATTTTATTATTTTTTAAACAACAACGAATTATAGATCCTACAATATTATCTGTCTAATTTTCAAAAGTCTAGTACACTAGCTTAATTTATCTGCTAAATTATAATTATGTCTTCTAGTTATGCACACAAAAACAGTTAATTCTAAAAGCTTGCATGTTAACGTATTATCCACATTAACCGAATATATTAACCATGTATCAAAAGGTCTTGCAAAGGCTCAAAAATATATCTGGTACCCACCCTGCAATCTCACTTGGTAAAGGGTAAGTTTTAGGCTTTTCTCCGTCCATTGATAAACGAAACTTACACTTAGCGTTTATATCATTAGAGCCTGAAGTGGAATTAAACTAAAATGCACCATAAATCCTACAAAATACAAAACAGTACACTTTATTTCCTATCTGACCTAGATATAACTCACTAATAAAAGTGTCAAGAATATATATACAAAATTTTCTTGACTAAAAATAAGCAGATGAAAATCCAACTGTATGTACAAAATTGATCAAAATATTTTTAAATTGATTTTTTTTTATAAAATATTTACAGAAAATAAGAAAATCACACCAAACTACATCATTCTCTTTTCTTTTCTTTTCTTTTTTTTAATTTTTAAATTTTTTTTTAGAGAACAGATGTAACATACCAAATTTACAAAATATAAAAAATACAAATTTCTATAAAATAAAATCTTTTTGTGTATATTCTTTTTTGACTCATAAAATTTGATTTTTTTACTAGTGAGTATAAGTGAAATAAACTCACACTAAAAGCAATCTTCAAATAAATATTGAAAATATTCAAATGAAATCAAATAATAAAACAAAACGATATCTACAATGGAAACAAACAAAACGAAATATACTACAACTGACGAAAATAAACAAATAAAATGGAAAACTAGTGCAATTTTAGCTTAGGTTAGAGAATCCACTATGACTCTAATGACAAAAGGCATCATGCAAGCTCGACTCCATGCATCCCCAAACTCCGTGCCCAAAACACTCAAATTGCATAAAATGTGCAATTTTCCTCACTCAAGAAACGATACCCTTGATCATTTACATGGTTAACTGCCCGTTTAATGTGGATATTGTTTTAAAATGCAAGTCCTAGGATTAACTAATCTATTTCCATTATAAAATCTAGGCATAACTACAATTTAATATACAACCTAAACTATTGCCTATTAATTTTTTAAAATAAACAACTAATATGCATAATCTATAATGTCATTAAAGTTTCTTTGTTTTTTTTTTGTTTTTTTTAAATCAGTTTGTACTTATTTAAAAAAAACATCCCCAAACTTTAATGGTCAAACAAGCATTTACACACACATTTTATTCACAATCATCATCATCAAGGAATTTTAAATGATATATAAAAAAGATTAAGGAATAGAACTCCCTGATGATGGTTCCTTCATGAAATTCTCCGTTTCAGCTCGTCAGTGATCCATTTATCCTAAGTCATCTCTTTATTCGCAAACTGCAAACACACACTTAAACAAAAACTTGAAATCACACGTTAAAACAATAAACACACATTTATTTATTTACAACAAACATAGTTTCTTCCCACTCTTCACTTATCTTCTTTGAGGACAATATTTTTTTTAATTAGATTGACCTTTTCTTCGTCCCCAAAGTAGTGCTTAATCCTCTGGCCATTAACTGTAAACTCTTTTCCATCTTCAGCATTCATTAAGACCACTGATCCACTAGGCCATACCTTTGTGATACGGTAAGGTCCAGACCATTTTGATATTAGTTTCCCCGGAAAAAGTTTAAGTCTTGAATTGAATAATAATACACGTTGGCCCTCTTTGAACTCTCTCTTCCTGATTTTCCTATCATGCCATTTCTTGATCTTATCCTTTTGAATAAGTGCATTTTCATATGTGGCAAGTCGAAATTCTTCCAACTCCATGATCTCATTCAACCTTTTCTTAGCAGCAACCTTCTAATCTAAATTTAACACTTTAAGTGCCCAGGACGCCTTATGCTCAAGCTCAAGTGGAAGGTGACATGCCTTTCCAAATACCAGCTGGTATGGAGAGGTTCCAATGGCAGTACGGAAAGCTGTCCGATATGCCCAAAGTGTGTCATCTAATTTGAATGCCCAATCCTTCCTTGTTTTGTTGACCACTTTCTCTAGAATCAATTTGAGTTGTTTGTTGTTTGCTTCTGCTAAACCATTTGACTGGGGATGGTAAGTTGTAGCCACGCGATGCTTGATGTTGTATTTGGCCAGTACACCACCTAGAACACGATTACAGAAATGTGATCCTTCATCGCTCACAATGGCTCTAGGTGTGCCAAATCTAGTAAAAATGTTTTTCTTTAAGAACTCAATGACTGTACGAGCATCATTTGCACTACAAGCAATCGCCTCTACCCATTTTGAAACGTAATCTACAGCTACCAGGATATAGATTTTGCCATTTGAAGGTACAAATGGTCCCATAAAATCTATCCCCCAAACATCAAACAATTCTAACTCAATCATGTTTGTCAATGGCATTTCATCTCTTCTACTAATTCCTCCGGTCCTTTGACATCGGTCACAATTTTTCACAAAATCACGAGCATCATTAAACAATGATGGCCAATAGAATCCACTCTGTAAAATTCTAAATGCCGTCTTCTCTCCACGAAGATGACCTCCATACTCAGAACTGTGACACTTTTGCAGAATTGATTCTTGTTCTGCCTCAGGGACACAGCGCCTCCAAATTTTATCAACTCCGATTTTGAACAAATAAGGCTCATCCTAAAAGTAGAATTTTGATTCAGAGATCAACTTCTTCTTTTCTCTCCACGAACTTTCCTCTGGGGTTATCCTGCTCACTAAGTAATTGACAATGTTAGAATACCAAGGGTAATTCTCAGTAACTCTTAACAAATACTCGTCCGGAAAGTTATCCATATCAACTTCTACCTCTTCTATTTTTCCTTCAATCTCTAGTCTAGAAAGATGGTCAGCTAGCACGTTCTCTACTCCTTTCTTATCACGAATTTCACAGTCAAATTCTTGGAGTAATAGCACCCATCTTATCAATATTGCTTTGGCATCTTTCTTGGCCATTAAATGTCTAATGGCAGAGTGATCAGTGTACACAACAACTTTTGTCCCAATCAGGTAGGGACGAAATTTTTCGAGGGAAAACACGACTGCTAAGAACTCTTTTTCTGTCGTAGTGTAATTCAATTGGGCTCCATTGAGTGTAGTGCTCGCATAATAAATAGTATGAAAGAATTTACCCTTGCGTTGCCCTAACACAGACCCAATTACACTATTACTAGCATCGCACATGATCTCAAAAGGTTGTGTCCAATCTGGTGTTACCATGATTGGAGCATTCACCAATCTTTTCTTTAACTCCTCGAAAGATTTTTTACAATCTTCATCAAATGCAAAATCACGGTCTTTTTCCAAGAGTTGAGTCAGCGGTTTTGCGATTTTTGAAAAATCTTTGATAAAACGACGATAAAATCCCGCATGACCAAGGAAACTACGAATGGCCTTGACATTTGTAGGGTTAGGTAGTTTTTCAATTACTTCCACCTTTGCCCTATCCACTTCTGGAAACTTTATGTCCTAAAACAATTCCTTCTTGAACCATAAATTGACATTTTTCCCAGTTCAAGACAAGGTTGTTTTTTATGCATATCTTCAAAACCTTATCAAAATTGCTAAGACATTCAGCATAATCATCTCCAAATAATGAAAAATCATCCATAAAAATCTCAAGATTCCTTTCAACCATATCAGAAAATAAAGACATCATGCATCTTTGGAATGTTGTAGGTGCATTACATAAACCAAAAGGCATGCGTCTAAAAGCAAATGTTCCATACGAACATGTGAAAGTAGTCTTGTTTTGATCGTCAGGATGTATAGCAATTTGATTGTACCCAGAGAATCCGTCTAGGAAACAGTAAAATGGTTTTCCCGCAAGACGGTCTAGCATTTGATCGATGAAAGGAAGCGGAAAATGGTCTTTCTTTGTAGCTGCGTTGAGCTTTCGGTAGTCAACACATATTCTCCATCCAGTGACCATTCTTGTTGCAATTTGCTCCCCTTTTTCATTCGTTGAAACAGTCATCCCTCCCTTCTTTGGAACACAGTGCACAGGACTTATCCATGTGCTACTTGGGATAGGATAAATGATTCCTGCATCAAGCGATTTCAGAATTTCTTTTCTAACCACCTCTTTCATCATTGGATTCAGCCTTCTTTAGTGTTCAATGGATTCTTTAGCACCCTCCTCTAAGATGATTTTGTGCATACATGTCGAGGGGCTAATTCCTTGAATATCAGGCAAAGTCCATCCAATTGCTTTTGTGTTTTCTTTCAAAACCTTAAGCAATTCTTGCTCTTGTTCGGGTGAGAGCAAAGCAGATATGATGACAGGAAAATTTTCTTCATCTTTCAAAAATGTGTATTTTAAATGGCTTGGCAATTGTTTTAGCTCTAAGACAGGTGCTACTTCAATTGAAGGTTTCATTTGAGGTAACACCTTATCGTCTCTTCCCAAATCTTCTTTGATCCAACATACTTCTTTTACTTCTTCTTCTTCGATAATTATTTCTTGGATCTCTTCCACAGATTTTCTTTCAAACTCTTCTTCTCCCCAATCATTCATACTTGCCATTCTTTGGTTCACTAAGAGATCAATTTCCCTAACAAATGAACACTCTTCCATGTTAAAAGGTTGTCGAATTGTTTTCAGCATGGAAAAGGTAAAGTTTTCATCGTTTACTCTCAGGGTAATCTCTCCATTCTTCACATCTATTAAAGCACCGGTTGTCGCCAAAAATGGTCTCCCAAGTATGATACCACATTCAATGTCTGCTTCATAATCCAGAATGATAAAATCAGTTGGGACAATGATGTTATCAACCTTCACAAGAACATCTTCAATCTTCCCTTCTGGATAAACGATTGTACGATCCGCAAGTTGGAGTGTGACAGTTGTAGGTCTAGCATTGCCAATTTTTAATTCTTTGAAATTTGATAAAGGCATCAGATTTATGCTAGCACCTAAATCGCACAATCCAATCTTTTGTAAGTTTCCAATGCGGCATGGTAAAGTGAAACTACCAGGATCATTCTTTTTTACGGAAGTTTTTCTTTAACCATGGTACTAAGGCTGTTTGTCAGTGCAACAGTTTCATACTCTCCAAATCTTCTCTTTTTTGTTAGAATTTCCTTCATGAATTTTGAATACGAAGGCATCGATTGGAGAGCATCAATAAACGGAATGTTTATATGCAACTGCTTTAGTACCTCAATGAATTTCTTAAAATTCCCATCATCTTTTGATTTACTTCTTTTTGGAGGGAAAGGTGGTGGAAAAGGTAGATCCATTTTTGGGTCTTGACTCTTTTCTTTCCCTTTTGAAGTATTTGATGAATTGGGAATGGATTTATGCTCTTCACTGTTATCCCCTCGCTTTCCATCCTCTCTTGCGCTACCAACTTCTTTTCCTTCAGAATTCGTCTTTTCTATTTCATCTTCCTCATCTACCCACTCTTCAACTACAACTTCATCACTTGGTGTCTTCGTACCACCATCTTGTGCTTCTTTGCCAGACCTCAAGGTAATTGCATTGCATTGATCCTTGCCCTTACTTGGACCAGGATTTTGAGTATCACTTGGCAATTTTCCAGGCTCTCTATTATGAAGTATAGTTGCCATCTGCCCTACTTGCTTTTCTAAGTTTCTCATAGCAGCATCATTCTTCATCATGTATTCAGCCATCATCTTCTCCAATGAAGTCATTTCATGACCCGCTCCATGGTTTGAATTTTGTCTAGCAGGCCCTCCAGCTTGATGGTAATTTCCCTTATGTTGTCGATTATAAGATTGTTGAAATCCTGGTGGATGTTGGGGTATGTGTTGATAATTTTCATGTGTTTGTTGATTACCTCCCCAAGAGAAATTAGGATGATTTCTCCATCCAGGATTGTAGGTTTCAGAATAAGGGTTATTCTGTTGTTGCGGTTGTCGAAATTCTCCATTTTGTCTTCCTAGGAAGCAAACAGATTCAGGATTTTGAGGACATTCATCATATAGATGACTTCCATGAAAAAACACACAACTCACCTCAACTTTCTTTTCTTTATCTCCTATTTTTGACACAACTTGCTTCAGTAAATTTTCCATAGATGATATCCTTGCAGCCATTGATGTAGATTGATCAATTTGATGAACTCCAGCATTGTTTCCACGTGTTGGTTGCATTGGTCCGTATAATCTTTCAGCTGGCCATTGGAAATTATTTCTTGCCATTCGATCAACTAATTCCATGCATTCAGCATAAGTCTTGTCTAGTAAAGCTCCTCCTGCTGACGTGTCAAGCAACACTCTTGTCTGCGCATCTAAGCCATGATAAAATGTCTCAAATTGAACCCACTCAGATAGGCCGTGCATCGGGCACTTCCTCAACAATTCTGTCCATCTTTCCCAGACTTCCCACAAAGATTCTCCACTTAACTGCTTAAAAGAAGTTATGGAGTTTCGCAAGTGTGCGTTCTTTGTTGTTGGAAAATACCTCATTAGGAATTTCTCTTTCAAATCATTCCAAGTGGTAATGGATTCAGATGCTAAAGCATTAAACCAATCTTGGGCACGACCAGTCAGTGAATATGGAAACAGCCGCATTTTCAACGCTTCATTACTCACACCTCTACATTTAAAGTTTTCACATAACTGATTGAAAGCTCTTAAATGTCGGTGAGGATCGTCACTTGGTCCTCCTCCAAAATGCCCAATAGAAGCAAGCATTTGGAACATGACTGGTTTAAATTCAAAGTTATCGGCTAAGATTTGAGGATTAACCACCGGTGGCTTAAGTCCTTCCATATATGGTCTCCCGTGACCGCGAATTGGTCTTTCTCCTTGATTATCTCCTTGAAAAACTTCATCCCCGTTTCCTCCTTCCATTTGACGTTCGGTCCTAAGATTTCTTCTAATAGCGCGTAAAGTTCGTTCAATTTCTAAATCTACCTTATAAAAGAAATCTTTATCCCTTGATCGAGCCAGAAGTTTGAAATTTTTTTATTATTTTTTTAATACAAACTTAGAAAAAATTGATTTGATATATTTTTTATAAATATTGATTTTTTTAAAATTGTTTTTATGATAATTTTATTTTTTTTGAAACAATGACACTATATCAAATTTACGTTCAATTAATTTCCTTTCCCCGGCAACGGCGCCAAAAACTTGTTTGGGGTTTAAACCTGTTCGGTTTAACACGACCTGGAAGTGCACATGATCGTACAAGTAATAATAGTCGGTGAAGACCAGATATCGTACCCACAGAGAAAGGATTAATTTTAATCGTAATCTTAATATATTGCCTTTGATTTTAATAAATGATTTTGTTTGTTTTTGGTATTTTGAACTTCAACAATAACTAAAGTAATTTATCAAATGATAATTAAAAATCAACCACACAATAATTCAACAAACAATCACAAGTTTTAACAAATATCAATACGAATAAGGCTTTGGTTGGAAACTGATTAAATAATAATCTAAACAATTATTTTGGGATTATTTATTGTTATGAATTTTATACGGTAAGTTAAACCAATTAAAAATATTACCATTTCACACATAATAAATACTTAGTAAAAACACATCCCAACCTATAATTTATCAATAATATTAGGGGCCTTATCGCAATCAAAAAACTGACCAATCTATATTTTAATTATTCGGCTCTAAATTATCTAATTTAACTTATTTAAAACTAATTTAATTCTAATAGCCAAATAACTAAAATACAAATTAAGGGCCTTGTCGCTAATGTGAAAACTGACCAATATTATCGATAAACCAAGTTGTGTCCCCGCGTGGCTAAGAATTACTATGCATAAAACGATCTTATTAAACACTAGCTAGTACTGGGAAATACTGGGAGCCTTGTCGTGTTTAACAGTTTTGACAAATCGTTGGTTTTTTTTTATAAAAGAATTGAATTTTAGAAGACACACACAATGTTTAATGAAATCTCCAAAACTTGTTTCGGTTAAGAAATAATTGGTTTTAAAAATAATTATAATTTAAATAAAAAGTAGAATATCCCATAAATTAAAATACACATATATATTTTTCTTCCGTTAAGCCCTGCAAACAAAAATACACAAATTTAGTTTATTTTTCGACGTAAAATGATGAAATACGTTAAAAACAGAATTTTTATTTTTTTAGCACACATTATCGCAAATCATAGTTTTTAAGCTCGAAAATATTGTAAAGTCTTAGGTTTAAGGATAAATATTATCATTAAAGCTCAAAAAGAGATAACTACGGTGACGCCACCGACCATAATATCATTCCTACCATGGCAGTTACCAACGTTTAACACACCCACGTCGCAAGGAATACACCTACCACCTCCTTACATTACAATGCCATTCCCGGCTTCAACAACTCAACTAATGACACCGGTATCAGCTGTCAACACTAGCACTCTCCTGACGTCCCTCGAAAACACATCACAAACACCAGTGACTCCCTACACACTACCATATACAGTCTCACAACCACCTTTTACACCAATAACCTTGCCTCCACAACCTTATCTAGCAGTTCCACCACTAAACCACCCGTTCACACCCCCATACGTGATGCCTCAACACTTTCCCTACTTTGCATTGCAACCACCACATCAACATTTTATACGACAAACAGGAGCCATGCTACGAAGCGGCCAATCCCCATTTATAAAAGAGCTGCTAGATTATGAAATACCGAGCACGGCCAAACTACTAAGTCTGAAGGTTTACAACGGCACCACATTCCTTGACAGTCACATAGACACTTACGAATGGCATATGCAGTGGCTAAAACTGGACGAACGGTTTTGGTGTACGTACTTCCCAACCACCCTTGACGGTAACGCATTGGCATGGTTCAAAACATGGCGTCGAACAACATCCACAACTCCGAACAACTGAAGAAACTCTTCCTTTCCAATTTCATGCAGTTGAGGAAGTACAGAGGCGACAACCACGCCATTATGCGTTGCAAACAAAGGGAGGGAGAGTCCCTAAAAGACTACTTACACCGGTTCAACAAGGCAACACTCGACTCCCGGGGCAGGAAGACAGACTTATCATGGGCGAGTTATGTGTGGCTTGCTCCCGGGACCGCTCTCGAGGAAATTCCTGGAAAGACCTCCACAATCCAGGCATGAAATGAAAGAAAGGGTGGAAAGGTTTCTGCGACAAGAAGAAGGAATCGTCGAAAAGCAAGCATACTTGAAAAGCTGCAATAGAGAAACGAACCGACAAATTCCACAACTAGTCGTACAACGCCGGAAACCAGCGATACTCACGCTCGAACCACCGCCTGCTCCGGAAATACAACGCGCACTATAGAGACGAGGGGCGTAACCAGCGCATATATATATATACAGTTCGCGACGGCCCCAACCGGCGGAACCCAGGAGACAGAGCAAGATTCTGTGAATACCATCGCAGTAAATCCCACAACACAACTTAATGCTTCGAAAAGAAATAGTTGACAAAGATTTGAAGGGAAACCTAGTGGAGATCGCAAGGACCCTCTATGACAGAAACGCAAAAGACCAACAAGCCCCCAAACCACCAAGAAACGAACGCCAGGAAAGAGCGCCGGAAAGGGAAATCCTCGCTATCTAATCGTTCCAGCGAGGCAGAGACCGCCACGACGAAAACCTTGCACGCCGGCCCCGACAGAACCCATTAAACGTGGAATTATGTAATGACGACCCCAGACCCACCCAATGGCAGGGGGATGACCCGCTCGTGATCACTGGGTACGTCGGTCAAAAAATATACATCGAGTATACGTGGATGGATGAAGTGCGGAAGACATTCTTTACGAAAACTGCTTCACACAACTGCCACAGGTGATCGAGGACGGACTTAAACCCGCGAAAAAAAGATTAGTCGGCTTCATAGGGCACAACATATGGCCCCTGGGGACACTCCCCATACCCTTTACGTTGTGAAGCTTCGACAACAAACTCAATAAGGCCGTCCTCATAGAATTCGTAGTTGTCAGAACATCGTCCGAGCACAACATACTACTCGAAAGGCCATGTCTATTGAAGTTTGGAGCTGTTGCATCAATAGTACATGGCATGCTGAAATTTCAAACCCCGTAAGGCCCCACAACGATCGTTGCCAGCGTATCCAGGCCCTTGGAATGCTGTCAGGTAATCCAGCCATCAGAACTCACACGGAACTTAAAACGACAAATATTAGAAGCAGGAGATGCCAGCGTGGTCATTAACGCAAAATACCCGGACCAGCCTGTAAAGATAGGAACAACGCTCCCACGAAATAACCTAAGTTCACATGCAACCTATGAGGATCTATGTTTTCTTCTAATTGAACATATAACAAAACTAAAGGCCATAAGAAAATTAACTAAAAGAATAAAATTAGAAAAACCAACCTTTTAGAATTTCCTGGAAGCTGAGCAGCAAAATTATCCTGCCTCAAATGAGATCACACCCAAGCCGAGAGGATTATGGATCGAAATTGCAGAGAGAAAAACAATAGAATGAGCAACTGATAATGAGGTCTAGGGTTCCCTATTTATAGGGAACCAAGTGGCAAGGCTGAAACCCTAGCCGCAGCCCGTTTTCCGGATTATCTGTACGCGCGTCGCGGCCAAGCCATTAGCGTGCCGCGCGCCGCAATTCAACTGTTGAATTCGTACGAATATGTACGCGCATCGCGCCCTTTATATTTGCGCGCCGCGCGCCGCAATTCAACTATTGAATTTGTACGACTTTAATCCCTGACCTCCCGATTAATCTAATTAATGCCACAGAAATTAATCCAATTAATTTCTGATTAATTATTAATCAAATAATATTATTTCTAATTAATATATCATCTTCATAATATATTAACAAACAATATCTTGATTTATTAGTCACATAATAAATCAACCCTTTCTCTCTACTTAACTTTCCAACAAACCTCCAGCCATGAGGGCAACCCAAATGGACTGTGCTACTATTAATTAGGTAAATACTAATTATTAGTCATGGCTTAGACACCTAATCCAACAGTCTCCCACTTGGATAAGTCTATGACTATAATTACCAATTTAACCTCTAATTAACCAGCACTTTTAGCTTCCTAGAAATCGCTGCCAAACTCTGATCAAATCAGTTCTGTCCATAGATAAGTGATCAGATGATCCTCCGTCCAACAAGATATTTTTCAGACTCAAGACATGGATTAAAAAACAATCTGGTCTGATTCACTGTTCCTCGATTTCCGATTTGCATATGACTCTTAGACTATCAATTTAGTCCCGGTTGGCCAACCATTTTAGTCAACTTCAAATTCATCGAGAGGCCTACAGATATCTGTTCCCCGTTAGGGTCAAGGGACGAATAAGCTTCGACTCATATACTTATGTCTTTTATCAGACAAATCACTCACAACAATACGTTTTATAACACCGAGTTACCGATGCGTTTTCGTATTATCAATGAACAACCGTCTAATAAATCATAACTCATATGTCTTAGCTTAAAGATCAAAAGATATTATCGTCTCAACATTGCTCGTGATGAAATCCATGAAGCAATCCATTGAGCACGAGTTTATCCAATACTCAAATCTCCATTTCCAAGTACTCACGAATGGTGCAGCAATCCAATTGCAATGTCTAACTCTTTAGACAATCTATTACCAATTCATGACAGCCTTACTTCACACTTACTCCCAAAAGTGTAATCGACTGTGGATGTTTGAATAATCCAATTATTCAGGAAGTAAAACATGCAAAATGAAACACAATGATAAAGTATTGACAAAAGTAGTAAACCATTACTCATTAATAAATCTCTATTTTTAAATCACAAGAGTCAAATACAATACATTGTTACAAGTTTCGAAACCTATCTAATTTACATAAACTTTATATCATCTCTTAATCCAATGCTCCTAGCATGCTGATTATGCTTAATCCTACTCAGAGCCTTTGTCAAGGGATCTGCAGGATTATCTTCCGATGATACCCTCTTTACCACGAGGTGACCTTCTTCTACCTTATGCCTTATGTAGTGGTACTTTCTGTCGATATGTCTGGACTTTCCATGGTCTCGCGGTTCCTTTGTCAAGGCGACCGCACCTTCGTTATCGCAGAACAGTTCCACGGGCTCCTGAATACTCGGGACTACTCCAAGGTCACCGATGAAGTTCTTCAGCCAAGCCGCTTCTTTTGACGCTTCACTTGCTGCTATATACTCTGATTCACAAGTAGAATCAGCCACCGTATCTTGCTTGGAACTTTTCCAAGTTACTGCTCCTCCGTTCAGAAGGAATACCCAGCCAGACTGAGACCGACCACTGTCTCTATCCGTCTGAAAACTGGCATCCGTATATCCTTCAACTCTCAAGGTATCACTGCCACCGAGGACTAACACCATGTTCTTGGTCCTTCGTAGATACTTGAGTATATTTTTCACAGCTATCCAATGCGCCCTTCCAGGGTTACCCCGGTACCGACTGACCATGCTTAAAGCAAAAGCCACGTCAGGGCGAGTACACGTCATAGCGTACATGATCGATCCTACAGCCGAAGCGTAAGGTACCCGACTCATTTCAGCTATTTCTTCGTCTGTACTCGGACTTTGAGTCTTACTCAATTTTGCATTACTTTGGATAGGCAGCTCTCCCTTCTTGGAATTTTCCATACTAAACCTCTTTAGTACCTTTTCCAAGTATGTACCCTGACTAAGTCCAATTAGTCTCTTCTTCCTATCTCTCAATATTCTTATCCCTATAATATAGGCAGCCTCTCCTAGGTCCTTCATGGCGAAACATTTCCCAAGCCAAGCCTTGATATCTTGCAAGGTTGGAATATCGTTTCCCATGAGCAGTATGTCATCGACATACAGCACCAGAAAAGTGACTATACTCCCACTAGCCTTGACATATACGCAGGACTCATCCTCGCTCCTAGAGAAACCAAACTCTTTGACTTTCTCATGGAAACAAAGATTCCAGCTGCGAGAAGCTTGCTTCAATCCGTAGATTGATCTCTCAAGCTTACACACCTTATTAGGATACTTTGCATCGACAAAACCCTCTGGCTGATTCATGTAAACATCCTCAGTCAACTTTCCATTAAGGAAAGCGGTTTTGACGTCCATCTGCCAAATTTCATAGTCATGAAATGCAGCTATGGCCAGCATAATCCTAATAGACTTTATCTTGGCTACTGGTGAGAAGGTCTCGTCATAGTCAATCCCTGGGGTTTGAGTAAAGCCCTTCGCAACCAGTCTTGCCTTGAAAGTGTGTACTTTTCCGTCCATGTCGGTCTTCTTCTTGAAGATCCATTTGCACCCGACTGTCTTTCGACCCGATACGTTGTCAACCAAGTTCCAAACTTGATTGTCATACATGGATTTGATCTCGCTATCCATGGCCTCTTTCCACTTGGCAGACTCAGGGCCTGCCACTGCTTCCTGGTAGTTAGCTGGTTCATCCAAATTTATCAGTGTCTTATCACTGACAAACGTGTCCCCATCCGAAGTTATATGGAAACCATAAAACTCGGGTGGCATGCTAACCCTACCGGAACGCCTAAGAGGTAAGGATACATCTGTCGGACCAACATGAACTTCTTCCTCATGTTGGTGGCTAGTTTCTCCTAAGGTTGCGTCATCTGATGACTCTTGAATTTCTTCCAGATCAATGGTACTCCCACTGTCCTCTTTGAATATGAGCTCTCTCTCTCGAAAGACCGCTCGTCTAGCTACAAAGACCACGTCCTCGCTTGGTCTGTAGAATAGATATCCAAAGGACTGTTTAGGATAACCAAGGAAGAAACACCTTTCGCTTCTTTCTGCGAGTTTGTCTTGAGTCTCTCGTCTAACGAAAGCCTCACAACCCCAGACCTTGATGTGTGCTAACGAGGGGACTTTCCCCGTCCACATCTCATGAGGTGTTTTAGCAACCTTCTTAGTTGGGACAAGATTGAGGATATGGGCGGCAGTCTCTAAGGCATACCCCCAGAAGTGAATGGGAAGTGAAGCTCGACTCATCATGGAGCGAACCATGTCCAACAGGGTTCGGTTGCGCCTCTCTGCAACACCGTTCAACTGTGGCGTCCTGGAAGGTGTCAACTGCGAAACTATTCCGCATTCCTTTAGATAGTCTAGGAACTCGATACTTAGATACTCTCCGCCTCTGTCGGACCTGAGCATCTTGATCTTCCTGCCTAATTGATTCTCTACTTCGTTCTTAAATTCTTTGAACTTTTCAAAGGTGTCTGACTTGTGCTTGATCAAGTAGATATAACTGTATCTACTAAAATCATCGGTAAAGGTCACGTAGAACCGCGTGCCATCCTTTGTGGTTGATCTAAATGGACCACATACATTCGTGTGAATGATGTCCAGCAGACCCTCACCTCTTTCAAAAGATCCTTTGAAAGGTGATTTAGTCATCTTGCCCAACAGACAAGATTCGCATACATCATCCGACCTGAGGTCAAATGATTCCAACACTCCATCCTTTTGGAGTTGGGCGATGCGTTTATTGTTGATGTGCCCGAGCCGACTATGCCACAGACATGCCTTTTCTACACCACTAGTAGAATTAATATAATTTACACTATGTCCTAAATTGTCAACACATTCAACAGTTTCATACACACCATCACAAGGATAAGCAGTAAAAATCAAAATACCATTTTTGAAAACAGAAATCGAGCCAATTTTATTATCAAAAGAAAATTGAAATCCTTGTTTGAACAATGCGTGAAATGAAATAATGTTTCTTGCCATTTCTGGCGAATAGCAACAATTAAATAACTCTAACCTAACATCACTACTAAGCACTAAACTATAAACGCCGATCTTGGTAACAGGGGACGATCTCCTATTGCCCATGATCAAGTTCAGTCTACCGTGCTCCACCTCCCTGCTTTCCTTTAGGCCCTGCAGATCAGAACAAATGTGAAAACCACATCCTGTATCAAGGACCCAAGAATTAGAAGATGGTGAGTTTTTAGAGATAGTGTATATACCTGCTGTCGATGGTTTTACTTTTCCATCCTTGACATCCTGCAAGTATTTGGGGCAGCTTCTCTTCCAATGGCCCTTCTCTTTGCAGTAGAAACAGTTGGCTTCATCGGGGTTGGCCACACAAGGAATGTGGGAAGTCTTGGTTCTCGAGCCATTACTGGATGACCCGACCTGAACCTTTTCCCTCCAATTTTGCTTAGGAGGGCCCTTCCTTTTCTTTCCTTTGCCACTTCCAATGGCCAGGACGGGCTGATTAACCGAAGGTACACTTTTACCCTTCATCCCTTCCTCAGCAACTCGAAGCATGCGATGCAACTCATTCAGGTTAGCCTGATTGTTGTTCAAATGATAAGCCAGCCTAAACTGGTCATAAGAACTTGGTAAGGAGTTGAGCACTATGTCAACAGCCAATTCCTCAGGCATAGGCATTGCAAGCTTTCCAAGCCGCTCCACGTAACCTTGCATTCTTTGCACATGGGCACAGATGGACTCTCCATCTTTAGGTTTGCTGTTCGTGAAGTCCTTGACCACCTCGCACCTCTCGATGCGCTCTTGCTTACGGAACTTTTTCGCAAGCTCACGGTGCATCTCATAGGGCCAGTAGTCTTCGTATATCCTCTGCAATTCGGGGTTCATTGTGGCAATCATGATGCAGGCCACTTTGGTCGCATCATCATAATGTTTTTGGTACGAGGCAATTTCCTCGGGAGTAGCAGTTTCGGGGTCGACATCAACAAGCTCGGTCTCGAGAACATACTCTTTGTTCTCATACCTCAGAGCCATCTTGATGTTTCTAATCTAGTCATTGTAGTTTGTCCCGTTCAATTGAACCTTGGAACACAGTGAGAGGATTGAGGGAACACTGGAGTTTGAGTGGGGAGCAGTTTGATCAGCAGAAGACATCTATAAAAGAAGGTAAGTTTAATTAGATACTTGTCGGTCCTTATAATAACCCAATATAGAATAAGGCTAGGATCCAACTATAACAATTTTATAAAGGTAGGCGAATGACGATTCAGCCAATTCCACCGCAGAAAAATAATCTTATTATAAATGGAATTCCTAGTTTCTTTTGAGATTTATTGAACTGTTCAATAGCATGTTTAATCTCGGATATGCCCCACCGTTTGTGACTGGGATGCCGAGGATCACAAACCGGGTGTGAATAACCATGCAAATTAGCTTGGTACTCTCGGGGTCCATTATCATCTCAAATTGATGTGCCGGTAAACCACACACGCTCCATCAACAATGATAACACCCGAGACACCCATTGCCACCCTTTATGAACCCCCATTGGTGTGCCGGTAAACCACACACGCTCCACCAACGTTTCATAAAGTGCAATGTGCAATTTCATGGGGTAGCATCAAATTCACATTTTTTCTAAAGTAACTAGATTGGGATTTTGTAAATGGTTCTAGTACTTTGATCATTATACTTTTAATGATTTAGCGGTCCTGTCAAAACTGTTCGGCTAACGACCCTCCACTGATCAGGCGAGCGGTGGGCGAGAGTGTTCACCCATTAGACCGCCATTTTATAGGCAGTCTCCTTATACCCACTTTATAGACCAGCTTCGTGAATGAGGCCTACTATTGAATTGACTGACCAATTTTTATCTTATACATATAGTATTAACAATTAATAACATATATAAGATGTATTTTAAAACTCTTTAAAATATTCCAGGTTCATCTTTTAATTTTACCAAATTTAACAATTAAATTTTAAATTAAATTAAACCTTAAAATTGATTTCTAAATATTTTAAACATTTTAAAATATTTTTCCGGATTTATTCCATTAATTTCGCAAATTTAAAATTAATTAAATCCCTTTTTGAATTATCTTTTAATTAACAATTAATTAAATTAATTCAAATGTAGATAGGTTTATCCAAATTAATCAAATTAATTAAAACCTATCCAAAACTCCCTAGATTTCGATTTCAAGAAACGGGTTTAAAGTTATCCATTTAATTAACAAATAGAGTTATCAAAAATAGAAACCCTCCTAAAACCCTAAAACAGTTATAACAATTCAACAAGAAAACAAGACAGGCTCTGATACCACTGAAAGGTTTTCTGCAACCATGAACTAAATAACCTAAGTTCACATGCAACCTATGAGGATCTATGTTTTCTTCTAATTGAACATATAACAAAACTAAAGGCCATAAGAAAATTAACTAAAAGAATAAAATTAGAAAAACCAACCTTTTAGAATTTCCTGGAAGCTGAGCAGCAAAATTATCCTGCCTCAAATGAGATCACACCCAAGCCGAGAGGATTATGGATCGAAATTCCAGAGAGAAAAACAATAGAATGAGCAACTGATAATGAGGTCTAGGGTTCCCTATTTATAGGGAACCAAGTGGCAAGGCTGAAACCCTAGCCGCAGCCCGTTCTCCGGATTATCTGTACGCGCGTCGCGGCCAAGCCATTAGCGCGCCGCGCGCCGCAATTCAACTGTTGAATTCGTACGAATATGTACGCGCATCGCGCCCTTTATATTTGCGCGCCGCGCGCCGCAATTCAACTATTGAATTTGTACGACTTTAATCCCTGACCTCCCGATTAATCTAATTAATGCCACAGGAATTAATCCAATTAATTTCTGATTAATTATTAATCAAATAATATTATTTCTAATTAATATATCATCTTCATAATATATTAACAAACAATATCTTGATTTATTAGTCACATAATAAATCAACCCTTTCTCTCTACTTAACTTTCCAACAAACCTCCAGCCATGAGGGCAACCCAAATGGACTGTGCTACTATTAATTAGGTAAATACTAATTATTAGTCATGGCTTAGACACCTAATCCAACAGAAAGAAGGCTGTGGTGCAGGACTAATCCTCCAAAGCCTCCAGGAAGAAGAAATAACATACGCGTTGAGGTTCGACTTTCAAACCTCCAATAACGAAGCAGAGTATGAGGCACTTCTCGCAGGCCTATGACTAGCAACGGAAAATGGTGTTAAGGATATAAAGATTCTTCGCGATTCCATGTTGGTAACAAACCAGATAAACGACGTATAAGAAGCACGAGACCCCATAACGAAACGATATGTAGAAGTGGTAAACAATGTGGCCAAACTCTTTGATCAATTTTCCATCAAACAGATACCTAGGTCAGAGAACAGACGAGCAGACGTGCTAAGTAAGCTGGCGTTTACGTCTTTTGATCATCTGACAAAGAAGGTATTGGTAGAGGTGTTAAAGGAGCGAAGTATCGACGAAATGCAAATCAAGGAAGTAAAGAGTGGAGAAACGGCATGGATGACACCGTATTATGAGTATATCCGACATGGAATCCTGCCGGAAGACAAAGGAGAGGCCAGAAAAATCAAGATTAAGGCACCTCAATGCTCCATCATGGACGGAAAGCTATACAGGAAGGGATACTTGGTCCCATGGCTAAAATTCATCATTAGCGTGGAAGGGCAAGAAATGCTGCAAGAAACAACCGCAGGGGATGTTGGCGCGTACGAAGGAGCGAGGGCTCTAACCGGAAAAATATTACGCATGGGTGTATACTGGCCGGAGATACACCGGGACGCGACAGAACTAACTAAGATATGTATTGAATGCCAGACGTTCGCACCAGCACAGAGCCAGCCGGCCACCCCACTAACAAGCCTGACGAGTCCATGGCCATTCCATCAGTGGTGGGTAGACATTCTCGGGCCTTTCCTAGAAGCACCTAGAAGGGTTAAATTATTAATTGTGGCAGAGACTACTTTACAAAGTGGATTGAGGCAGAACCATTGGCCAACATCTCAGGAAGGTCGGTCATCAAGTTGATGTGGAAGTCCATACTAACGAGATTCGGCATGGCAAGGACCCTAGTCAGCGACAATGGACTCCAATTTGCCGAGAACCCCTTCAAGGGATGGTGCGCTGATAGGCAGATCCATCAACGGTTTATCTCCGTGGCCCACCCGCAGGCCAATGGCCAAACGGAAGGATCGAATAGAACGATAGTGAATGGAATTTATAGTGAATGGAATCAAAAAACGGTTAGGCAAAGCCAAGGGAAATTGGGTCGAAAAACTGCCCAGCGTCTTGTGGTCCTACAGGACCACCCCTAGAACTAGCACCTCCGAAACGCCCTCCAGCCTTGTATATGGGGCAGAGGCAGTCCTTCCCCAGAATTGATGGTGGCGTCCCTCCGAACCGCTAAGTTCTCCCCAGAACAAACCGACGCCGACTTACGACAGAACCTAGACCTGCTGGAGGAGAAGAGAGAGGCCGCCAACTTACGACAAGCAATCTTCAAAAACAAAACCAAGAAATACTACAATGAAAGGGTGAAGGGAAGAGCCTTCAAAGTAAATGATTTGGTTCTAAGGTAAAATGAAGCAAGTCATGCAAAACCACAAGGAAAACTAGGACCTACATGGGAGGGACCATATAAAATAGTCGAGGCACATCGCAACGATTCATATGTCCTAGAAACAACGGAGGGGGCAACAATACCCAGAACATGGAAAGTGCAAAACCTAAAGGAATTTCATTTCTAAGAAACCAACACGACAACTTGAGCTGTCCAAACATCAGAGAATGTTTATTATAGGGGTGAATGAGTAACTAGAGTTGATTGAGAAAATCGCAACTTGTGGCTTTTGTTGATTTTTCATGAATTACAACTTGATTGAGATAAACTAAAATTCTGTAATGGAAATTGTGATTTAAGGTGCTTGATAATAGCGATGGATGGGTGACCAAGACGATGGTGCCAATCACGACATGATTTAGCAAAACTTGAGAATAGTGTTGGGGAAGGCGTTTTCCAGTCATAGACACCGCCTTTAGGTTAGATCTGTGAGGAGAGAGTTTGCCTCATCAAAAGTGCCTTGATAAGGAATGTAGAGGGTAAGAATTCAACATATGTATACTTATCATGACATAATTTTGAAATAGAAAGAATGTTACGAGAGATACATGGGACATATAGAACATTTTTTGTGAGATGGAGTAGAGATATAGAATGAACCAATGTGAGAGATGGGAAGACCTGATCCATCCCCGATGATTAATTCATCTGATCCATCATATTGTGCATGAAGAGATAGGTTTGAGAGATCATTAGTGACATGATGAGTATCACCACAATAAAGAAGTCAGGAGGATGAAGATGGAGTCACGATGAGGATGGAGTAGTGACTGTGGCTACATGTGCTTGAGGAGCATGAGGTCGAGTTGATGATGGAGGAGGGAAAATGACTTGCGGATAAGTGTGTTTAAAGGTAAGACATTGTGAGATAACATGGCCTGTGACACGATAAAACTGATTTTCCAAGGAAAGGTTTTGAAGGTCTGTTTGACATGTTTGTAAGAGTATGTTGAAGTCCAGGTGTGTAGGGTGTGCGAGGTTGGTTATTGTTGCGTGGATTGTGGGTTTTGTAGGCTACATGAACATAATCGGGGTAAGGAGTGGTGTTGTTTTGGTTTAGAGTGAGTTCATGTGTGATGAGCTTTGATGGTGAGTGGTTTTGCAAGTTTGTTGCTATTGGGAATGGTGGCATCAGTGTTGTTAGTCATGGTTGATGAAGAGTGTTTGAGAGAATAGAGGTGGATCAATATTGCTCTGATACCATAAAATGATTAAGTCTGATATCCTTTATTGATAAAGGCAATGGCTTTATATAGCCAAGAGTAGCCCAACAAAAGATACAGAGATATTTACAATTAAGGAGATACTCGTGTTCTTAGGAAACTAAATAAACTAATCTAAAAGAATATACATGATTAATTTAATTGATATACAAAATATATGCAGGATCACTTTATACAGGGGAAGATTTAGGAGGATTCTTATCCTCCTAAATCAAAATAAAGCAAAGTGTTCAGTTTATAGTTTTAACTTTTAAATGTATAATTTTTAGTTATTTCATTACACTGTACTCATTATGATTTATTCGAAATTTCAGATATAAAATTGCTATCTGAATAGGTACCCGGAACTCATACCAGAACTTTTAAGTTTATGAGTACAAGTTAAGGCAAATTCTATAAAAAATTACTTTATTTTGCAATATCTTTAATTTAACCACACAAAGCATTATTTATTTATTTATTTTGCTGGTTTAACCATTGAAGGTTTGAACTTTTTTCTAAGAAACCATCGCATAAAATTTTGAGTTCTATAGAAACCATTGTAGTTTAAAACCTTGGATGTTTGACCACCTGCAAAATTTTATTTTATGAACTAACCATTATGCTTTGAAATTTTTTCTATAGATACGAACGCCAACCAGAAAAGTGTTCCTCCGACTGGCTTTTGCCATTCATTACACAGAAAAACTTTTAGTGCTTTTTTTATGTAAAAAAAAAAAAAAAAACAAACTCTTATCGGTTAAACCATGAGAAAATTCTTTTATGGAATTTGGTCTACAAGTTATAACCATAAACTTGTAAGTTCCCTTATTAGTTTTGGATATCTTATTCGGAAAACAATTGAAATATTCAAATTTCCATCATTGTACAATTTACGACCAGCCAAATGGTTCGCTGTTTTCTCACAATTCTAGATGTAAGTTGCTTTCCAGCACCACTTTTCCTGCAATTGAATGTAACTTATTAAGCACAACTGCACAGGAGCACATGACTATCAAGATATAACCCGATAATCATTAAACATTGTTATATTAATTCCCTACTTTCTCTCATATGTTTGTTTCCTGTTATCTCTCATTAGTTAGTTGCTAGATGGATTGTATATATACATGTACACCTATTGTAATCATTAATACGAACACATTCCTGTGATTACCTGTTCTCTTTCTCATCTCCTTATATGGTATCAGAGCTTGGCTCTACCGAAACCACACCAACAAACTCCCCTCGCCCTTCATCAAAACAAATCGTGATGACAAACGGCACAGATTCCTCTCTTGTCACAAATATCTTCGCAAAAGACAACATCACCGTTGTTAACTTTCCTGCCACGCTCAAACTCTCTTCAACCAATTACCTAGGTTGGAAAACACAGATCGAAGCCTTGCTGCAAGGACTCGATCTCTACCGCTTTATAGATGGAACTCACCCTGCACCAGAACCAGTGATTGCAGCAGACGGTACTGTCACTCCTCATGCCGATTACCCCAAATGGTTTCGGCAGGATCGACTTCTTTTCGGAGCACTCGTTGGAAGCTTATCCCCACAAATCGTTCCTCTTGTTACAAATGCATCTTCTTCCCAAGAAGCCTGGAAAACTCTAGCCAGCACCTACGCTTCTCCCTCACGAGGACACATCAAACAACTTCAATATCGACTAAAGCAAATCAACAAAACTTCTGATCAGACTATCACCGAATATATGCAGAATATCAAGACTGTAGTAGATGAGCTAGCCATTCTTGGTAAGAAACTTGATCAAGAAGATGTTATTGATGCTGTTCTCAACGGATTAGACCAGACGACTTACAAACCCATCTTGGATGCTGTTCACGCAAGAGATGTTACCATACCATTCAATGAACTACATGAAAAATTGATCAACCACGAGTTAGCCCTAGCTCAGCAGGCACCGGTCACCGGAATTCATCACCCAGCCTCGGTATTCTATGCCAACAATCAGTCAACCAAGAAAACTTGGCCTCCTCGCCACAACAACACCAACACCGGCTTACTCCCAACGCCAACACAGGCCCCTACAGCCACTGGACAACGTCCATTCTTAGGCAAATGCCAATGGTGCCACCAAAAGGGTCACTCATTAAGCAAATGCTCCACCTTCAAGAAATTTTTTCCTAATGTTTCTGTGCCTTCTCCTAACCGCAACTTGCAGGTCAACAATGCTCAAGCTCATCTCATGAGCCCACAGCAAGCATCTATCCCGACTACCGCAAATTGGCTATTCGATAGTGGAGCAAGTTTTCACGCTACCAACGATCTCAACAACCTGTCCATTCATGCGCCATATGATGGAACAGAAGAACTGATTATTGGCGATGGTTCGTGTTTGCAAATCTCTCATATTGGCTCAGTAATTCTTTACACACCACATACACCTCTAATCCTTACCAATGTCTTATATGTTCCTTCGTTATCTCGTAACATCATATCTATTTCTCGTTTATGCATTGATAATAAGTTCCTAATCGAATTCTATTCCTTTGTCTTTGTCATTAAGGATCTGGTGTCCAAAACTCCTCTGTTCAAGGGCACAGCAGTCAAGGGAATGTATGAACTTCGTCACTCCATCTCTCCCAAAGTCTTCACCATACATCGTACTACTCAATCCACATGGCATCATCGGCTAGGTCATCCCCAGAATAAAGTATTTAAACAGTTGTCTTCTTTTCTTCCATTCAGTTCTAGCTTTATTGACAATTGTAATTCTTGCAAAATCAATAAAAGTCATCGTTTACCCTTTAGTACTTCTTCCCTCACGTCTCATGCTCCATTAGACTTAATATTTTCTGATGTATGGTGCTCCCCTGTTGAATCTTTTGATCACTTCAAGTACTACATTATTTTTGTTGATCACTTTACCAAATACACTTGGCTTTATCCTATGAAACAGAAATCCGACTCTCTTGACATATTCACTCGTTTTCAATTACTTGTTGAAAACTTCTTCAACAAAAAGATAAAACAGTTCTTCTCTGACAATGGTGGAGAATACCTAAAGCTAAAACACCATTTTTCCTCATCTGGTATCACTCACCTCACTTCTCCACCTCATACACCCGAACATAACGGCTATGCCGAGCGAAGACACCGACACATAGTCGAAACAGGTCTTGCCTTGCTCTCTCATGCCCAAATTCCAGTCACATTCTGGCCCTTTGCTTTCACTACTGCTGTCCACCTGATTAACAGATTACCTACATCCACCTTACACCATTTATCTCCCTTCCAATGTATCTTTCAAAAAGAACCCAACTACTCCAAACTAAAAAGCTTCGGCTGCCTATGCTACCCGTGGCTCAGACCCTACGCTCCACATAAACTTCATCCAAGGTCTACCCCCTGTGTCTTTGTTGGTTACTCTCCCACTCAAAGTGCATATTATACTTATGATCCCAAATCCTCAAAACTATATACTTCTCGCCATGTCATCTTTGTCGAAGACCAGTTTCCCTTTACCACCCTTAGCGCTAACCCCACACCTCCACCCACACCTAATATAGAACATTGGCTCCCTCTCTCAATCTCTCTCACATCAGACACCATCCTGCCTCCCTCATCACCCCAGCAAGCCACTCCATCCAACCCCACCACCACTTCTACTACCACCTCCCCAGCCGAATCACCTCCCCATTCTCTAAATATCGCTGACACCCCCCCTCCCCCAAAAATGACCACACGCTCAAATCCCAAACCAAACCCAAAATACTTCAACTCTGATTTCCAACTATATACAGCTTCATCATCTTATCCCTCTGAACCCACAACTATTACCCAAGCTCTCAAACATCCATCTTGGCGTCATGCCATGCAAGACGAGTTCACTGCTCTTGAACGTAACCAAACATGGAACCTTGTACCATCCTCTGAAGCACACAACCTTGTTGGATGCAAATGGGTCTATAGAACTAAATACAAACCCGACGGTACCATTGAACGATTAAAAGCCCGATTGGTTGCCAAGGGTTTTCACCAACGCCCTGGCATTGACTACCGTGAAACATTCAGTCCAGTCCTCAAGCCTGCCACCCTTCGCCTCATCCTCTCCTTAGCTGTCTCACAAAACTGGTCTCTTCGACAACTGGACATTAATAATGCTTTCCTCCAAGGAAACCTTCATGAAAATGTATACATGTCACAACCCCCCGGTTTTGTTAACCCCAAACTTCCCAGTCATGTCTGCAAACTAAATAAAGCAATCTATGGGTTACGTCAGGCGTCTCGGGCCTGGTATGATGAGTTAAAGTCTTATCTCCTTTCACTCCACTTTAAACCCACAATATCAGATTCTTCACTTTTTGTTCTCAAAACCACATCATTCTTCATTCTTGTTCTTGTCTATGTTGACGATATAATCGTCACAGGTCCATCCCCCATCCACATCTCCAAATTTATCTCCCATCTCGCATCTAAATTCTCCTTGAAGGATCTTGGCCCTCTGTCATACTTCTTAGGTGTTGAAGTCCTTCCCCACTCCCATGGTGTTCTACTCTCCCAACGCAAGTACATTCTAGACATACTTACTCGAGCCAAGATGAGCGACTGCAAACCCATTTCCACTCCAATAACAACTTCTGCACCTCTCATGCTACATGGTGGTGTGCCTCACCCTTCACCCACGGAGTATCGCACTCTTGTTGGAGCCCTACAATATTTATCATTGACAAGACCAGATATCTCATTCACAGTCAACCGTCTCTCTCAGTTCATGCATGCACCAACCTCTCTCCACTGGACGGCACTAAAACGATTATTAAGATATTTGCATGGCACCTTGTATCATGGCATCATCTTACGCTGCAATTCACCTCTCACACTCCACGCCTTCACTGATGCTGATTGGGCTGGAGATAAAGACAATTATCGAAGCACAACAGGCTATATAGTATACCTCGGCTCAAATCCCATTTCGTGGAGCTCCAAACGACAAAGTACTCTTGCAAGAAGCTCAACTGAAGCTGAATTTCGAGCTGTGGCATCTACTACAACCGAAGTTCAATGGCTAACATCCTTACTCAGTGAGCTTGGTTTATCGCCAACCATTACTCCCACTATTTACTGTGACAATTTGAGTGCCACCTCCTACTCAGCAAATCCGGTTTTCCACTCGAGAATGAAGCACCTTGCCTTGGATTTTCACTTCGTAAGGGAAAAGGTCCAGCAAGGCACCTTACGGGTTCAACATATTTCAGGAGATGATCAGCTAGCCGATGCACTTACAAAACCTCTCCCAAAGCCACGCTTTCATTATTTACTCTCCAAGATTGGTCTTCTCTCCGGATCATCCATCTTGCGGGGGCATATCAAGATATAACCCGATAATCATTAAACATTGTTATATTAATTCCCTACTTTCTCTCATATGTTTGTTTCCTGTTATCTCTCATTAGTTAGTTGCTAGATGGATTGTATATATACATGTACACCTATTGTAATCATTAATACGAACACATTCCTGTGATTACCTGTTCTCTTTCTCATCTCCTTAAAAGTAAGTCACATAAAACATGAGTTTAGCATAAAGATATACACACATGACATTTTTACCCTTCGTTGGAATGCATTACAGATATAGTCACCAATGACATTTTCACCCTTTGTCCAATTTCTATTAACCTTTTTTTATTTGAATTAGTTCTAAATAAACCTTATATACCCAGGCCAAAACGCCCCCAATCCACTGACTTTTTTATTATATATATTTATAAATCAGTTTTATGAAAACAAAAAAAAATTAAAAGGCTATTTGAGATCATAATTGTCATTAGAGTAAATTACATTTTTTGTTCTCAAAATGTTCATTAGAGTAGATGGAGCAACACCTTTGAGATCATAATTTTCATAAAAGTAAATTACATATTGGTCTTGGGTTTATCAAATTTTTTGCAATTTCGGTCCCAAAAAGTTCTATTGCAATTCTGGTCATTACTTTGATGTTACTTATCGATTTTGGTCTTTGGTCTTTGGTCCTTCAGAGGTTAAAATCATCATTTTATCCCTCTACTAAATTTGAAATATATATGTCCCACTGAGACCAAATATGTAATTTATTCTTTGTTTAAAAGAGTAAAATCCAATCGGCTGTGGTTTATTTTTGGACAACACTTGACCCTTTTCCTACATATTAAATAATAGTTAAGCTTCTTAATATTGCTCAATAAGTAAGAAAATACATTTGTTTGACCAAAATGTTACAGTTCTGATGATTCTCTCTTTTTTTTTTAACAGCAAGACTCATGATTGTCTACAGGTCCAAGATTTAGATAAACCATCAGATGATGGGATGAGTATAGAACTTCAGATAACCTAAAAATCATTAGAATTCACCTGAGTTATAATGCTTGTTGCTCATCGACTTAATCAATGAAGTGTATATAAAAAGACAGATCTCATCTAATTATTAGAATTTGACAGGCACAACACCATTTTCAGTTGTTCCTATTACACACACAACTAATGTCTAACAGAAAAACTCAAATAAGATTATATTCAACATAAATAAGATAACATAGTAAGGTAATATCATTCCTAAAAGGAAATGAACTTTGAGCAATAGTCCTACAATATTTATCGACAATTGCAACATGCAGCCAATAGTTGAAAAAAGAAAAAGACATTCCAAGCTGAAATAGACCAAAAGAATCTCATATATCATCAACACAAAAAGAATGAACCTAAACAAAATAGGAAGAATGTGAAATTTGAACATTTACTATTAGTTCAAGTAATTGATTGGTGTCCATACTTCAATTCGAAACATTCTTGTTGGATGACAATTTTGCAGCTAATTGACAGATTTTGATTGTTATGGTAGTTAACTTTGAATTTTAATTGTCATACTTCGAAGTTATTTCTTATTTGGACAGCATACTATGAAAAAATCTACCTGATAATAGATAATAGCAACAGGTAAATCTGTAACCGTGCGTGGATGGCTTATAACCTCAAATATGCATTAAGAAGTTTAGATAAATGTATTTCTTATTTTGTCATTTCATTAAATCAAAATTGGATGTCACAAACCTGTTGAAAAAAGAATAATTAAGAACTTTAGATAAATGTATCTGATTGTTGTTTTCCAGATCCCATCAAACCTGCATACATATAATGAACAACAGAACAAGATGTTAATAGAAAATTGAAGATTTAAAATATGGAAAATATACCTTCCACTCACACATGGTTTTATAACTATAATTCTACATTTGATAAAAAGGACGTCAGGTTACATTAAAAATACTTTTAATTGCAGATCGTCATTGACAATAAAAGTTTTAGACTTGAGTAGCAAATCTAGATGAGGAATTGACAAAAAGAAAAGAATGTTAATATATACAAATAAATGATGTGACTGGGAATTCTTTCTTTGGGTATGAAATTCCTCATATAACCTAGAATATTGACTAATGACTAGAGGTTGACTGTGACAAAGTTCCCGAAGAGTTTTCAAAAGTACACCAAACGACGACCTTCTTGGGTTTCTAAAGTCATAGATCTGGAAGCATCATTCATTCATAAAAAGAAGACGACAGGTGGATATAAAGAAAGTGGTGATATTTGAGAGATATGTGCAGAGATTGGGGGAAATCAATATTCCAAATTGAATGTGGTATGGAAACGTGCCAAATATTGGGAACTTAAATTTGGGCATAGGGCAGATTGGCTCGAAATTCCTACTTCATTTTAGTTCCTATGAAATGCATACGATAATAAGGGAACTAACTCATAGAGCAAACCAGAAATATCAAGACGCTTTTTCTGACAGCCGAATCCACTGCAGCAAAGCTGAAAAGCTTAGAACCATTATTCATCTGTTTAATCTAAAAGTTCACAAGGAAATGTTAACACACAGTCATACTTCACATACATAATCCACACACTATTGACTACAGATCAGAAAATTTACCTGAGATGCTCTCAAATGAAATGTCGAAAAAAAAAAAAAAAAAAAAAAAAATACACACAAACAAAGAAAGTGATGGATGTTGTGTCAATTCCTGCATCCTGTGTTACAGAAAATTGTAACTTAAGTGTTTATATATATATATATATATATATATATATATATATATATATATATATATATATATATATATATATATATATATATATATATATATATATATATATATATAAAACATGCCATCGATAAACAGAAAAAAATACATGAAAAAAAACCCCGAAACATAAACCGACATGAGATCTAAAACTGGAAAAAAAATCACAAAAACACACATACATCTACAGATCAATTCATAAATACACAAAATTATACTACAAAAAGAAAGACTCATAGGGTCAGATGCTGGGAAAATGTAGATCCAAATCCGAGAACCTGAAGAGTAGACCCAAGTGAGATGTAAATGTTAAATAAATTACCAAAAAACACAGAATCACATAGATTTTTACATAAACACATAAAATTATACTCGCATACACAGATCTACAACATCTATAAGCAAACACATATGGACCTGAAAGAAATTTAGAGTCACGTTCATCAAAAGGAGCCTTGTGGCTGACTGATGTCGTTTTTCGCACAAAAGGCAAAGTAGTTGCTTCGGTTGAGGACGGTTGTTGAGTTTGATGGTAGTTCTGAAGATGGTTCCTAACGATGGGGTGGGAGGTACGTGGCGGGGTGCGGTGGAGGCTGTTTTGGTGGTGGTAATGGTGGTTTTTACGACTTTTAGAGGAAGGGTTCTATAAAGAGGTGAATGATGTATATGGAAGTGACAGTGGTTTGATATTCCGATAGTGGTGATAGGAATGGAGGTAGGCAGTGGTGCTCAATCCTGTATATATGGAAATCTAAATCACCGGCTTAATTGGGGAAAATATTGAGATCGTTTCCAACTATCAAATAGAAAGAATGCACTGTGAGTCTGTGATCGTCCGTTTCATACGCACAACCATCACCGCCTTCTCCTCCCTCACGGACGTTCATGTGTTCCATAGAAACAACACAAAGACAGAGACGCACTACAGTGGTTGCACCCTTGGTTTCAGCAAGATCGATTACATCTCCCTATTCGTATCTTCCAATGCTCACCAACTGTTTGATGTAAGTCCTAAACTAGACTTTATATATTTATGCAAATATGGGGTATTCCTCATGGATTTGCCAGTTTTGTATTTTCTGTTGCCAAATATGTTAATCAAAATGAGAAAATATCATTCAACATAATTACTCGCAAGGCTGTTTCAATTTCAATAGAGAATTTTAGGAATTTACTTGGGTTGCCTACTGAGCTTGAGTTTGCGACTCTGAACTCTTGAACAATTGATTGATAAGTTTAATCAGATGAGTCATACATTGTGACAAGACATACTGTTTTGCCACTAGGGGAGTTCAGTCCTGGTATGCCTCAATGGCCAGTTGGTTCAATACAATTTATTCGACCTCCAACATTCAATAGACCACCATACATTGAACCACCACCAACAGTTGAAATTCCTTTCTTTACTTTGATTCTTATGACATTAATAATTCAAGCTATTTATTCTAACATTTCGACTGTATGGTATCGAGCAGGTCCATGGCTTTAATCTATACTATACTATAAACCATATATAAATTACAACCCCCTTATGCACAGTTGTCTTAATTTTTAAGACTGTACAAGTTTTAATACATAATACACAACTTAACATACATATGTTACAATTTTGTTATGTACTACTAAATTGAAAAGAAGAAGGCGGGCATTTTTTTCAATGATCGGCTGGAATGTATTGCTGTCCATGGATCCTTCCTGCAATCTGGCGGCTGTCATTCTCCTAAGAAAATTACACGCGGATCGTGTCTTTCAAAAAAGACTTATAAAAGCATAAAAAAAACCCAGTTCACGTGGTTTGCCATCTCATTGCACCCTACCTATTCTAACCAATACGTACCTCTCTCTTTTTTATTCTCTCTCTCTCTTTTTCTCTCCCCACCGTTCACTTTCACAGTTCCACCTGCAACAACCCACTCAACTTCAAATAACCATTTGCAAAACTCAAATTCAAAGAACCCTTAGCTTCATCCTCTCTCACCCTCTCTTCTCTCTTCACCGTCCACTCTCACACTCTCTTCTCTCTTCACCGTCCAAAATCTCCAGCCCACCACCGGTTCTGCTCCATTGCCTAGAAACATCACGGTCACAGTCTACGGCCAGATCTGCACCGGTGGAATCCTGTCACCTTCTTTCAGCTCCACCACCGGATCTGCTCCAAAAGCTCCACCACCGGATCTGCTCGCTTGCCTGAAAACCCTAAATAAGCAGGTACAACGCTTTCGTCTCTCCTTCCTCCTACTAATTCTGGACACCGCCTCCACCTCAAGATCCATCTCCGTCGCCGCCACCAGCCGCCGTCTCACCAACATCACACAAATGCCAGCCTGATATTCAGATTAGATGTGTATATATGATTTGTTTTTCATATTTGGGTTTAGGTTTGATACTCAGATTACGTTTCATGTTTGATTTTTACAATTTCTGTTTCAGATTTTTGTTTCAGCGATTTCTGAGACGGTTTGATTTTAGATTTGGGTTTGAATTTCTATTAAGCTTTAGGTTTCATGTTTAAATTTGGGTTTAATTTTCAAATTAGGTTTTAGGTTTCAATATCAGAAATGATGGTGGTGGAACGTGGTGGTACCGTCCGAATAGGGTGAGACGAGAGAGACAAGGAGGGAGAGAGAAACATGAGAGAGAATGCAAGTGGAGATAAGAGTTTGCAGTTTTCGTCCCAGGTTGCATATGGTGTGGATCTCGATCCACCACTGATCGGAGTCTCACCAACCGTCTCCACCTAAAGATCGACTTTGGTTTGTATCTCGATCCGCCACCTGATGAATCTCGATCCGCCACCTGATGAATCTCGATCGGCTTTGGTTTGGAGCTCCACCAGAATTGGTACCTGATGAATCTCGATCGGATTTGGTATGGATCTCCACCGGATTTGGTATGAATCTCCACCTAAATCCGATACCTGATATGATTATACACCTTGATCCGTCACCCATGTTTTGTTGTCGGTTTTTGTTTTATTTTTTTCTTAAATCAAAAAATCTAACTTTTGTGTCTCTAATTGTTATTTTTCATTATTTCAGATTTGGATTCGTAAAAATACGCTTTGCGATTTGCTTCTCTTTGGTTGTTGGATGTAAAAAGGTTCATGTTTGCTTCTCTTTCATTTTTTCAGATCTGAATGTGTATGTTCATGTTTTATCAGATTACCCCTCACTTATTTGGTTGTTGGATGTAAAAAGGTTATTGATGCTGCTGAAAGTTGGTGCTGTCTGGACGAAAATACCCTTGCTGCACAAAAGTATTTGAAGCTTTTGCAAACCTCATGCTTTCTTGATGATTTTTGACGAAACTACCCGTCAATCAGTATGGAGTTTCCTGATCTCATTGCTCCTGTTGAGGTGCTGCTGTAGTTAAAGTATATGTTGTTATTTCTTTGCCACCAAAGTTTGTTGCTAATTTGGTTTGTTTGACTTTGTGTAAGTTTTACTCTGTTTGTTCCAGCTTCCCACTGGAACTGGTTTTAATGTTATTTATCTTACTTTTGGGTTTTTTATATACAAGTAGACTGTTAATGTTTGTCTAACACTTTCTTTCTAAAATCTAATGATTGTAATACCTTTGTAGATGTTTTTTTGTGATTGTAATCAAATGAGAATGCAGTGGGTTGCAGTGTGGTTGAATATTTCGTTTTTGATTTTGTAACCCAAGTCTAAACTTCATCATTTATCTATATTGTTTGTTTTTTATTTGGATTTGGAGATGTCTATGTCGATTATCATGGGGCTGATTTTGGTTATGTTGATTTGTCGATTCAGGTCTTATTTTCATAGCTGAAGTGTTGCTCTGTCTATGCTATTCTCTTACATCAGGTAATCATTTTGCCCTTTCACAAGTTCTTGATTTGTGTGTGGATGCGTATGGTTGTGTTTGTGTTTAAAAAATATATTATCTATATGTGTCGTGTACATTCATAGAAAGAAAGAAAAAATAAAAATAAAATATTAAAAGTGCTGTGTGTATCGTGCATATTCATAGAAAGAAAGAAAAAATAATAATAAAATATTAGAATTGATTTGTGTTTGTACCGTTAAAAAAAGAAACCAAGAAATTCAAAAGTTCAACTTTGAATTTCTATTTGTTGTGTGTGCTGATGCAAGCCGAAAGCAAGGAAGCTGAGAAAATAAAAAAAAAAGAAAAAAAAAAGAAACAAACATCTTGCATGTAAGTAGAAGCCAAGAAACAAATAAATAAATTATGATGTTTTTATGAAATTTAATTTTTATTTTTTAGCTTTCTTAGTTTATATTAATTATAAACTTTACTTTTATTTTATTTATAGTTTTTTTTTCCAAATTTTATCTTTATATTTTATTTTAATCCATTTAAACCTTTTATTTTTCAACCCTTTATATTTTTATCTCATAAATTTATTATATACAAATATATATTTTCTATAAAAACAAAAAAGTAGGTGTGTATGCTTTATTAAAGAGAAAAAAGAAAGAGAAAAGAGAAAGACAAAGACCGTAATTATTAAAGTAAAACCATGTTTTACTAAAGTTTGACTTTTTGAATTCAACTTTTGACTTTTTATGGCAACCGGTACCAGTTTTCTTGTGTGCTAAATACAATTAGCTAGGGGATCATGACGCCTCTAGGCGTATGAGGCAAGAAATAAACTTGTGGTTAATATTGTTTTTAAGAAATAAACTATTTTTAATGCATTCAAGTTCTCAATAAACCCAAAAAATGTTATAAAAAAGTAATAAACTCTGTTTTTTATTTCGACTTGGTATAGCATGTATAAAACCCAAAAAATGTTATAAAAATTAATGAACCCAAAAAATGTTATAAAAAAGTAATGAACTATGTTTTTTAACTAATGGTTGAACACCAATATTTAACATTTTTTACTGCATATTTAACCATCTTTTGAGGATTCTATATAATCTTTTATACATTTTGATTGCAGATGTAACATGTTGACACCATGAGTAGGCAATTTGACAGCATATATAAGCAATTTGACAGCCCATTAAAGCAATTTGATAGCACTTTGTAACCATTTGGACAATATTTTTAATCGTTTGACAGCTTTTTATCGCACAGTCCCCTATATCATTGGATCTGGATCAAAATCGCTCCACATAAGACCATTATCACACCGTCCCCTATATCATTTGAAATGTAATCAATCGCCCGAAAAGATATTAATCACTCTCATATTCGCCAACCCCTCCCATCTTTAACTTAAAACCTAAAAAGTAATTGCCGAAACATAACTATTTGCCGCCGCCGCATTGCGCGGGTATGCAGCTAGTGTCTTTAAACGTAAATTGGTTTTATAAATAAATCTATTTTTTTGTATCTGTTGTATTTGTATTTAAGTTTTTATTTAGTAAATGTATTGTATAACGATTTGTTTTTGCGTATAGCTAATTTAGAATTTATTAAATTTATTTTGTAGTAGATTACAGACGCGATAGTTTGCAATAAGGAAACTCATACGAAGGGTTACAGACAATTTTATATGACAAGTTGCTTGACTTATTGTGTCATCTTCTCCATCGACTTCCAAAACTTTATAGTGTGGCTATGCTTATAATTAATGCGGACGCGGTTATCAATTTTTGTCATTCTTTGGATTAACATAGAATGTGATCCACGCCCTCTAAATTACACTTATCAGTGATTTGGAGAAAAAAACTCTATAGTGAGGTGATTGTTCTAGTAAACCAAACGAAATTAAGTAGTTGTCGTATCATAAAGGTGTGGCTGTAAATAAACGTACACAAATAAAATTAGGATATTTCGAAATTACTCATTGGTAAAAAAAAATTTGTTAAAAAATGCCGAATTTGCAATGAAAGCTACACATACGGTTTGAGAATAAACTACGTGTTTTTTTTAATAGAAGAGAATAAATGTGGTGCAACTGTGAGAAGAAACACAGCCCATACGAGGGCTTAGAAAAATATATAATAAAACAAGTACCTATTGACTTAAGTCTCCTCTTCTACTTGAATTCTAAAATTTTATGGTCCCAATATGCATATAATGAGGTTATCAATTTTCATTATTCGTCACATTATCAAACAATGCGGATCACGTCCCCCAAAATTAGCATTGTAACCGTGCTGATGATGCTTGCTTTCATGTTAGCAGCCGCATGTCCTACTTATATTGGGATATCAAGTTCTTGTTGGATTGATTATACTTGCAGGAACGAAAGTGTAGTTGAGCTACAAATCAAGGATTGTGAAGAAAGTGACCTGAAACAGCTAAACTTTTCCTCATTTCCGAGCCTTTCGTCGCTAGATATTTCATATAGTAATCTTGAAGTACATATTCTAGATCAGATTGGCATGCTACCAAATCTGATCTATGTTTCCCTCTGTCAGAATGGTCTCACAGGTATGTTGCCTGTATCCTTTACCAATCTCACCCGATTACAACACCTAGACCTTTCAGGTAACCATTTCAATGGTACCCTGCCATCTCAGTTGTGGGGTCTAAAGAATTTAGAGTATCTGGATCTTAGCGTAAACCAGTTGACCGGTCCGATTCTTCAATATTCTGCTTCCATGATCAATTTCACTCGATTAGTACACCTAGACCTTTCCGGTAACTATTTCAATGGTACTTTTCCATCTGCCATGAAGAGTCTCATGAATTTAGAGTATTTGGATCTTGGTATGAATAGCATTAGTGGCCCCTTTCCTCAACATCTACAATATTTGAAGAACTTAGAATATCTGGACCTTCATCATAACCATATTTCCGGTTTCATACATCTTGAATTAATAAAGCTACTGAGACTAACTTACGTGGACTTTTCATCAAATCTTTTGTCAGGAAATGTGTCTTTTCAAAATCCCTGTATGTTGCAACATCTGTATCTCGCTGATAATCTTTTGACCGGTATTCCAAGCTTAAATGCTTGCTTTTCTTTAAATTATTTGGACCTTGATTGTAATTATTTGGATGGACGAGAAATTAAGATTTCTTTCCAGAGGTGGTTTTACTTTAATCGAAACAGTTCTAAGTATTGTAGAGGCCGATGTGTAGCCATTGGCTATTATTGCGACACTTTCACAGGAAATGACCTAAGGAAGAAACTCTTCATCCTTTTGGGCAGTTTTCTTCCCATTACTTTTGGATTTTGCTTGTTAGTACTTTGTTATGGGGTTTATCGTCATAAAAACAAGACCACAGAGCAAAGTCAGGTCGAGATAGATCAAAACCATGGAGATGTTTGCTCAATAATGAATTATGATGGAACAATTGCATATGAAGACTTCATCAATGCAACAGAGGATTTCGACCTAAAATACTGCATCGGAACCGGTGGATATGGTAGTGTTTATGAAGCCAAACTACCTAATGGTAAAACATTTGCTTTGAAGAAACTTCATCGGTTTGAAGCCAAGCAACCAGCATTCGACAAGAGTTTCAAGAATGAGATCCAAGTCTTAACAAATCTAAGGCACAAAAACATTGTGAAACTCTATGGTTTTTGTTTGCATAACAAATGCAACTTCCTTGTATACGAATACATGGAAAAGGGGAGCCTCTTTTGTGCATTGAGTGTTAATGAATTAGCTGTCATATTGGATTGGAAGACGAGGGTGAACATTATAAAACAGGTAGCCCATGCTTTGGCATACATGCACCATGATTGTTGTCCACTAATCATTCATCGAGACATATCAAGCAACAATATTCTCTTAAACTCAGAAATGGAAGGATTTGTTGCCGACTTTGGAGTAGCCAAAGTGCTTGACCCTGATTCCTCCAACCAAACCGTTGTCGTAGGAACTTTGGGATACATTGCTCCAGGTACTGTTTGTAATAACTTATTCTTCTTTTACCTCTGTTAGTTGTTGAAGATTTACTAACATGTAACAAACCTATTTGTATGATCATGTAGAACTTGCGTATAACATCAATGTGACAGAAAAATGTGATGTGTATAGCTTTGGAGTGCTGGCACTTGAAACAATCGGAGGGAAGCATCCTGGAGACCTCCTCTCATCCCTCAACTATTCTACATGTCAAAGTACAATGTTTCAATGTATATTGGACAAGCGACTCTCTTTTCCAACTGATGGGTTGATTGAAAAGGAAATTCTCGGTGTTTATCATGTGGCACTGGCATGCATCCTCACCGATCCGAAGTCTCGGCCGACAATGAGAAACGTGTGTCAAGAATTATCCAAATGATGTACCATTTCGGTTGTTGTTTTCCAGCATCTTCATAGTCAGAACAACCATTATACTGTTGTGCTCTTTTTGTACCTAATAACTATGTATTTATTTTGATGTTTGCTGGTTATAAAATATTTCAACTGTGTTTTCATATAAAACGATTTTACTCAGGTGATCTATTTGATTTTGTTTGTCTCAAAAGTCACAACTAAGGCTCATACCATGTGTGTATGCATCAGTTTTGAGCTTTTTCCAATATATGCATTGGATTTCAACACCAAAATTAAGCTTATTACAATGCTTCAAATTTCAACACAAATTTTTTTTATACATTATTATTTGCAAGAAGTTGGGATATTACATACTCGTTTCACTTTGCTAAAGCAGAAAATTAGGAATAATATTATTTTAGTACTAGTAATAAGATTTAGCTATAGAAAACATACTTGAATATCGAGCACACATCTCCATGTATTTTTATTTCTTGCTGACTTTTCTCTGTCGTTGCCTTTTTGCGATAATGAGGCACATAATTAAGCACTAACGCACTAAGAAACAAAATCCAACAATCATAGGAAGGAAAATATTCAAAAGGATTATGTGTCTGCTCCTTCGCAAACATCCCGGGTAACCGAGGCTCATGCCGTGTGTGTAGGCATCAATTTTCCGCTTTTCCCAATACATGCATTGACTTGCATCACCAAAATTAAGCTTATAGTATGCATCGAATTTCAACACCAAAAATTTTAATTTATACGTTGTTATTTGCAAGAAGTTGGGATATTGCATACTTGTTTCATTGATAACAAAGAACCATTATTGTTAAAGTAGAAAATTAAGAATAATTATAATTTCTCTACTAGTAATAAGATTTAGGTATAGAAAACATCCCTAGCAATCAGCAACGAATTTGAAAGCGATCAGCGATGGAATTACCATGATCTCTATTGCATAAGTTCTAGCCGTTTACCAAGGGTACTGAGAGGTAAGACCCATCGCTGATTTTCAATTTACTCCAATCCATAGCCACAGATATTGCCCCCTCTCAAATAAAACATTCTCTTAACCTAATTATATATTTATTGTTCCGGATGAGTTATATTTTCACTCCAGAGATTAGAGATTCTGACCATTAGATGCTCTCAACTTTCAATCGTGGCCGTCTTAAATCACACAAACGGTTAGAAGCAGCGGTTCTCCAGAGGTTACGAGTTTGATGTCACTTCTTCCTCTTCATGTTCAAGCAGTTACTTCACGCTTCATCATCTCTATATAATCTTCATTGATTTGCTTCCATAGGTATTTTTTGTGCTCTACCAGTTTACAACTTCACGTGTGTTAGAGAATGGGTAGGGTTTGAGTGGAGATCTGGATACCCCTTGGATCGTGATCAGAACACTTTCCGAACTGATATTTGTGGAATATGCCTTCAACTTTGACCAAATTGTGGCTGCTTATTTTTAAACCCATGTGAAGAAATCATTTTCCAACCTTGGCGTGCAAGACTTTTCTAATGAGCCATTTTTTTCTTCAAATGGCATGCATAATTTTTAGTATAAATAGGATGGAATTCATTGATGCAAAGACACACCAAAAACATCAAAACACATATCTCACATCCAATTTCTTCTCTTGTAAATACATAAGAGTTTTATAAACTCTTTGTATTTTTATATTCTTCAAATATTTTGTAAATACCACAAAATATAGTGAATTGGTTCTCGGCTTTCTCCGCCCGTGGTTTTTCCCGATTTGGGTTTTCCACGTAAATCCTTGTGTCTCTATTTTATTTACTTCATTCGTATTTCGTTGTGATTATTACCGTTTGATAATTTTGATCCTATTCCGCATTGAGCTAATATTGTCTAAAGTCAATTCGGATCCGTCGTATTTTACAACAATTGGTATCAGAGCATCCGGGTTTTGATATTAGCTTGTCTGGATCATTTTATCAAGTAATTAATCATGTCTTCGGTGAAATACGATATTCCGCTGCTGGATCGGAATACCGATTTCTGCTGTGGCAAATAAAGATGAGAGATATTCTCATTCAGATAGATCTCCACAAAGCACTGTTAGGAATGGAGAAAATGCCGGCAACTTGGTCGACTGAAGAAAAGGAAATGAAGGATTTGAAGGCGTCGCCGCAGATCCGTCTGCATCTATCCAACGACGTTCTCCAAGATGTACTGAAAGAGACATCTGCGTCGGCTCTCTGGCTAAAGCTCGAACAGCTACTAATGACGAAAAGCTTGCCAAACAAGCTACACCTGAAGCAACGACTCTTCAACCTCAAGATGGGCGAGGGAAGTTCTTTATCTGATTACCTCTCTACTTTTAAAGAGCTTGTAGGAAATCTGGAAAATATGGACGTCAAATATGAAGATGAAGATTTGGCGCTATTTTTATTATCATCACTCCCAGATTCCTATGATCACTTTCGTGATACCATTATCTATAGTCAAGACACTCTTGTCTTGAATGAGATAATGACCGCTCTTGATTCAAAAGAAAAGATGAAGCAAATTATTAGTGGCAGCAGCAACGATTCAAAAGCCGAAGGTCTCAACATTAGAGGGAGACCCAACGAGAGAGGTAATTCTTCACAAAACCGATCTAGATCTAAGTCCAAAGGCAAGCGCAAATATTGTAATTATTGTCATAAAAAGGGACATCTGATCGATGAATGTTACAAGTTGAAAAACAAGGAGAAGGAGAAGGCAACCATGAATGGTAAACCAGCAGGTACTACCGTAGAAGCTGATGTAGCCGAAACCGGTTCCGATGGTGAGCTTCTATCCGTTTCAGACTTCGGTTTAATTACCATGAGCGAGTGGGTTCTTGATTCAGCATGTACTTTTCATATGAGCTCCAACCAGAGTATTTTTCATACATATGAAAATGTTAACTGTAACGCCCGGTTTCTCATACAATGTACACCCAAAAATTTTCAAACAATAATACATCAAAATGGGCATACTTGTACTCAAACCAAGGATCAAGATGTTATCAACATGAATATTTACACAAAAGGTCCTTACAATTTCAACCAGGAATTACAAATAAATCTAATTCAACTAAAGGACAAAGCTCTAAACATGTCCGTCTCTTTTTATCACATGCCTTCCCCTATCACAACTATAGATACCTGCAAAACAACATACAACTCAAGTGTAAGCTTATAAAAAGCTTAGTGAGTAATCAATCACACTTTACAAATCTCTCTCACTAAATATCTTCATCATTCTCTTTTGCTAATCTCATTAGCTGAATATCCACCTTCTCTTAACTCTGAAATCTGCAAACATATTAGCTTTACAAACACCAGCTAATATTTACTAACATTAACTCAATAAAATACCACAATCAGTACTGCTCGTAACTCGGCCACATTCTCACATATGTTCATTTTTAACAACCAACTTATACTTAATCATAGCAATTCTCGTACCTGTAACAATTAAACTCAAGGACTCTTTAAGTCAACCAATTTATCACATACTCTACTCTTATACTCAATATATATTGCAACTCATTCTTGTCATCCACAGATAACATAATCACTCCAACTCTATTCCAGCTCAATAGCCTTCATGGCTATACAATTAGACTCAAAACTCTTTAATGTGACTACACAAACATCTACTCACTTTATACAATAAATATGTATGTTCAACTCAATTGTTGTTATTCACAGATAACAATTTACTCCATAATTAGATTACAACAATAACAACCTAACACACATATATATATATATATATATATATATATATATATATATATATATATATATATATATATATATATATATATATATATATATATTTATAAACTCGGTTTACCACAAGGTAAAATTCTACTCAAATACATAAAAGTACTCACCTGATAACGACTTAGTATTTGGAACCTTCGAATTACGCGTATCGGGCTCCTGTTTACTAGACTTGGTTATATCACCATAGTCTAAATCAATCCTCCAATATCCACAATCAACTCAATTACATCTATCTCAAAGATATATATATATATATATATATATATATATATATATATATATATATATATATATATATATATATATATATATATATATATATATATATATATATATATATATATATATCAGTGTTGTAAAAGTCGGCCTAGGCGGCCGCCTAGGCGGCGCCTAGGCTCTAGGCGGGCGGGTTCCGCTTACGATTAGTGGTAGGCGGTCAAGTTAGGCGGATTTGGTCAACGGCGGTCAAAATCGGGTTTAGGCGGGCCTAGGCGGGTCTGGGCGGGTCTAGGCGGCAAAATTTTCAATTTTTCAAAATTCAAAATTTTCAAAATTTCAAAATTTTCAAAAAATTTCAAATTTCTAGAATTTTCAAAAATTATCAAATTTTCAAAAAAAAAATCAAAATTTTAGATTTTTAAAATATAATTTTAGAAAATGTCATTAATTATGATAATCAGTGGCTAAGTTACGATTATTGATGATTAAAATTGTCAAAAATATCATTAATTAGTCTAAACATTCTGATGTTTGATGACTTACATATTTAAACACTTAGATTTATCAATTTTTTATGCTTATTTATTTATTTTGTAGGGATATAGATAATATCTAAATTCTAAAAAATAAATTTTGTTACAATTAATACTCCCCACCTAGGCGCCGACTAGTCCTCGCCTAGACCGACTACAACCTTGATATATATATATATATATATATATATATATATATATATATATATATATATATATATATATATATATATATATATATATATATATATATATATATATATATATATATATATATATATATATATCAAAAGAGAAAACAAAAGAGTATAAACGGTAATATCAACTCAATATTTACCGAAACCACCAAATTCACGGTTCTACTAATTCAACCGTAGAAACTCGACAATATTCTCACAAATAACTCTAAAGGCATCCACTAACAATCTACTAACAACATATATATCAATATATAGCTAAAACATGAAAATGAAAGTTAGGGTTTCAAAACCCCAAAATCAAGAAATCACTCACCTCGACAAATTAGGAAGCAAGAACACGTTTACGGGTTTAGATCCACACTTCTACATGTTTCCCCACGAACCTCTAGGCTTGATTTCACTCAAAATCGCCATTTGGAGCTCTGAATATCGAAATGGGTCTATTTTTCCCGAAAAGTGCATTTTCTGCACTTTATATAGTGCTGTCAGGCCTACACGACCCGTGTAGACTCACACGCCCCGTGTCGGGCTGTTCTACACGACCCGTGTAGACTCACACGCCCCGTGTAGGTCTGCTTTGGCTCTCGGACTCCTTTTGAACACTCTACATGACCCGTGTAGAGGTACACGACCCGTGTGGGTCTGAAAAGCTAACTGTTTGGTTTCACAAGCCTTTCTACACGACCCGTGTGGCTATACACGACCCGTGTAGCTCTGTTTTGGCATTTTTCAAGTCTAAACTTCTCCCAAATGGGTTTTTAATCACCCAAACTCATACAACAAGCTAACTAATCTTAATCACACCAAGATTAACTCGAAATCTCTATAATTTAAAAACACGGTATTACATTAACCAAGGACATGTCTTGATGGGCAACGATACTTCGTGCCGTATTATTGGACATGGTACAGTCAGGTTCCGCATATTCGATGGCGTTGTTCGAACAATTGAAGATGTGAAGCATGTCTTCGGTCTTAGGAGAAATTTACTATCCCTCGGTACTTTTGAGAAGAAAGGTTACGAGTTTGTCGGCAAACACGGGAAGGTCCATATTTTCAAAGACGGTTCGACTGTCATCCGAGGAGTTCGGAGATCCGCGAACCTTTACATTATGGACGGACAAGTTATTTCTGGCGAAGCCTCGGTTAGTTCTAAATCCCTCTCCAATGTTGATCATTCTCGCCTATGGCATCTCAGGCTCGGTCACATGTCATACCACGGTATGAGTGAACTAAGCCGAAGAGGGTTACTTGGGGAGCATAAATCAACTGAGCTTGAATTCTGTGAAGATTGTGTGTTCAAAAAGCAGAAGCGAGTAAGTTTTATCACTGGCAAACATACGACGAAAGGACCACTCGACTACATACACTCGGATTTATGGGGACCAGCAAAGGTTACGTCGAAAGGTGGAGCCTCTTATATGCTCACTATTATTGACGACTTCTCCAGGAAGGTATGGTCGTTCTTCTTAAAGACAAAGGGAGAAGTATTTTCAACCTTTAGGGATTGGAAAGTGTTAGTTGAAAAACAATCCGGTATTGAAGTAAAATACCTTCGCACCGATAACGGACTGGAATTCTGCTCAGAAGAATTCAACTCCTATTGCCGTAAGGAAGGGATTACACGTCACCGCACCGTAGTCCACACACCACAGCAGAACGGCGTTGCGGAAAGAATGAACCGCACCATCAGGAAGAAGGTCTGATGCATGCTCTCTCACTCGAAGCTACCAAAGTCTTTTTGGGCCGAAGCAGCTTCTACCGCATGCTATATTATCAACCGCTCCCCCTTACGTACTATTGGAAAGAAGACTCCGTTTGAGCAATGGTCTGGTAAGCCTGCTAACTATACAAAATTAATACCGTTTGGATGTCCAGCATATACACGGGTTGATAATGGCAAATTAGAACCAAGAGCCATTAAGTGCATTTATATTGGATACAAGACAGGAGTGAAAGGGTTCAAATTATGGAGCCCAGAGCTTAGGAAGGTCATTACATCAAGAGATGTGACATTTGATGAAAAAGCTATGCTCCATTCAACAACCAACGTTCAGACCAAAGAAGATGAAAAATTGGGAGAAAAAGACGAAGCACAATTGGAGGTGGAGCTATCTTTTAACTCTTCCACCGATATGACTCATGAGGTTCCTGCAGTGTCTCAACCTTCAAGCAGTGAACATACTACTCTCCATGAGACAACTGCAACTCCATCTCAACCTCCGAGCCCATCCATTGCAAGGGATAGACCACGCAGACAGATTGTACCTCCAAAGAGGTATGCTCAAGTAAATTCTGTCACATATGCTCTTACCGTTACAAGTGAAGTAGAATCTGTTTTGGAACCTATAAGCTACAATGAAGCCATACATTCTAAAAACTCGAATGAATAGATGGTTGCCATGCATAATGAGATGGAATCTCTTCAGAAAGATGGCACATGGGATCTCGTTGTGGCTCCAAAGGGTAAGAAGACAGTTAAATGTAAATGGGTTTACAAGTTGAAGGAGGCTATTCATCCCGGTGACAAACCGAGGTACAAAGCTAGTTTAGTAGCCAAGGCTACAGTCAAATCCCAGGTATTGATTATACCGACATTTTCTCTCCGGTTGTGAAACACACGTCAATACGTGTCTTATTGGGATTAGTTGCCTCTCGTGACTATGAGTTAGAGCAACTTGATGTTACTACAACATTCTTAAATGGTGTGCTTGAGGAAGAGATATATATGCACCAACCTGAAGGTTTTGTAGCTCCTGGCAAGGAAAGCTACGTGTGCAAATTGAAGAAATCTCTTTATGGCCTCAAGCAATCTCCGCGACAGTGGTATAAAAGGTTTAACTCATTTATGACCAGTCACAAGCTGAAAAGGTGCACCTACGACAGCTGGGTTTACTACAAGAAGTGTGACGATGGCTCAATGGTCTATCTACTTTTATACGTGGATGACATGTTAATTGCAGCGAAGAATATAAAGGAGATTCAAAAGATAAAAGACCAGTTGAATGCTTAGTTCGATATGAAGGACTTAGGTGCTGCCAAGAAAATTCTAGGAATGGAAATAGTGTGAGACCGCAGTGCAAGAACTCTATACCTTTCTCAACAAAGCTACATTGAGAAGGTTCTGCACCGTTTCAATATGCATGATGCAAAAGAAGTCAGCACTCCTTTCGCAGCCCACTGCAAGCTATCATCCGCCTTAAGTCCTACCACCGAAGAAGATCTAGCATACATGGCAAAGGTACCATACTCCAGCGCTGTAGGATCTCTTATGTATGCTATGATTTGTACACGTCCAGATTTGTCATATGCGGTAAGCATGGTGAGCAGATACATGGCGAATCCAGGAAAAGAGCATTGAGCTGCTGTTAAATGGATTTTTCGGTACTTGCGAGGTACTTCCTCTTTATGTCTGCGGTTTGGCAAAACCGATAGTGGAGTACTTGGTTATGTGGATTTCGATTATGCAAAGGACTTGGATAAAAGGCGATCGATTACAGGGTACGTGTTTACTTTGGGTGATTGCGCAATTAGCTGGAAAGCGCTGTTACAGTCCACCGTAGCGTTATCCACCACCGAAGCCGAATACATGGCTGTTACGGAAGCAGTGAAAGAAGCCCTCTGGTTGAAACGGTTGATAGGTGAGCTTTCAAACAAGTTATCCGTTAAAACTGTTTTTTGTGACAATCAAAGTGCAATATTTCTGACAAAGGATCGAATGTTCCATGATCGAATGAAGCATATTGATGTTCGTTATCACTTCATCAGAGATGTTAGCTAAAGGCGAAATTACGGTAAATAAGATCAGCACCAATGATAATCCTGCTGATATGTTCACTAAAAGTCTTCCAATAGCCAAGTTCAAAACATGTTTGGATTTGGTGGGTGTTTCTGATCGCATTTGAGCCTGATAGGCTCATGGTGGAGGAAGTATTTCATTTTTCAGGATCATTTTTTTTATATGGTGATTCAAGTTTCTTATGGAGTTTTGAAGGTTGATGAGTTGTTTTCTGATGGTTAAACATGTTGCAGAATCAGTCTGTTACTTGCTCAATTTTGAAGTCAATGTGGAGATTGTGGAATATGCCTTCAACTTTGACCAAATTGTGGCTGCTTATTTTTAAACCCATGTGAAGAAATCATTTTCCAACCTTGGCGTGCAAGACTTTTCTAATGAGCCATTTTTCTTCAAATGCCATGCATAATTTTTAGTATAAATAGGATGGAATTCATTGATGCAAAGACACACCAAAAACATCAAAACACATATCTCACATCCAATTTCTTCTCTTGTAAATACATAAGAGTTTTATAAACTCTTTGTATTTTTATATTCTTCAAATATTTTGTAAACACCACAAAATATAGTGAATTGGTTCTCGGCTTCCTCCGCCCGTGGTTTTTCCCGATTTGGGTTTTCCACGTAAATCCTCGTGTCTCTATTTTATTTACTTCATTCGTATTTCGTTGTGATTATTACCGTTTGATAATTTTGATCCTATTCCGCATTGAGCTAATATTGTCTAAAGTCAATTCGGATCCGTCGTATTTTACAACACTATCCTATGCACGGGTTACAAGAAATTCAGCCTAGGATAATCCAAGAGGACACTCACGAATCTAGGCATAGAAACCATGAGCCAAATTGCTATGGAGATCTGAGAGAGTTTTGATGAAACGAGAGCTAAAAGGTGTCCCTCTCCTCAATGAGGAGCCTTGTATTTATAATAAACGAGTGGAAAAAAAGGTTTGTCTAGGGTTAGCCGTCATGGGTTTAGGGTTGCCGTCATCGGTTCCTTTGGTAACAAGTCACGAATTTATGAGGGATTTAATGGTTTCCAAAACTGATGAAATTAGTCAGTTTTACCATAATCACCCTCAAGAAATACGATTTTCCAAAACTGACGCTGCCCCTCGACCCCGCCCGCTGACGTGGCAGCGGGGCCCCAGCCAGGGACTCGGCCCCTGGAACCCCTGCTAGGGGCATTGCCCCTAGACCCCGCCAAAGGGCGGCTGCCCCTTTGGAAACCCCAAACCCAGGGGCGTTGCCCCCGGACCCCCGACTTGTCGTCGAACTGGCTATTTATTCGATCTTATACATGTGTGCACTCCGCACATACCCGAACACATATTAGAGTACAAACTAAATAGTCCTTACCTCACATGTGAGTTCCAATTACATAAAATGACCTGGTGACACTAAAATCACCAACAACGTGTACGATATTCCTCTAATTTCCTCGAAACCGTTGTTGAGGCCCCGATGGTGGGATTTTTAGATGCATCAATGGAGGTGGCAAGTTCCGATGGTGGCGAGACTTGCGAGGAATGGTTGAAGAGAGAAGACCATGTGGTGTATAATAGGGATTTTTATAAAGACATTATAACTATCAACTATCATCGGTGGTGATCAGGTTCGTTTTTTTGTAATCTAAATCAATATCTCATCTTTTTGCGTTCTAATTCTGCGCAGTCTCCCCTAAATTAATATACTTAACTATGGATGCACCTTTTCATATGGATAGGCAAGGCTAAAACGAGGAGCCATATATCGATGTTTGATTCTTTCACCACAAAGCCGATAATTTTGCCATCATCTCAACTTTTCCCATTCTTTTGTGTATATATAAACTACACCTAAAGCATACTCATTTCATATCTACCAAACTTTGTATTTCTTGAGCTTTATTGCACTGATATTGATCCAAGTAACCCAACTGTTAGATGAAATGTCTTTGTGAAATTTTAGATCCAATGGAACTAAACAACTGGCAACTTTAGGTGATTGATAATTTTTCAATTCTTTCCTTATTTCATCCTCTTACAGAAATATGAAACTGAAGAATGAAATATGGGATCCAACAAAATTATTGATTTAGGGTGCAGGATCAAAGCTGTATCCTCTTTATATTTCAAGTCCACTTTCAAACACATAGTTTTTTAAGTATTGTGATATCCTTTATGTTATAATATATATATAGGTTTCATGCATAGAGAACCTCCGTTTGGTTTCAGTACCCAAATCTTCACATGGAAAATTCTTCTCTGGAAGTGCGTACATAATTCTGCATACAACTTTTCTTAAAAGTGGTTCTTTTCAACATGACATACATTATTGGCTGGGAAATGAAGCTTATGAGGTAAACATAAAATTACCTAACTACCCCTAGCTTTAAGCAACTGATTATCTAATATTGATTTTGAAATCACACATCCAAATACAGGTTGACGCAACACTACACTAGCGTCGGATAAAACACTAGAACTGGATGCAGTTTTAGGGTCTCAAACTATACAATATAAAAAAGTTCAAGGTTAAGAAACCGGGAATTTTTGTCATACTTTAAACCTTGCATTATTCCGGTTGAAGGCATGTATTATTACCAGGTAAACTTGGTTGAAGGATTTTTCAGCAACATACTTTTAAAATTATGGTTTTTTATAGCATGGTACTTTACAAAGCCTTTTTTTGCAGGTTATTTTTCAAAAAAATTTTATTTTTTTAACTTACAAATTGAACAAGGTTTCGTTTAGCAACTTACTTATAAAAAATATATTCTTTAGCAACATACTTTTATAAAACGAGTTTTTAGCAACGAACTTTTAAAAAACGGTTATTTTATCAATGTACTTTAAAAAATTAAATTCTCCGCAAATCCTACGAGTTGAACAAGTTATTTTGTTGCCTAAATTCTTAGCAGTTTAGAATGGCCTAAATTCTTACAAGTTTAGAAATCGTACCAGTTGAACAAGTTATTTTTTAACGTACAAGTTGAACAAGGTTTCCTTTAGCAACTTACTTATAAAAAAATGTATTCTTTAGCAGTGTACTTTTATAAAATGTGCCTTTTAGCAACAAACTTTTAAAAAATGGTTATTTTATCAACGTACTTTAAAATATTAAATTCTCGAAAAATCGTACGAGTTGAACAAGTTATTTTGTTGCGTGAATTCTTAGCATCTTAGAATGTCCTAAATTCTTACCAGGTAAACTTGGTTGAAGGATTTTTAACGTACATTAAAATTATGTGTTTTATAGCATCATACGTGACAAAGACTTTTCTTTTTGCAAGTTACTTTCAAAATAATGTTATTTATTGAACTTACCAGTTGAACAATGTTTCCTTTAGCAACTTACTTATAACAATATGTCCTTTTAGCAAAGTACTTTTAATGTTTTTTTATCAATGTACTTTATAAAAATAAAATCTCCTTAAGTCGTATCGATTGAACAAGTGAATTCTTTTCCAAAAATTGTACCAAGTTTAGTTGAAGGTTTTTTTTATCAACGTACTTATAAATATATGGGGTTTTGTAGCAACGTACTTTTAAAAGAGTTTTTTTTGCCAACTTACTTTTCAAAATATGGTTAGATTATATACTCCATCAATCCCTCAAACCGCCTCAAATCCATACTCCGTCGAAATGGGATTTCAGATTAGGAATAACATCTTACCAGGTAAACTGAAGGGTTTTCTAGCAAACAATGAACAAATAATCATACGACTCTTATGGTTCACATGCAACCTTAGAAAGATCTATGTTTTCTTCTATGAAGATAATAAATTAAAGCCTAAAGGAAACAATTATTTCTAAAGATCAAAACTGAGAAAACCAACCTTTTGATCTTATGATCCTTGAAGCTAGCAGCACAAATGTCCTGCCTCAGATGGTGTCACACCCAAGCAATGGAGAAGATAGTCCAGCAGAGTAATCATAGTGAGAAAAAGCGTAGAGAATAAGGGTGCCAGAGGGTTTCTTTTATAGCCTCCAAGGGTTACACTTGAAACCCTAAGAAGCCTCCAAGGTGGGCAAGCCTGTTGGCCACTTGGACCAGGCTTCCTTAAACCCTATTAGGGTTTTCGCCAACCCTAGGAGAAGCCTCCAGGGTGGCGCCATTTTGGCCCCTGGCTTATCTCTTGCCAGTTATTCAACTATTGAATAAATACAAGTCAGCCCCTGCACTTTAATTAATTAATTTAATCACTAAATTAAATCCAATTAATTCTAGATTAAATCTCAATTAATTAGTATAGTTTCTAATTAATATATTAACACTTAAATATATTAATAAACCATTTAATTAATTCTATTGATTTATTAAACAATTAATAAATCAACCTTTTGCTCTACTGAACTTTATCCTAACCTCCAACTATGAGGGCAACCCAAATGGACTTTGCTTCAATTAACAAGATAAATATAAATATAAAGTCATGGCTTAGACACCTAATCCAACAGTCTCCCACTTGGATAAGTCTATGACTTTAATTTATCTTCTGATTAATAAACAAACTGCTGCTTCCGAGAAACTGCTGCCGAACTCTGACCCAGTCAGTTCTGTCCATAGATAAGTGATCATATGATCCTTCGTCCAACAAGATATTTTCAGACACGAGACATGGATTGAGATCAATCTCTGTCTGATACTCTGTTTCCCGATTTCCGATTCTGCTTATGACTTTCGGACTTCTAATTGAACACATCAATTTAGTCCAGGCTAGCCAGCACTTTAGTCAACTTCAAAATCATCGAGAGGCCTACAGATATCTGTTTCCCATCAGGGTCAAGGAACGAATAAGCTTCGACTCATATGCTTGTGTCTTTTACTTATCAAAATCGTACACAACAATGCATTTTATAACATCGAGTTACCGATGCGTTTATGTATTATCAATGCACAAACGACTCGTAAATTTCAACTCATATGTCTCTGCTTCAAGATCATACGATATTAACATCTCAACATTGCTCGTGATGTAATCCATGAAGCAATCTATTGAGCGCGGTTTTATCCAATACTCAAATCTCTATTTCTAAGCACTCATGAACGTTGTAGCAGTCTTACTGCAATGTCTAACTCCTTAGACAATCTACAAACCAATTCACGACAGTCTTCGGTCATACTTACTCCCGAAAAGTATGAGCGACTGTGGACTTTTGAATAATCAAATTATTCGGGAAGTGAAACATGCAAAATTGAAACATAAAATCTGACTGGCGGCTGCTCTTGCCTAATTACCAAGTCTCCATGAGGTAATCACCAAGTCGGATTTTACATAAAACTATTATCGGTTTCTAGATTCCTTTTAAACTATTTAATTCGTGTTATGTATCTATGTCTACTTGACCTTTCACTCTTTCTATGTATTTAAATTAATACACTTCATCCGATCGGATATCCTTCCGATGATATTTCAATTTGGTCATACTGTCATTCTCACTAACAACTCCATTCTATGTACTATGACTTTCCATGGTTCTCGGGATCTTTAGTTCACATGACTGCACCCTAAGACTATTTCGAGGTGTTACGATGTGCCGGTGAGCCACACGCGCTCCATCGGAATGCCAACGAAATTCTTTAACCATTAAGTCCTTATTTGAAAACTCTTTTCAAATTGTTATCAACATTCACCCCAATCATTTTCCAATGATTTCTCACGTATGTACAAAATCCATTAAGTATTCCCAGCCAGGTCATATCCTGAATCTGACTCACTATGCTCTAAGCATTAAGTCATCAAGACATGTTCATGACACTTCTGATCGATCCAAGAAACTTGTTGGATTCGATCTAGTCCTATTCCAAACTCTTTCGGAATCTAAGGATTACTTATAATCCTTGTGTCATGATTTTCAACAAATATATCCTTTTGAAGACTTTTTCTCATGCATCTTGAATCTAACTAAGATCATGCTTACTTTGGCCAGGTCAATACGATGACAACATCTATCTGATAGATGTCTATGGATTATGTGAGTATGTTGCACCTTCTTTACATCTCTCATGCCAAATCATCACACTTTGCAATGATAGGAAAACCCTTTACATCGTGAGCCTCATCAAGATCATCTTGGCAGAGTTTTGGTCTATCTCATAGACGTTTATAACCACCTGAGTATGCCGTATCTTTATTAAGTCTTTCATATTAATCCGTCTCTTAACACCAAGTCATTACACTTTGTAATGAAAAGAGACGTTTCCTGGAAACAGTATGTAACACACATATGGAGATAGAGATAACAGCGACACTCCCACTGGCTTTGACACTGTTATGGACTATTCACAAAATCCAGAGCTTATGGCACATTTTGAGAATCCAAACCTTTCTGACATCTTAATGGATATCTTTCAGCCCTTTCTCAAAATCCAATCCTTTGGCATATTTTGAGAATCTGAATATCCTTTCTTGCGAGATGCCCATGGGGTAATCCCGGGCCCACGTACCTTTTTACTGGCATACTCTTTGTGAGTCCCCATTAGTATGCCGGTGATCCACACGCGCTCCACTAACGACTTACAATATGCAGTGTCCTTTCGGATTTCATCTTCTATTGAGAGTGCTTCTCTCGGAGTCAATTACTTGACTCTGAGTATCGTCTCACTCAACCAGATGTTCTGAAGGTACGTTTCTGTCTATGCTGCTTTTTGATGATTCGATTACTCCCACTGGTTTTTCGACCAGGTGTAAAATCAATCAGAATGCCACATAGACTGTGTCTCGTCTTAAGGTTCTCTTAATTGGCAGCAACCGGGCTCACCAATGCTTCCAAGTAGTCGGATTATAAATCCGTACCAACTATAGTGTTTTACCACTATTCGGTATGTCACCCCGACCATAACTACTTATGACGGTGATCAATACTACTGGTCAAGAGAAGATTATGTTAGTATTGAAAACAGAAATCTGATTTCTGCTCTAAGCCTAGTGATGACTAAAGGTTCTTTCACTTTGCTAATCCTGAACTCATTCAGGACTGTCCCAACTCCCACTGTTTCCTTAGAACATGAGTTCTTTCTAAAAGAGCTCTTTCTTTTCCAGGTACAGCGGGATAGCTAGTGAAACGACATTTCTAATTAGTTTCAGGCTAGTCATGTGGTTCAGACGAACACTACAAGACCCTGGACTTTTAATGTACAAGTGGGACAATCCCAGCTTTACATTTCAGACAGTGTCTGCAAAACCTACTTAGTCGAAGGATGTGGTTGGAATATGGTCTGACTGGTTTAGTATTCAATGTGTCGGAAACTAATTGAAAATGTATCTCATACATTGAGGATCGAACTGTTTCGACCAACGCTCCATCATCTTCCCTAAGACACATTATAACTATTAATGTTCTTGGAAGGGAATAAACTGTGAAACATTTTCCCAGTTTATGTTGTCACTCAGGTTATGTAGATCTTGTACTTCTTTTGAAGTCCTTGAACTGTTCAAGGTTTCAATTCAATCGCTTATTCAGATAAGCGTAGCCATATTTGTCATATTGATTGACAAATATCGCGGAGTACAACTGTAACACCCGGTTTCTCATATTCAGGACACACTGATAATTTAATCAAAATAACTATCATTTAGGTGCAATCCTCAAAGATGAATAACAAGTTTTACAAGATACTATCAAAAGCATAGTTTAAGTGCTTATTTACATACAAGAAGTTTCATACTAGTTTTCTCAAAAACCGAATGTTTACAAAAGACCAAGTCTATCACAAGAAAGTAAGTCCAAGTCCAAAGTCCATATCCTTTCCAGCTAACCCTCCGTGATGCGTTTCCCACGATCAGCACTTCCAGAACCTAACACAATTAACATTAACAAACAATATATGAGCTTTGAGAGCTCTATGAGTAATTAAAGTTTAATTGGACAGCAATTGCCCATCATCTCATTCATATTATTCTCAATGAACCATCTTGATTCTCAATATATACTCATAATGAGGTTCATCTATCCAAGCACTCATAATTGGTATACTCAACCAATTTCAAAACAATTCAAGTCATACTCCTTTCTGCAATAATCATCAAACCCAACACATAATTAATCTATTAATAACTACTCACCTGTTGTGGAATCGATATGTGGAACTCCTGCACCTCGTGTGTGCTCCTGCCTAGCCTTAGTTGTAGCATAACAACTCATTTTCATTACTCATGTTAAGAATAATCTCAATCACACTCAATAGTTATCATAATCAAGGAACTTGTATCATTTGAAGCAAGTTAAAATCAAAAGATAACTACAATATCAAAGTTGCAGCTTTCAATTTCATCACCTTAACACATGTAACCCTAGAAATGCTAGAATCAACACTTCTTTAGCTCGGTTTCATAGTTAGAACTCTTTTATACTAACTAATCCAAGCAATTTCACTCTAACTCTAACTAATTGCAGGTGGCTCATCAAAACCACAAGGAACCATCTCAATTCCAATGATTCAACCGTTAAAACAAGATCAAAATCAAGGAGGATTACCTTACAAGCTCAAAGGATTAATCTCTAGCTTCAATTCATGATCAATAAGCTTTAATCTCGACTTAGAAGGGTTAAAATTGATTTTCTAGGGTTTTGGGAGGGTTTTGTTCGAAGTGGATATAACCCAAAATGAAAGAAAATCGCACATTAAAAACAGATCTATGCGCGTAACACGGCCCGGGTTGGATAAACCCGGCCCGGGTTTTTCCACAATAAAAATCCTCTGTTTGCCTCTGTTGACACAGCACGGTCCGGGTTCATAGAACACGGCCCGGGTTTTTCCACAAAATATCCTCTGTTTGCTCTGGATCCCAACATGACCCGTGTTCCTCCAACACGGCCTGTGTTTCCTGCTGCAGAAGCCAAAAATCATTTCTAATACTCTTTTCAACATCCAACTTTTCCTAGACGAGTTTTTATCTATCCTAATTCATATAATAACTCAATTAATCTTTGTTTAATATATAATTAACATATCTTACCACAAATTTAAAGTCACGGTATTACAAGTTCTTACCTCCTTCGAAAGATTTCGTCCTCGGAATCTCTTGAAACATGTAATAATATTTCAACCGCATCTCTCCCTCAGCTTCCCAAGTAACATCTGATCCTCTATGATGTCGCCATTGCACTTTCACCAATCCCACTTCTTTATTTTGCAATTTCTTAACTTTCTTTTCTAGAATTTGCTCCAGCATGTCTTGATATCTTAATTTCTCATCTAGTTGAACTTCAGCCAAGGGTACCCGAGTGGATTGGTCATGCAATGTTTTTCTAAGGTGTGACACATGGAATACATTATGGATACCCCGTAACTCCTCTGGAAGCTCAAGCTTATACGCAACCGCTCCAATTCTCTCCAAAACTCGAAAGGGTCTGATAAAGTGTGGGCTCAACTTACCTCTCTTGCGAAATCGAATTACTCCCTTCCATGGGGACACTTTCAACATTACCATGTCCCCGACACTGAACTCTAACAGCTTTCTTCTTCTATCTGCATATTGCTTTTGGCGGTTTTGGGCAACCCGCATGTGCTCACGAATCCTTTGTATCTTCTCTTCGGTCTCGGCTATAATTTCTGGTCCCGCCAATGGTTTCTCTCCAGTTTTTGTCCAACAAGTCGAGTCCAACACGGTGCACCGTATAAGGCTTCAAAAGGTGCCATCTGTATACTGGAGTGATAAGTGTTATTATAGGCAAACTCCACCAAAGGCAGATGATCTCCCCAACTGCCTCCAAAATCAATGATGCAGGCTCGTAGCATATCTTCAAGTGTTTGTATCGTTCTTTCCGACTGTCCATCTGTCTGGGGATGATACACAGTACTCAATAAGGCTTTTGTACCAAAATGCTTTTGGAAACACTGCCAGAAATGTGAATTGAACCGACTATCTCTATCAAAAATTATTGAAGTTGGCACTCCATGTCGTCTCACCACTTCTCTCGTATATATCTCAGCTAGCTTTGACACTTGGTAATCTTTTCAGATTAGAATAAAATGAGCCGACTTTGTTAACCTGTCAACAATCACCCATATAGAATCATATCCTCGAGGAGTCCGAGGCAACTTTGTGATGAAATCCATAGTGATTTCATCCCATTTCTTCATTGGTACAGGTAACGGTTGCACTGCTCCATATGGCTTTTGATGATTGGCTTTTACTTGAAGACACGTCAAGCAGTTCTCCACAAAGCGTCCTACATCTTGCTTCATACCCGGCCACCAGTAGTACGCCTTTAAGGTATCATACATCCGTGTACTACCAAGGTGAACCGAATATCTAGTACAATGAGCATCATTTAGCAATAACTGTCTCACCTCGCCATGCCTTGGAACCCAAACTCGCCCTTGGAAAGTCTTGATTCCTTGTGCATTCTCCACCAGTTTCTCCATATAACCAATCATTCTTTCTTTCTTTAAATCATTTGCCTCGCTTTGGCACCTGCATATCATCTCTGGCAGTTTACTCACAACTCCCATCCGAGCCGATATAACTCGAATAGGCGATTCTTTTGACTCAATGCATCCGCCACTACATTTGCTTTACCAGGATGGTAAAGTATCTCACAATCATAATCTTTTAGCAGATCCATCCACCGTCTTTGCCTCATGTTTAACTCTTTCTGATCAAACAGGTATTTCAGACTTTTATGATCTGTATAGATCTGAAATCGCACTCCATAAAGATAATGTCGCCACATCTTTAATGCAAAAATTATCGCCGCCAACTCTAAATCATGTACTGGGTAAGCTTTTTCATGTGGTTTTAGCTGTCGAGAGGCATATGCTATCACTCGTCCTCTTTGCATCAATACACATCCAAGACCACTTAAGGAGGCATCGCTGTAAAGAACAAAGTCTTCCCCTCCTTGTGGTAACGCCAACACCAGAGCCTTGCACAAGCCATCTCGTAGTTGTTCAAAGGCTGACTGTTGTGCCTCAGTCCAACTAAATTTCTCCGTCTTCTTAGTCAACTTGGTTAAGGGTGTAGCTATACGAGAAAAGTTTTCAACGAATCGTCGATAATAGCCTGCTAACCCCAAGAAACTACGAACCTCCATTGGACTCTTTGGTGGCTCCCAACTCATTACAGCTTCGATCTTTGCTGGATCTACCTTTATACCGTCTTCATTTATCACATGGCCAAGAAATTGAATCTCCCGCAACCAGAACTTGCATTTTGAAAACTTTGCATATAATTTCTCGTTTCGGAGAAGATCTAGCATTTGTTGCAAATGAAATCTGTGCTCATCTCGACTCTTTCAATAAATCAAGATGTCGTCGATAAACACAATTATGAATTTATCAAGAAAGGGACGACAAACCCAATTCATCAAATCCATAAAAACGGCTGGAGCATTAGTCAAACCGAACGGCATGACTAAGAACTCGTAATGACCATACCTCGTGCGAAAAGCTATCTTCGGAATATCAGCTTCTTGTACTCTCAACTGATGATAACCGGATCTCAAATCGATCTTTGAAAAATACGTGGCTCCATGTAATTGATCAACTAAATCATCGATCCATGGTAACGGATAACGATTCTTTATCGTGATCTTGTTAAGCTCTCGGTAATCTATACACATTCTCATGGAGCCGTCTTTCTTTTTCACAAAAAGTATAGGTGCACCCCACGGAGACGAAATCGGACAAATAAATCCAAGTTCTAACAACTCTTGCAACTGTCTCTTTAATTCTTCCATTTCGGACGGTGCCAATCGGTAAGGTGGTCGAGCTACCGGCTTCGCCCCCGGTATTACCTCGATCACAAACTCAACTTGTCTACTTGGTGGTACGCCTGGAAGATCATCGGGAAATACATCGGGATAATCACAAACCACTTCTACTTCTTCTATTTTGGAATGTTTTGACTCAGCACTAATCACATGTACCATAATCAATTCACCCCCTCTTTCCATATATCTCCTAGCCGTTGCAAGTGACACTATCGGTACTTTTCGAGAACGTCGTTCACCTCGTATTAAAATTCGGGAACCACTCGGTGTCTTTATGGAAAGTGTTTTCTCATGACAATCCATTTGACCTCTATAATCATCCATCCAATCCATCCCAACTATCACATCAAACTCATGATTAGTGATCGGCTTCAGATTAATAAGGTACATAACCCCATAAATCCTAAGCCGACAATGCTCGTAGTGACTCTTTACAAAAACACATCTCCCATCCGCTACATCTACTATCACTTTCTCATATAAATCGACTAACGGAATATTCAATTTAGAAGCAAAGGACTCCGATATAAAAGACACGGAAGCACCGGAATCAAAAAGTACTCGTGCTTGAGAAGAGTTCAAGCTAAAAATACCTGTGATAACATCAGTTTGGTCTCGAGCCTCATCGACGGTTAATTGAAAAGCTCTCGTTTTCACGTGACCGCCGCTTCTGTCTCCTCGATCATCTCGATCTCGGCCTCCTCCTCGTCCGGTCCTTTGAAAATCTTTTTGAGACTCGGACTTCATCTTTGGGCAATCGGGGTGAATATGCCCACTTTCTCCACAGTTGAAACAAACAGGGCGACTCTCGGTACACTGGCGAGCCATATGTCCTGTCTTTCCACACTGAAAACAAACTGATGGTGGGGTTCGAGAATCACATTCCCCAGTGTGCTTTCGCTTGCACTTCTTGCACCATTTTTCCTCCTTCTTTTTGGTTTCACCACGGAATTGAGAACCCGTGGTAGCGGGTCTTTGAGAAGTATCTACAGCTTTGCCTTCCCACTTTCTCTTGAATCCTCCAACTTCTCTTTCAGTTCTTCTTTCTTCTTCCTGTCTTTGCAACTCCCTTTCTCTCGATCTTGCTACCTCGGCAACTTGTTGAAAGGTAGTATATCTGGAACTTGGCAAAAACTCTCGGATCTGGGTTTTTAAACCCCACAAGTAACGGTCTATCTTACGCTCCTCCGTGTCAACTTGATGTTACGCAAACCTCGCCTTCTCATTGAAATCCAACGTATATTGTTGCACTGTTCTCGACCCTTGCTGTAACTTCAAAAATTCTTCTTCTATTCCTTTCATAGCATTATTGGAATAATAGTACTCAGTAAACTTCAATTTGAACTGTTCCCAACTCAATGTATACGCCAAGCTTTCTCCTATCTCCATACACGTATTCTCCCACCAGAACTGTGCAGCCTCCTTTAACAGGTTTGTTGCAAACTCAACTTTATCCACCTCGTCACATTTACTTGTGCGGAACATCTTTTCAACATGAGTCAACCAATTTTTGGCTACTATGGGATCATCTTTTCCATAGAAATCGTATGGCTTGCACTTTTGGAACACATCGTAAGTGCACTTCCTTGTTTTCTCAGGTACTCTAACTCCACTCGCCTCAGTATACATCTCTCCATGGTCCTCCCTACGCTCAGGTTGGACCAGGGGTTGTCCCGAAGGACCTCCAGTTGTAGCCTCCGCTTGAGGCTTCAAATAAGTGGGTAATAACTCTTTAAGTGCCTTGGCTACCTCAGCCGCAATCATAGCTTGCATATTACTCTGTGTCTCGGGAGGTCGCTCTCCCTCGGGTTGATGCTCTTTACCCGAATCTCGTGATCCCGATTGATCTCTTGATGGATCACCTCGCTCTTTTTCTTTTCCAGTGCTCATCTTAACTGAAAAAGAAAATCAACTCATTTAGTAATCGCCACCATAATACTCAATATGGTGTATAATCAACTCAATTTGTATATCACCATAATACTCAATATGGTGTATAATCAACTCAATTGTGATACACCGCGAAGGATAGCTACTCGGGACTCTTTGGGACTTCTTTATCTCATTGGTTTAAGTCTAAACCCATCTCAAGGTTTAATTCCCTTAAACCACGGCTCTGATACCAACTTGTAACACTCGGTTTCTCATATTCAGGACACACTGATAATTTAATCAAAATAACTATCATTTAGGTGCAATCCTCAAAGATGAGTAACAAGTTTTACAAGATACTATCAAAAACATAGTTTAAGTGCTTATTTACATACAAGAAGTTTCATACTAGTTTTCTCAAAAACCGAATGTTTACAAAAAACCAAGTCTATCACAAGAAAGTAAGTCCAAGTCCAAAGTCCATATCCTTTCCAGCTAACCCTCCGTGATGCGTTTCCTACGATCTGCACTTCCAGAACCTAACACAATTAACACTAACAAACAATATATGAGCTTTGAGAGCTCTATGAGTAATTAAAGTTTAATTGGACAGCAATTGCCCATCATCTCATTTATATTATTCTCAATGAACCATCTTGATTCTCAATATATACTCATAATGAGGTTCATCTATCCAAGCACTCATAATTGGTATACTCAACCAATTTCAAAACAATTCAAGTCATACTCTTTTCTGCAATAATCATCCAAACCAACACATAATTAATCTATTAATAACTACTCACCTGTTGTGGAATCGATATGTGGAACTCTTGCACCTCGTGTGTGCTCCTGCCTAGCCTTAGCTGTAGCATAACAACTCATTTTCATTACTCATGTTAAGAATAATCTCAATCATACTCAATAGTTATCATAATCAAGGAACTTGTATCATTTGAAGCAAGTTAAAATCAAAAGATAACTACAATATCAAAGTTGCAGCTTTCAATTTCATCACCTTAACATATGTAACCCTAGAAATGCTAGAATCAACACTTCTTTAGCTCGGTTTCATAGTTAGAACTCTTTTATACTCACTAATCCAAGCAATTTCACTCTAACTCTAACTAATTGCAGGTAGCTCATCAAAACCACAAGGAACCATCTCAATTCCAATGATTCAACTGTTAAAACAAGATCAAAATCAAGGATGATTACCTTACAAGCTCAAAGGATTAATCTCTAGCTTCAATTCGTGATCAATAAGCTTTAATCTCCACTTAGAAGGGTTAAAATTGATTTTCTAGGGTTTTGGGAGGGTTTTATTCGAAGTGGATATAACCCAAAATGAAAGAAAATCGCACATTAAAAACAGATCTGTGCGCGTAACACGGCCCGGGTTGGATAAACCCGGCCCGGGTTTTTCCACAATAAAAATCCTTTGTTTGCCTCTATTGACACAGCACGGTCCGGGTTCATAGAAAACTGTGACACCCGTGTCCCGGGAAAGACTATAGATCAAAAGTAAGAGCGTTTTGACCTTTAGGGTGGCCAAACAACGATGTTAAGGTCATTATGAGATAAGAAAAATATAACGATCAAAGCCTAGGAGTCAAAACGGAGCAAAAAGTGGAAAACGAGACAATTTATTGTCGGCACGTCGCGACGCGACGGACATGGTGGTCGCGACGCGATGGCTGTCAGTCTTGTCGGTCGAGTGCGCGATGAGGTAAGAGCTTACGTCAGAGATCGGGTCGTGACCTAGGGCTAGATCGCGTCGCGACGGAGGTCCAGAGGCCTATAAATACGAGGCACAAGCCTCATTTTTGAGGCAGAACACACACCAAACACATATATGATATAGGAGAGTGTTCTAGCAAGGAGTATACGTTGAGAGATGATAGTGAGAAGTAAGGAGCCAGCGGTAGCTAGCGCCGAGGTGCTCGGGAGTTATCAGAAGTGTAGAATGAGAACCGTGCCAGGACTCCGGGAAAGCACCAAACTCAGGTGAGTAATCGCTACCGTATCTCCCTAGTAGTTTATACGTGTTAAAATATAGTAGAAGGGAATTGTTGAATATAATGCAGAGTAGTACAGTTACGATTTATGTGTTAGTAGTTGTAAAGAAAGTAGGTATGCTACAGACCCGTTTGATGAGTCTGGCCCATGAGAAGCAGTGTATCACGGGATGATACTAAGTAATTTGATTAACCAATAGTGTAGTGTCCATGCGGAATGATGACATATGACATAGAAAAGGATAATGTGTAGATACTGTGTGCCAGCTCCATATGTTGCACCAGTATTGGTCTAGTAAGTTAGAAGAGATATGGATATCCCATAAAGCAAGCATAGGAAATCGTGTAGACAGTTACCAAATGATGAATTTGGTAAAGTGCGATAGTGCCGAGAGAAACCCGGTGCGGAACCGGAGAATATTTTAAGATAGCGAGAACGAGTGAGTTATCACGGTATGTGATACCGTAAGTTAGTAAGTAATAACAGGTAGTAAGGAATGAGTTATCGTATGACAGTAGTAGGTAACATAGTAGTAAAACACATCATGATTTGTGATACCGAAAATGAGTAACGTCAGACAGTACGGTAACATTATAAGTTACCAAGAAATAGAAGAAAGTGCAGACAGTACGGTAGCGTCATAAGCTACCAGATAGTAGAAGAAAGTGAAGAAAGACATAGTAAGAGAGTACGTGACAGTACAAGAGAAGTGAGTTCCGTCGGGTAATACGGTAGTTTCACAGTATGACGTACGAGTAAGGAAAGGATCGTATGACGGTCAAGTGTAGTAAAATAAATCTGTGAAACGAGTGTGGCTATTTAGGCCATACTGTGATTCGATTACTCACTAAGCTTTATAGCTTACCCTTTTATTTTATGTGGTTTTGCAGGTTTAGGTAACGCTCGGCTTGGATCATGGGACGATCCCTGGTGATATTATATAGTATAACCTCAGGCTTTGGAGGGCCGGGGCGTTACAAACACGGCCCGGGTTTTTCCACAAAATATCCTCTGTTTGCTCTGGATCCCAACACGACCCGTGTTCCTCCAACACGGCCCGTGTTTCCTGCTACAGAAGCCAAAAATCATTTCTAATACTCTTTTCAACATCCAACGTTTCCTAGACGAGTTTTTATCTATCCTAATTCATATAATAACTTAATTAATCTTTTATTAATATATAATTAACATATCTTACCACAAATTTAAAGTCACGGTATTACAACAACCAATTGTGTTCTATTTGAGGATTCGAGCAATACACAGCAACTGATGTGTTCGTTGCTCCTAATCTCAATCTCTTTTACATCTCTATGTAAACTTAAGACTTTGTTAATTCTGTTCAAGACTTGCAATCTTCAGTTGACTCTAAGTCAGCTGATTCCAAAATCCTATCATTTGGATCTTTGGGTGATTCATTTCTTGACACATGTGCTTTATAAAGAACTTAATCATCATCTGACTCTAAGTCAAATGATTCCAAAGTCCTGTCCAACTGGATCTTTGGTTGATTCATTTCTTGACACATTAAGAACTCAACTCATCAAGTGACTCTAAGTCAAGTGATTCCAAGGTCCTGTCCAACTGGACCTTTGGTTGAATTGATTCTTATAATATTTATCTTAACAATCATAAGGGACACAATTCCTAAAATCCAAACACTTTGGATGCATTCAATATTCAAGTTATCATCAATCATGCATTCAACAAAATCATACAACATTTCAAGGATAATTTCAAACAACATGTGTTAAAAGAAATTAAACGACAATTTTATTAAAAAAGAATCCTTGAATAATGTACTATATGATAGACAATGTCATACGCATCTGAAAAGCTAATAACAATATTTCAATATCTAACTAAACTCTAAAACTGCATGAGCTTCAGATCCAATCTGAATATGCTCCTATGCAACAATGTCCCACATCCTACAGAGTCCATGCATATAGAGCAAATGTGAGAAACACATCCTGTATCAAGGAATTAAGGATCAGGGGTTCTGAGTTTTTAAGATATTCCTGAGTTGCCAAACTGTTCGGCTTCGGAGCATTTTCCAATCTTTCCGTGACTGTGTCCCATCCTGTGGATTCCTAGTTTGAAACATTGAGGAACCGGTCCAGACGATCTGGATCATTTCTTGATGTGTCCTATTACTGGACTCAATCCCGAAGCAGCTGAATCAATGGAACTATGCTTCTCTATGAACGACTCATACAGAGTCGACATTGAATGCATATCCACGATTGTCTTATCTGGTTTCCCTTTCTGTACATCAGAATGAACGGATCAGCGAGCCGAGCTAATGCTTTAACTCCCGATCAAAAAGGAGTCACCTATGTGTCTCTCAGTCTTGAGAACATGTGAACTAATGCTACTTCCTGCACACTTCAAACTCTTTGAAGATCTTAGCTCGTCCTTTCTCAACCAGTTCATGGAACCTTTCCACAACTAGCTGTGTTAACTTATCTGACCCCAGGAATTCTAAATTCCTGCGGAACTCGGGGTCAATGATCAATAGTATTAGGCAACGAACTTTCCTTGACTTGACAATCAAGGAGTCATACTCATCACAGGCTACTGTGTGATGTCATGTTTTGGGGAGCGGACACTCAGTCAGATAGTCAGATATGGCTTGCCAGCAAAACAGAGAACTATTCTCTATTTATGAAGCCATACCATAGAGTTTAGGCCAGTCAGCCTTACTATATGTAGCAGGTGCATTTTGAAGCTCTCAGAAATAGGTGAAGGAGGAGAGGGAGGAGAATAGACACTTGATTCAGACATCTATAATAAAAATAATTTTTATTAGTTTAATTAGTCCTTTTAAATAATTACCCAATTTAAAATTTATAAAGGCTAGGACCCAAAATGCCCCAACTATGATGTGAAGAGGGATGCCGTAATCACAACATAATGGTCATTAAGGTAGATAATACACTTATCAATTTCATCTTATGAAATTCCTAGATCTGTTGAGACACATTGAACTATTCAATGGCATGTTTAGTCTCGGATGTGCCCCACTGTTTGTGACTGGGATGCCGAGGATCACAAACCGGGTGTGAATAACCATGCAAATTCGCTCGATACTCTCGAAGTCAATTGTCATCTCTAATTAACGTGCCGGTTAACCACACACGCTCCGTTAATAATGACAAAATCGAGAAACCCATTGCAACTCTTTGCGGACCCCGGTTGGTGTGCCGGTAAACAACACACGCTCCACCAACGTTCCACAAAGTGCAATGTGCAATTCCATGGATTAGCACCAATTCACATTTTTTAACCTAAAGTAACTAGATTGGGTTTTTGTTCAAGGTTCTAGTACTTTTAATTATAGCATTATACTTTTAAGAGGCTTAGCGGTTCTATCAAACCCATTCGGCTAATGACACTCGACTGACCAGGAGAGCGGTGGGTAAGAGTGGATACCCATTAGACTGCCATTTTATAGGCAGTCGCCTTATACCCTCTTTATAGGACAGTTTTGTGAATGAGGCCTACTAGCGGTAAGACTAACCAATTTTCTTATATATAAATATTAACTTTTAATCATAAATATATAAGATATATTTTAATCTTATTAAAATATTTTAGAATTAATTTAATCATAATTTTCGTAAATTTTAAACAATTTTTTGAAAATTTAAATTAATTCTTTAAGCTGAAGATAGATTTTATAAATTAATCAAATTAATTTTCTATCTAGGGTCCCTATGGTTCTAAAAAAGCAAGCCAACAAATAAGGGTTCCAGTTATTTATTAGATACAGTTACCAAAAATAACAACCTACTTAAAAGGCAATCAAATAAAGGGGACCATGGGGCTTGGCGGCTAGGGTTAGGAAACCCTAGCCTAGGCAACGAAATTTAGGCCATTCTAAGAGGGTTTTTCGCAAAAACACTCAAGGCAAGAATCATTCAAGCAGTTTATATCAATTCATAAGAAAACAACCTATGCTCTGATACCACTGAAGGGTTTTCTGGCAAACAATGAACAAATAATCATGAGACTCTTATGGTTCACATGCAACCCTAGAAAGATCTATGGTTTCTTCCAAGGTTGTAGAAGTCGCTAGGCGGTAGGTGGGCGGTCGACTGGGGCCTAGGACTAGTCGGTCTAGGCGAGGACTAGTCGGCGCGTAGTCGGGGAGTATTAATTCTAATAAATTATATATATCTTGTTATACAAAAGGGAGATAAGACTAAAAACATTGTAATTTTATAAGGGGCTAAATGCAAGAAAAAGCAATGTACATTCATAATTTGTTTATTATAGCATCTTACTTTCAATTTTTTGTTAATTTTAGCATCTTACTTTCAGTTCTCATGATTACAACATTGTATTTTAAAAAATCTAATCAATCATAGCATTGTAGTTTCAATCCTTTTCTTATCAGGACAATATATTTGAGAATCTATCTTATTATATCAAAACTTACCTGAAAATTGATAATTTCTGATATGCCTTTCAAATTGAAATCACAAGTTCCCAGCAACCTGAAGCAATGAGAAGCAGATTAAAGCAATGTACTTTCATAAACAAGTACAGATTACAGGAATGTGCTTTCAAGCTAAATGATATAACTACAAAATCATTACAAATCTGAATTGAACAAACCTGCAATCAAAGTCGGACCTTCTAATCAAGTTCATAATCTGAATTGAACAAAAACAGAACAAACCTAGATCAAACCTGCAATCAAAGTCGGACCTGCTAATCAAGTTCATAATCTGAATTGAACAAACCTAGAATAAACCTAGATCAAGCCTGCAATCATTACAAATCTGAATTGAACAAACCTAGATCAAACCTGCAATCAAAGTCGGAAACTTGAAGTAATTAGAGATTGAATAAATGAACTGAAACCGATAACCTGCAATCAAGACAAACTAAAACCGATAACCTGCAATCAAGACAAACTAAAACCAATAACCTGCAATCAAATCCAAGTTAGAGATTGAATAATCAAAATCAGAACTCGAAATCAGAACTTGAAATAAAAAAACGAAATCAAAATCAAAAACGAAAATCGGAGAACTCAACCCTGCAACTCAAAGGAAGAATGGAGGCGGAGGAGGATTACTTGTAGGTTCAATAGCAGGTTCGATGATTCAAGTTCGAGCCTTTAAAGGCGGCGACGAGGAGAAAGCAGATGGTGGCGGAGGAAGCTAAGGCGGAGGAAGCAAAGGCGGGATACCGAGGAGAAAACCGATTTGAGTTTGACGGGAGGAATATTAGGTCAAAATTGGGAAGGTAAACTCCAAAAATTGAGGGGCAATTTTGAAAATTTTCACAAGCGCATTTGACCGCTTTTGACCGCATTTGACCGCCTAGCCCGCATTTGACCACGCTCGACTAATTCAGCCGCATAGTACTAAACGTGTGCAGTTTTGGTCCGCCTAGCGCCTAGGCGCCGCCTAGGCGGCCGCCTAGGCCGACTTTTACAACACTGGTTTCTTTTATGAAGATAATAAACAAAAGCCTAAAGGAAACAATTATTTCTAAAGATCAAAACTGAGAAAACCAACCTTTTGATCTTATGATCCTTGAAGCTAGTAGCACAAATGTCCTGCCTCAGATGGTGTCACACCCAAGCAATGGAGAAGATAGTCTAGCAGAGTAATCACAGTGAGAAAAAGCGCAGAGAATAAGGGTGCCAGAGGGTTTCTTTTATAGCCTCCAAGGGTTACACCTGAAACCCTAAGAAGCCTCCAAGGTGGGCAAGCCTGTTGGCCACTTGGACCAGGCTTCCTTAAACCCTATTAGGGTTTTCGCCAACCCTAGGAGAAGCCTCCAGGGTGGCACTATTTTGGCCCCTGGCTTATCTCTTTCCACTTATTCAACTATTGAATAAATACAAGTCAGCCCCTGCACTTTAATTAATTAATTTAATCACTAAATTAAATCCAATTAATTCTAGATTAAATCTCAATTAATTATTATAGTTTCTAATTACTATATTAACACTTAAATATATTAATAAACCATTTAATTAATTCTATTGATTTATTAAACAATTAATAAATCAACCTTTTGCTCTACTGAACTCTATCCTAATCCAACCTCCAGCTATGAGGGCAACCTAAATGGACTTTGCTTCAATTAACAAGATAAATATAAATATAAAGTCATGGCTTAGACACCTAATCCAACATAAACTTGGTTGAAGGATTTTTATTACAACGTACTTTTAAAATTATGGTTTTTTATAGCATTGTACTTTATAAATACTTTTTTTGCAAATTACTTTTCAAAATAATTTTATTTTTTTAACGTACAAGTTGAACAAGGTTTTCTTTAGCAACTTACTCATAAAAAATATGTCTTCTTTAGCAACGTACTTTTATAAAATGTGTTTTTTTATCAATGTACTTTATAAAAATAAAATCTCCTTAAGTCGTACTTGTTTCTTTTCCTGTGATTTTTTTTACTTTTAGGACCTAGGGTACTAATCAAGGGAAAAATTAGTTAAGGCTCAAGGAGATAAGAGTTAGGGTCACGAGATGACTGATGTGCATTTGTTTCTCTTTCCTAAAATTACTTTTATGCATCAGAGCAGTTGTCTCTCTTCCCCCTTATTCATCGTTTAGTAGGGGTGTGCATCAAACCGCACAAACCGCATAAACCGCCCACACCGCACCGCACCACACTACATAATACGGTTTTAAACCTTTGCGGTACGGTTTGCGGTTTATAGGTAGGAAAATGCAGTTCAAACCGCACCGAACCACATTATATATATATATATATATATATATATATATATATATATATATATATAACCTGAATTATACAACTTGCAAAACATTTAACTTAAAGAGGTACAACAAGGAAATGCACAACATCTTAAACAGGTTATCGTCTTCACGAAAACTACATCCACGACCTCCATATCACGTATAAGCTCCCACGTGCACCTCCACGATCGATTTTCTCAACTGCCGCTCCCCACGATATCCTTCACATAAATGTGTAACCGACCTCTCCCTCTCTTACAAAAAGCAAAAATCTCAGTTTGAAGATTTCATTATTTTCGTCGGCCCTCAAGATACCCACACCTCTAGATCAGCCATCTCACATAGGAGCAAGGCCGGTGAAGAAGAAAGGTCATCTACTTTGCTTCATCACTATGCAACCGTCGCTTCTCTTCTTCTCTTCTACCACCACCACCACCTCTACATTGACTCACTACCACCGCATCCATCTATGCTCTTCGTTTCTACCACCAACACTGTCGAGGCAGTGTTGCCTTTTCCAAATCGGTAGAAGAACTTTCTGATTTCGGTATATGGTCACCCTCTCAACTGAAGTGTAACGCCCCAATTTTCAATCAAAAATTTTCTTTAAAAATATAAGTAAAAACATAGATAATCTTATTAACATGCTTAATCGGTGTTCATCAAAACTATTATCAGAGTGTATACGTCCCATAATTATAGAAATCTTATTTAATAATATAACTGCAAATCATAAATGTGTGATGCGCCGCCGTCACGCCGAGCTCACCCCTTTATCAACTGAAGTACCTGAAAATGTTTTAAAATCAACGGGTAAGCATAAAGCTTAGTGAGTTCCACAAATTACCATACATGCCCACACATTAAACAACCCGTCCTCAAGAACGACCCCACCCTACCCGCCATACAACAGCTACGGGCGTCCATCATACAACAGCTATGGACACGGGAAGGTTCTACCCATCATACAACAGCTATGGGTTCCCGGTTATGGCCCAGCCCATCATACAACAGCTATGGGACAAGGCAATAGTCCAACTCGCCATACAACAGCTACGAGAGGACACGCATCAGTACTGAGCCCAACAACAAATAACCACAGATATAGAGCAAATCATATAACTGTAAAATAACACACAAGATGCCTAACATGCAACATCATATAGTAAGGTGAGGATACTCACATGAATCACAACCGTCCGGATAATCGCTAATATCCCAAACTAGGCTCGTCCGATCACCTAAATCCCACATACACAACATATTAATCACTGACCGAACTCCTATAGACTGTCCTAAAGGTTAGACCCAACATTTGGTCGAAAATAAGCTTTTGGGTCAAACAGCCGCTCGCCGCGGCGCGACCTTCCTCTTACGCGTCGCGGACTATCATTACATTTACGGGGTTTTACTCGAACCCGCGTCGCCGACATAGCCTGACCGCGTCGCGGACTCGCAATAGTCCGAAATCCTCTTTTTGCTCTTAACCAGAACAGTCATCGGTTAGGGTTCCACTCTACACCCTTCTTGGGATCAGAAACTACCCTAAGGTCACTTTCTTATGGACATGCAAGTACATGCATGTCCATGGTCCAAAACCCTAAGTATTACAAGTCATCTAAGACTATTAACCGAGGAATAACACCATCTAACGGGTAAAATGAAATATCAGAAAGGTAGACCTTCTTACCTTGCTTCTGGAAAACAGAGGAATGCACCCGATCGGCTACAAGCCTTCCCCCACGTCGTATCCCATCCTTCCAATCTCTCAAAACCTTCAAAGCCTTGGAACTGAAGAGCCTCTGCTGGAACCAGTCGGCTCTACTCCCGAAAACTTCCAAAAACACGAACCCTAGGGCTTGGACCCTTTATATAGGCATTTAAATCCGAATTAGGGTTTTTCATTACTGCGGCGCACCGCGCCGCGGATTCTTACAGGCCGCGCCGCGCATACAACTCATATGCGAATCTAGAATCTTCCCAAGCCGCGCCGCGGATCCATCCGGGCCGCGACTCGGCGGAACGGGTCTTACAATTCTCCCCCACTTGAATGGATTTCGTCCCCGAAATCTGTGCCTGTAAACAACTAGGGGTAATGCCTTCGCATTTCTTCCTCGGATTCCCAAGTCCATTCAAACCCCTTACAATGCTGCCACAGCACCTTAACTACCACTATCATCTTATTTAGTAAAGTCTTTATTTTCCTTTCTTTGATAGCAACCGGTCGCTCCACATAGTTCAAGCGTTCGACAATTTGGATACCCTCCAATGGCACAGTTGATGTTTCATCGGTTATACACTTCCTGAGTCGGGAAACGTGGAACGTGTCGTGAATCTGGCTAAGCTGCTCGGGCAGCTTCAATCGGTAGGCTACCTTACCTACTTGTGCGATGATTCGATATGGTCCAATGTAGCTAGAGCCAGGCTTTCCTCGATTCCTGAAACGAATAACCCCTTTCCAAGGCGACACCTTAAGAAGAACAAAACTTCCAACCTGGAACTCAAGATCGGACCATCGTCTCGCAATTTCTCTCCCAATTGCACGCTACAGAATGCGTCGCATGGCACAGCCTCAACTAAGAAATCTAGAAGTTATTACAAGCCTGACTGAGCCATAGATTCTATCTACTACACTAACAACGATCCGGTATACCCGGGGTCCCACTTTCCAGTACATCGGTACCTTAACGACAAAACTCTGATCGATAAACTCAGGTCCTATCACTGCATAATATCATGATTCTTCTTCCGGCTCAAATCGGTCTACAATCTCTTCCTGAACACATAGAAGTCATGACACCCTCTCCCGTACGACTTCTTGCACAAGAGACCATTTCTCGTGTGCTAACCATTATCATAAAGGACTCTACCAACGTTACATAGGAAACTACAACTCCCATCAAACTAAGAACGTAGTCCCGAAGGAACTCCTACATTGGTTTCTCCATACAACCATCCTTCTAAGGATGATGCACAATACTGAAACAAAGTTGGATGTCGCAACTTTACGAACCTTCTCCTAAACTCCTAAGCGAGCTGCACCTCCTTACCTGATATCACCATCCAGAGCACCATATCGGGGTGCCTTCTCCCGAGCCTTAACATCATCCACCCTTCGTAGCCCAGCATACTATAACAGACTCAAAACGAGCACTCCTGCTCCATCGGTACCTTAACGACAAAACTCTGATCGATAAACTCAGGTCCTATCACTGCATAATATCATGATTCTTCTTCCGGCTCAAATCGGTCTACAATCTCTTCCTGAACACATAGAAGTCATGACACCCTCTCCCGTACGACTTCTTGCACAAGAGACCATTTCTCGTGTGCTAACCATTATCATAAAGGACTCTACCAACGTTACATAGGAAACTACAACTCCCATCAAACTAAGAACGTAGTCCCGAAGGAACTCCTACATTGGTTTCTCCATACAACCATCCTTCTAAGGATGATGCACAATACTGAAACAAAGTTGGATGTCGCAACTTTACGAACCTTCTCCTAAACTCCTAAGCGAGCTGCACCTCCTTACCTGATATCACCATCCAGAGCACCATATCGGGGTGCCTTCTCCCGAGCCTTAACATCATCCACCCTTCGTAGCCCAGCATACTATAACAGACTCAAAACGAGCACTCCTGCTCCATCGGTCTACGACATCCTTGATTTTATCAATACACTGAGGGGTTCCTTGGTACTTCCGCGTTGAACCCATACAGGCATACCTCCAAATTCTACCTCAGAAATCCTCGGAGACCAAATCAGCTACCTATCTTTTGATGATTGGCCTTGACCTTTCCACCGATCAAACCTCTCTCCTCTTAACCATTCCCTACTTCCTTACCGGTCAGATCACCAATAATCCTCTCCAATATCATACACATCCGTGTTGCCCCTCGGGCAACGAAAAACTTGACACAAACTTCTTCGTTTATCACCGCACAAAGCTCCGTCTATATCTAACATCCAAGGCGACCATAATGGGTTAGCCATCCTCCGCTAAACCTACCCCACAACCTTCATTTACCCGAACTGTCTCACCTAAAGGCGTTCCCTTCCACGGTTTCCCATCTAAATCCTTATCTTGAATCCAATCCGCCCAGTCTTCATGTCGCCCTGATCCGCCCTTGGTTTTCATTCTCACCAGCTAAACAGCCATCAGCAAAACCCAGGTAGTCTTCACCTCAACTACTCCTGCAAATGCGATCATCGAGGGGTCCATAATCATCTCCCATCCTACTGAATAATCCTAAGGGTACTAATCCTCGGCACCCAGATAACCATTATCTCATCCTGCATAGAAATCATCTGCCCCACAACCCAATCTGACCAATCAGCCTGCTAAAACCGTATCTCGTACTCGAGGGAACATGACACAGTATTGCTACAATAAAGCACCCGGCACTCCCAATCAGCACGAAGTATTCACCAGAACAAAGCACAGTACCACCTCAACATAGCACACTCCATCCGACAACACATTATCTCTCACCGAGGCACGAGGGTGCACAACCTCGAACAAGGCACAGTACCCCGGTACCTACGTGAGATACCAATCCTCCAGGACGTAAAATCATTAATCGATCACTACACCAATACGACCCAATGCTCATGGCCAATGCTTATCCTTGTTCCTAGCATCGCTTAGCATAACCCTCGTCCTGTCTTCATATTATCGTTGCGTAATATGTTGCTTCTGCGCTGATCCTTCCCGATCGATACCCAATCTCACCAAAATGTTTCCTTAAAACCTCGCTCCGACCCCTTCCTTACTTCCGCCAAGCCTTTCCTGCCTTGGAAGGCTTCTCAGCTCGCGATCCTTTCCTTCCTTGAAACTATTGACTAGCGCTCCTGAGATGAGCTGTCCCATATGACACATCCCTTACTTCGAAGACTTTTGTCCTACCCACATAACTCTCGTTGAAGCCTGAAGTAGATTCCCAGTCTCTGAATAATTCCTCTGCGTCAATCCTTCTGAGTATCAGTTCATGCAAGCAGAACCCTTGTGTTCCAAGTCACCATAGCTTGCGCAATCTTGCAGTCGACCCAACAGGTCGCGTTGTCTCCTCAGCCCGGCGTCTCACCTTCCATGCTCTGCCCTTTTTATACTAAAACTCGACTCTCTCGCTCCCACTGCTGTCAAGGTCCTGAGTTGAAACGAAATACAATCGTCTAGCGTTCCCCACGCCTTAATGGAAATAATCAAAACTCACATGTAGGTGACCACGCATCCCTAGCATGGCCAAGATCCTTGCCTCTTCGCAATGCATACGACCTCCAACCGCTTCCTTGAATTCGCAGAATTCCCTTTACTCAAAGCTATTCCAAACACCTTTACCTTAAGGTGAAAAGCTACTCGATGCACCAATAACCACTTGCTAGCCCCAGCACACAATGACACTCCCATCTTCCTCCTCCAAACTACAACTTTCCATTTTCAAGGCCTTAGCCCCTGCCGGCGAGCTCCCTGCCTTGTCAGATCACGGGTATCCATCCTCATTGGTCGGTTTTGTCACACTGGGAACCCTTCTTCCCTTTCCGCTTCAACCCTCTACTTGTGGCTATCTGCCCAAGGAGCCATCTTATGTAGGTCTTTATCCCATAAGTCACACACTACTCGCATTTTTCGTCATACCTTGTACATAGTATCCAATTACTCTAACTTCAGCTGGGTAGCAGGAGTCAAGGTCCATCAGCTTCAGCAGCTGGACGGGCACTTCCTGCTCTTCGAGTGACACAAGTCGACATAACGTCGACACTTAAATCAATCTGGATTCTCGTCTATTCTCCTAAAGGAGTACCTGGAAATCCTCTGGAACCTACCTGCAGATTCCCAAGCCACGATTTCTAATTAGCTGCCAATTCCTTCTCCTTCTATCATCATAACCCAAGTCCAACGCTTGATAATTCGTAATGCAAGTACTCCCATATTCCAGTAGCTGAGCTATTTGCGCATTAAGCTTCGCTCCTTCTCTTAGAACAACAACTCTCCCCCACTTGGAATCTGTGCCAATACCTAGTGCTGATCGCGATCGATCAACGCCTCGAACCTTTGCAACAAATCCAATCCTCATACCATGCCGTTAGTCCATTAAACAGGAATAAGGTCTATCGGGATTCACATCCAGAGACCTTCGAAACGTTGACATGCAAAACCCAGATGCATCGGCTAGCAACCCCGATGCATCGCCTAACCCATTGCTGCCAATCATAACCCTCGTTGATACCTCAACGGCGATCAATTTCTGCACCTATGATCCATCCCGATCCATCTCCATTGGTTACACCCGAAACTACTCCCAATCCACTCTTCATTACCGAACATCGCCACGATGAAGACGTGTACTTTCCTTTCGCAACTAATTCATAATGTGAATCATACCTGATTCTCTACCCTACCCGGTTCCTTAGAATTTTGGGTAACTCTTCCTGACTCAAGTATGAATCCTGTGCTTTCGGTAGTACGGGCCCGGTACTACCTTCCACACCTATTCGTACTTGTTCCAGAATTTGTCCCCCAATACTCTAATTCACCACCCACTCATCTATTCGACATTGGTATTCATACGGTCTTGCACCCAAGTGCCTAACACTCATCCTAGGCTACCTAGGATCTCACACCCCACCCGTGCCTAAAAGAACTTTTGCTAACACCATCGAGTCGCCTCACGGACACACAGTCGTACACAATAGAGAATAAGATAGACATTAAAATAAATGATCCTACCCCAAAGTCATAACCAAACAAGGAACAGCCAGTAAGGCTAGACCAAGAATTCTTAGGCTATCTTATCCTAATTGTATATAACCCAATAGCATTCACTAAGCAACCTAATAGTGTTAGCATAGATTCTAAAGCAGCACAAATAACAAACAACAGGCAGAAAGCATCCTAATCCAAGCATTTCTAGCATGCATTTCCTAACTAAATTCCACGCCTATTTTCTGGCATACATATATCATCACATAACACAGACTTGGCATGGGTAATTGGGAATCACAAAAACTTACTTAAGCTCGGTTGACGGTTCGCATCACATCTCATTCTTTTCGAAACTCATTATCCGTTAAAAATCATAAGTCAGGTGTGCATACCATGTTTCAAACCCCCAAGCAACAATCAAACAAGAACATGCAAGGGAATCTTCCACATGTTATTCAACCCAACTACTTAAAACTTTTATAGAGAAGACATTATTTCTTTAACGAAAAGCTCTCAGTCCTAAGTTTGAGTTTGGATTCCCAATATAGTTCATCCAAATCCCTCAAACCAAGGCTCTGATACCAATTTGTAACGCCCCAATTTTCAATCAAAAATTTTCTTTAAAAATGTAAGTAAAAACATAGATAATCTTATTAACATGCTTAATCGGTGTTCATCAAATCTATTATCAGAGTGTATACGTCCCATAATTATAGAAATCTTATTTAATAATATAACTGCAAATCATAAATGTGCGATGTGCCGCCGTCACGCCGAGCTCACCCCTTTATCAACTGAAGTACCTGAAAATGTTTTAAAATCAACGGGTAAGCATAAAGCTTAGTGAGTTCCACAAATTACCATACATGCCCACACATTAAACAACCCGTCCTCGAGAACGACCCGACCCTACCCGCCATACAACAGCTACGGGCGTCCATCATACAACAGCTATGGACACGGGAAGGTTCTACCCATCATACAACAGCTATGGGTTCCCGGTTATGGCCCAGCCCATCATACAACAGCTATGGGACAAGGCAATAGTCCAACTCGCCATACAACAGCTACGAGAGGACACGCATCAGTACTGAGCCCAACAACAAATAACCACAGATATAGAGCAAATCATATAACTGTAAAATAACACACAAGATGCCTAACATGCAACATCATATAGTAAGGTGAGGATACTCACCTGAATCACAACCGTCCGGATAATCGCTAATATCCCAAACTAGGCTCGTCCGATCACCTAAATCCCACATACACAACATATTAATCACTGACCGAACTCCTATAGACTGTCCTAAAGGTTAGACCCAACATTTGGTCGAAAATAAGCTTTTGGGTCAAACAGCCGCTCGCCGCGGCGCGACCTTCCTCTTACGCGTCGCGGACTATCATTACATTTACGGGGTTTTACTCGAACCCGCGTCGCCGACATAGCCTGTCCGCGTCGCGGACTCGCAATAGTCCGAAATCCTCTTTTTGCTCTTAACCAGAACAGTCATCGGTTAGGGTTCCACTCTACACCCTTCTTGGGATCAGAAACTACCCTAAGGTCACTTTCTTATGGACATGCAAGTCCATGCATGTCCATGGTCCAAAACCCTAAGTATTACAAGTCATCTAAGACTATTAACCGAGGAATAACACCATCTAACGGGTAAAATGAAATATCAGAAAGGTAGACCTTCTTACCTTGCTTCTGGAAAACAGAGGAATGCACCTGATCGGCTACAAGCCTTCCCCCACGTCGTATCCCATCCTTCCAATCTCTCAAAACCTTCAAAGCCTTGGAACCGAAGAGCCTCTGCTGGAACCAGTCGGCTCTACTCCCGAAAACTTCCAAAAACACGAACCCTAGGGCTGGGGCCCTTTATATAGGCGTTTAAATCTGAATTAGGGTTTTTCATGACTGCGGCGCACCGCACCGCAGATTCTTCCAGGCCGCGCCGTGCATACAACTCATATGCGAATCTAGAATCTTCCCAAGCCGCGCCGCGGATCTATCCGGGCTGTGACTCGGCAGAACGGGTCTTACATGAAGACGCCGATAATCTGATTTTCTTAATCTATGTCAATCCTTTCTATCCAATGGATCAAAGAGAATAATGAGGGGGTTACAAAACACCCACCCCAAGTGTTTGACAAAATGCCTTTGGATCGATTTGTGAAATAGGGGCAGATCTATTCGTGAAATAGGCCGGGGACACTCGGAACCACCATGTATTCTTTTTCCATCGTCGGCCTCCACCCCTAGCTGATGCTCGTATGCTTCTCCCAAGTGCTGAAAGGATTCATCATTCATCTTGACCTAGATTTTCTTGATTTCAATTTACATTATTTTTTGTAGGTTGTTTGAAAAACTAATCTTAATGATTATGTTATTTGGTCAACTTTGGGTGCAGATTCTGTGTAGCTGTGAATCTATCCTAATTGAAGTTAACTTCCTCCAACCCTAATGAAAAAGCTGCAAATGGTAATGATCAATTTAGATTTACATACGTTGATACATTACATCACTTACTTATAGTTGGATGGTTTTTTATAGGTTTTATTGTTTGGAGGTCTAAATGAAACTTTTGCAATCGATTAATTTCCTCTAAAAAGCTTAATTTTTGCACAATAATACAGGGAAAGGTTTGATGTAATTTATGAATCACTTAAACAAATTCTGTGACAACTAAAATTTTTGTATAAATGGAAAGTTACTTATAGTACATTTTATGTTATGAAGGATTGATAATCACGATTATCAAATGTACAATGGAAGGGCAAAATGGTCCAAGAAGGTAAAAATGTGGAAACTTATGTCTTAAGAACTTTTATTAAGTCATACTGAAGTGGTATTTCATTTGTAAAGTGTTCGTAAATGACATAAGGGCAGAACATGAAATTAAAGGACCAAAAGTGCAATATTCATCGTCAAATCCTTAAAAATTATTATCTCAAAATCTATAAGGAATTGGGAAAAAGTCATCAATTTGACTTTGATAATATTTGAGATAAAAATAATTTAGGAAAACGAATCAGGCTATTTGGAGTTACATCGAAGAAGTTATGAAGGTTTCAAAATGGCCCAAAAGTGATAAAAATGACCTAAGGGTCATTTTTGAGGGTTCATAGCAGAAAATCTATTAATATTTAGACTTAAGTCAGTAGGGGAAAGTTGTAAAGATTATTCCCATCTTTTTATAGATATAAAGTTTGTGAAATTTTGGTATCGTATAGAAAAGTTATGGCCACATGAAAATCGAGAAACAAATAAGGAACAAGAGTTGAACTTTTTCTTGAAGGCTTGAAGGAGGGGCGTTTAGGTCATTTTCCATCCTGAAAATCAGCAACCCATCTTTTTCCTGTGGGCGGTATTATACGTAAATCAGAAGGAATCGGGGAGTGGGATTCAAGCAGAAAAAAAATACGCATACACTGAAGGCACGATTCAAGCAAAATCGGTGAAGGAGAAATCGATCTAGGGCTCGATTTTATCTTGTGGGTCTCGATTCCTAACCGAAACTGAAGCAGGAGCGACAGCAGCAAGCCTACAGCAGCAGGAGTCAAAAGAGACGGCACCAATGGTGATGTTGTCGGCGACGGTCGGCACTGCAGTGGCGAAGACAGCTTCCAGGGACGGCGGACGGTGGTTGATGGTCGGAAATGGGTCAATTGGTCCGATTTCATGCTAGTACAACTTAAAATCTCGGATTTTGGTGACCATGGACAGAAATGTTGAGGTAATCACTTGCTTTTCAAACCCTAATTGTTAAAATCAGAAATGCTTGAATGCATGTGGATAATTATTAAAGAATTTCTGAAATTTTGCATTATCTAGGGTGAAAGTGTTATATAAGTTTGGGCACATGATGAAGATTGTACAAATATATGAATATTGCTTGAATATAATGAGTGTATGTTAGCTTTTGCATAAAGTTTTGCAGGAAAATTGGAGTATTAGGTCCATGAACATCAAATTATCAAGTGTAGTTCTTATTAGATTAAGAACTTATCGTTTTGGAGCTAATGGTAAATGGAAACTTTGTATTGATATAGTTACGTATATTTTGAGCAGAAAATTGAAGACATGGTTGAGAAATGGAGTAGCAAAACATCCTTGGAATCAATTAACTCCATCTTGGAATCGGGTTGGAAGGTAAGGTTCAAATCGGAAGTTATCATTATGCAACAATGCTTGCAAAAAATAAGATTCTTTTATGTTTCTAGAAAGAGAATTACACTTGAATTGAAGTTAATTATCATTGTTATGCATTGTTAGCACATATGGCAAGTAATCTTGGAAAATATGGATTTTTATATAAAGGATTATGTCAAATGTACCGTTGGAATGGTATGTTGTGATTGTACAAGTTGTTAGGATTTGCAAGTGTGATCTATGAGTTTGTCACATATGTTAGTGTTGGAATGGAATTGTGAATTCCACCCTTTTTTGGGACAATTTTGGTATTTTACAGAAATGACATAAATAGATCATAGAATTGAATTGAATGACTTTTATGAATTATTAGTAATATATTGGAGTCAAGTAAATGAGAAATAGCATGTTTTTGCAAGAACTTCTATTTATGGAAACTTTAATGGTCGAGATTTGCTAAAATGATATAAAAGAGAAAGATGACGGATGTTTTATCATCTAATAGTCAATGTGAACTAATAAAGAAGTAAAAAAGAAAAATGTTGTTAAATAACTTGGTAAAAATGTTAGAATGTCACATTTGACCAAAAGTGGGACAAAAAGAGGAATTTGGCGAATGTGGGTATTAAGCTTGTGTAAAGCACATTTAATCAATAGATTAATGTTGGTGAAGTGTTAATAATGCAATTGAAAGATATGAATGGAAAATAATATGTTTCTCAATAGTTTCCATTTATAGAAACTTTATTGATTTAGAATTGTCAAATTGGCATAAAGGAATAAAATGAGAGATGTTTTGTCATCTAAGCAATTAGTAGTGTTTTATAAGTATGTTAGACTTATAAAGTTATTTAAATGACAAGTTAAACTCAAGAAAATACATAATTAGTCCAAGTGGGACGAAAAGGGGTAAAAGTGTCCAATATGAGTATTATGTCGTATGAATCGTACTTAAAGGTTGAAATGAGATTAGATGATAATTAGAAAGAGTTCATGTATGATTTGGTAACATTATGTGTTTAGTTGAATAGTATGTACTAACCTCTTATTAAATTAATAGAGGTTAAAAAGGTGTTGGAAGCAAGTAGAGTCAAGAGCTAGCGGATCTTTGTAGCTAGACATACCTAGCTACCGAGGTGAGTACATAGGATTTTTACTGGGTACATAGCAACAAGTTTTAATTACTAAATGTTTTATGTTAAATGTTATGTTCATTATTTTATGAGTAATGGTTTTCCCAAATGGTTTTAAAGCTTGGATTATCAAGTATTGACAAATTTTTTATGTGGCTTTTAAATATCAATCTATATGTAAGTTTTACCATCCCTGACATGCGTATGAAAGTTTACCGTTATGTTTTGAAAGTATGATTTGACATTAAGCTGAATATGTTTTGAAAAGTAAGTTTTGGCATCAAGTCTAATAAGCTAAGAAAGTGTTTCGGCTTTTAGCCCAAGATGATTATGAAAGAACATTTTGGCGTTTAGCCTAAGACAAGTATGAATGAATGTTTTGACAGGTAGCAGTATTATGTTTACGAATGACTATAGTTAATGCAAGCAAAGTAATGTAAAGCAGTATGAACAAAGAACATAGTTCTTTGTGCCCGGGCCATGATGTTCCCGTAACAGAACCTAGAGGAATCTACTGGGGTGGTACCAACCCCGTCGCGAAGTAGATGTCCTAAAGCTTATGATGCTAGGATGGACTGATTTTGTTCTTTCCATCCTAGTCTAGACTTGAGGTATCACTTAAGGTGATTAATGCCCTAAGTATACAAATCCAGTTATGATTGAATACCAGTCAAGTATAAGTAATGAAAGTTTTATGTTGGTAAGATTTTTATTAAATTTATTATGGAAAGGCTTTACAAGCAAGATGACAATGTATTTCATTTATAAAGGTTTTGACAACAAGTATTATGACATGATTCGTTTATGAAATATTTTATTGAAAGTGTCATTACATGAATGGATTACAAAGGATTTGAAAATGATAAATGTTATATTTACAAATGCTTTGAGTCTAAAACCTATGTATCTCACGAAACATATTTGTCTTACGTATTTTTGTTTTAAATGTTATGTACTCAGGAACATGATGACTGACATCAGAGGATAGAAAGAAAGGATTTAGAAGCTCTCATGGGGACCTAGATAAAAAAGAGGATCGGAAGATAGAGGACTTATAAAGCGGTATAATTATGATGTATAATTGAGAGATGTTATGTTTATGGTTAGAATAACCCTTGTAGGTGTATTGTAAATTCTTGCTATGTTCCGTAATGCTTTGGGCTATTTTGATTTTGAGTCGAGTCAGTATGGATTTTATCCATTTAGCCCAAAGGTCATGCCGAATTTTCGGTAGAATGGTTTTGTAATTACGGGACATTAGCTTGATATGTTCTATTGCTTACTATGGTTGTATTGATATGAGTTTTGTAACCCCCAAAGTTCTTTAAAATACTTTTAAATTTAATTGTTTTGTTGGGACCGGGATTTTAAGGCATGACATGAGGTCATGAGAAACATTTTATTTTATAAAGAAACACGGTTTTTGAAATATGAGATTTTTTAGCGTTGTTGCGCTTTTAGCGTTATTGCACTTATGGCGTTATTGCGCTTTAAAAAAAAGAGAGAAATTTTGGGCGTTACAAATTCAGAACGACTACCCAAGGAGGAGACCAGATACCCATAAAAAATACAATGAGTGTGTATGTATGCGACTCTATATGTATGTAACTATGTGTGGATGTGTGTAGGTTTACTAAACATTTTTTTCTTGGCTATCTTGCTCTTAAATGTTGTTGGAAGTGAAATGATAGTGGACTTGGTTTTTGCAGGTAAGGCAAGTTGAAACAGTGAGGTTTTGTGCCATAAATTCTGAAATGCAACTTGGAAGCTAGTCCTAAAACCTTAATTTTACTGTGTTTTCAATTCTCATTTGTAGTCAAAGTCTCGAAAAATGCAACCTTTTCATTTATCAGGTTAGTTGCCTTTTTAAATATGGGTTATTCTTGTAATGGTACTCATTCGGGGTTCTCTTAGATCCTTTCAGATCTTGATTTGTTGGCGTATGACGAACCTACGTCGTGGTGGTGGCATAGCTACAAGTGATATGATGATTTTGATGGCATACGTTTCTCAAATCTTCAGTTTTTTTTTAACTTTTTACACCGGATATAAGGGACTATATTTAATGTCTATTAGTAATTGTTTGGTTGATTTTGCAGGAAAAATGAAAAGCAGAAATGTTTAATCGCATAGGCGAAGGGAAAGAGAAAGACATCTTCAAACCTTAACAAAAAGGAAATGCACCTTCAAAAAGGACCGGTCTTTAGACCTGGATAGGTGCCTTCCTCGTAAAGTATTCACAGTTTTCGTAATTGCCTTTGATTGGTGAATATCATATAAAATGAACTTCCATTACCATCAAGCTTGATGGTGTTCAAAGAGGATTGGGTGTTATGGGATGAGGCTATTTAGGTTATTATAAATAATAGAGAAATCATTTAGAAAACGAAAATAAGTCTTATAAGGGTAAAATGGTCAATTGATGTGTGTTTAGGACCAAACCCAAAACAAATGCAAACTATAGTGACCTTCCGAGTGTAAAAAAGAAAAAAAAAGGATAAAACACGTAATTTATACCAAACCGTAGGGACGAAATGTGTAACGTACCTTATTTTATTTGAAAGTATAACGTACCTTATTTTATTATCCGTGTATGGTATATAAGTTTAATGCTATATTAAGGAAAATAGAAAAATACAATGCTAAGTTATGATGTCCTAACAGGGGACATGGGATATACAATTGCCAATGTATGATTTTCAGAGTACAATATTGTATTATATAAAATGGAAGTTGGATGCCAATAAACAAATAAATGAAATGATTATATTCCTCTTTTGTAATTTCTTATGGATTTTAATTGCCTACCCCCATTAAGAAATTTGATGAGATCCGATATGAATTTGATAAGGTACTTTCCTATCTTCTTGATAACGCCTAGTAATATCAAGTATTATAGTCGTTATTGAGCTACGTTTTGAATGAAATATGCTTCTGAAAATACGATATTGTCTATAGTCGTTATTGAATCAAGTATTACTCACGTTTTGTGCTAAGGATACTTGTTGCAAATTACAGGAAATACAGGGTAAAAAGTGCAAGTTTTGGCAAAGTTTGGAAAGAAGGCTACTTCAGGTCGAAGTAACACTCGCGCCGCGTACCCAGAGGAGCTACGTGACGCGGTGAGTTGTGACACCGGGTGAGGATTTGAAATTCAAAGTGCAAAGAAACGGACATTCGAGATAAGCCGCATCGCGTATAAGGCTATACCGCGACGCGTACTGGCAAAAATTTGCAACAATAAATAGAGGGTCCCGGTTCGTGATTCGGGAGCGAAGATCCGACCTTTGAGTGGAACTCAGGCATATTTGACTCAGAATTCGTAGCTTAATGATTCCTAGTTGGTAGTTTCATAGTTTTCGTTATTATTTCGTTTCATTTTCTGTTTTTGTTATTTCGTGCGATGACACGTCGCAGTCGTCGATGCGGTCAAAAAATACTTGATTTATACCTTACATCACTAGCTAGTGGCAAGTAAGGGTCGAACCGTGATGTCAGTGGACAATATTCTGTGTCAAGAACTCGACCAGTCTATAGGTTTATAGACGGTTTTTATCCATACACGCGAAAGAACCAAAATAACACAATTATAACTATCGATCTAACACTTGCAATCAACTCACAATCAATCAAACTTTATTAATCTGATCCCGAGATATAACTCAGAAATAAGAACCCAATCCAACTTCAAACTATCAACAAACAACAACGATTATTGAATCGAAACCGTAAACAAACATAAAATATAATAAAACCAAACTTTCGTTAAAACTAAACCCAAGATCAGAGTCGAATGCTTCTGAATCACGGGCTGAAATCCAGATCTCCGTGGTCAAATGAATTCTACAAATCAGAATCGTTAAACACATGAAAGAACACAAACCAAAAATAATGAAATAATAATCAAACTATCAAACTACCAAGTGTAAACCACTATGCTACGAAAATCTGAGTCAAAGATTTCTGAGTTCCCCTCAAAGGTCGAATCTTCGCTCTCGAGTCACGAACCAGGACCCTCTATTTATAGTTGCTGAAAATACCTTCCCGCGCCGTGTAAAGGGCTTATCCGCGGCGCGGCTTATCCAAAAGTCTCGTTTCTTCGCACTTTGAAAATTCAAATTCCATCCGGTGACACAGCTCACCGCGTCGCGTGGCTCCTCTATGTGACATCCGCCTAAAATGGATTCGGGTCAACCCAACCCAATTGGAAATTTAATAAACCCTACTCGAGATTTCTCGATGCTAATAGGATCAAAACCTTTACACTACGATATAAATTGACGTTAATAGCAATATAGCATAGTATAACGTTATAACTATAATCAAATTAAATTATGATACCATATTAAAATTAAATCAAAGTATGATGCTCTAATTAAATTAAAAGAATCAAACTTGAATGCTATAATTAAACTTCAAATCAAAGTAGATTGTTATAATCAAATAATAACCTATTTTTTTATAAAACTCTATTTTTATAAACACTACATTAAATTTTATAAAACTCTTAAGATGCTTGTGTTAGTGGGGAATTATGAAGACCACCAAAAGTAAAAGTTTATTCCCATTGTCTTCCACTCACACCTCCCATCATCTTTCCTTTCATTTTTCTCCCAACACATTATTCTCATCACCACTCAAACCATATCTATTCTTTCTCTCACTCTCAATCTCGAAATTCCTCCTAGAAATCTTCATATTTCAGCCAAGAACACTCCAATATACTCAAATCTTCATCCCTCTTGAAGCATTCATCAAGGTATGTTGTTAAAAGTCTCAAATTCATGAATGAAACAAATTAAATCCACCAAACTATCTAAAACTCATTTTATGCATAAACCTGATTTTTCTCAGGATCCCAACAATAAAATAAGAAGTTTTGGAAATTTTCAGAAAATAACTTATTTTTATTGAATTACTATAATTATTGCAATAAAATAGGGCAATAATTCACATAAAATAATTTTTGCAGTCAATAAATTTTGGGAAACTTTTGGGACAACCCCTATATTGAGTAAAGTGGATTTATAAAGTTTCATGCATTTATATTACTGTTTGATGCTTATTTTGTATTTTATTTTGTTGTAGATAAATAAATTTCAAAATATAGTTATGTATGTTAAAAACTAGATTTTAAATTTTTTGCACCTTATTAACATTGTAAAGACTCCATGACAAAATTTACAGATTTTTGTAAGAATGTTTGCTTATTTTTCCTGATTTAATAATTATTTAATTGTTTAAATTGATAATAAATATCTACACATGTCCAAAAATTATAAAACCTTATTCGAATATCATATATAACATTTTAATCATAAATAAAAAGTCTAATGAATTTCGCTTAATAGTTTCCTATTATTTATGATTTTATTGATTAGTTAATAATGAAAAACATAAGAAATACTTCCCATAATCCAAAATATCCAAAATATTTACAGTAGGCTCAATATAATGTTAGAAAATTATGGTTAAATTTCCAGAATTTTTAGGGATCATTTATTATTTGTCCCGAATTTTGATGTTGTTTAATCAATAAAATAACAAATAAATACTAAACCATTTCCGAAAAATATGACAATTTTACAGTAATTACTATTATGTGAAATAATAATTTCCTGATAATTTCCGAATTTTTCAATACTGTTTACTCATTAAAACTATTTTCCTAAGTACTTAAGCATGTAAAAATGCATTTCTAATGATTATTTCATATAAATAATATATAAAATCTGTAAATACTTATAATTTGACCAGTTATTATTTTAATAAGAAATTATTAAAATCTTGCCTAAAGTGACAATATAAATTAATTAAGAAAAGTAATTAATTCAATTTAAAATTCATTTAACATATAAATACATTAATATTCAAAACAAAATTTGGATTATTGTTAAAATTCATCTAATATAAGAATATGTGTCTAATTATTTTTATTAATACTATATTCCCGTTTATCGATTCCTAAGCCAAAACTATTAATTATATTTGGTTCTACGACATTTTGACTCGAGCCTTCTATCGTACAAACACGCGCATTCCTTATTGGACTAATGTGAGTAATCTACCCCATATTTTATAATTTTCAATACTTTTGGGGTGTATCATGTGGTTCTAATATGTTCCAACTTCATTTTATTATTTTTTCACAATTGAGACATTGTTGGGATATTTATATGTGAATCATTATTTGTATAATATATTGTTTGTTTACGCTACATGTACTTGTAGTGCATTACCATTTTTAGTCTAATCTCCATGACTATGCCCGTATTCTTGAGGTACGTTATGGACAATAATAGCGTTATTGGGTTGACCACCCCGCCTTGGGACGCTAAGGTGATTGATTGCGCGTGGTTGAGTGGGTATGATGATTAGATTCTCCATCCTATATATATACATATATATGTATATATAGGGTGAGGACTTATTGTTGTTGTTATCATTTGTTAATCAATTTTTGATTTATAAACTGTTATCTCAATAACACTTGCTTGCCAACTTCAAAAGAAAACAAATTTCAAATTATTCAAACTCACAATTTTCTTTAATAAAACTAGATTACTCACCAACTCTCGTAGTTGACCTGTTTTTACCCATGATGCAGATTTGAAGAATGAAGTTGATGAAAAGTAGGGTGTACCTTAGAAACCCACAAGACTATTTAAATTTGATGTAATAAATGTTGTTGTATTTGGATTTGTATTTGTATGTTGTGGATTTTGTTTGCATACTTAGTACTTAATTGAATCTAATCATATTATAACATAGTTGTCATGAGACTTTGAACAATATATCACGCCTTGATCGATTCCGCCAAGGATCGGGGTGTGACAGATTGGTATCAGAGCCATTGACTATAGGGAATTAGGTTAATTGCCTTGACCTAGTCTATAGCCTCTAGGGTCCTCTCGTATGCTAGTTTATAAAATGCACACACAACTGCATGCAACTCGCACTTAAAAAATCCTAGGAATACCTTTGTGTGCTAATTGCTCCCTTATGTGCTTACGTATTATTCCCGACACTTATATGTGTGCATACGCTTGTGAATTTTCTCCTCTTTCTCTTAAAATCACACACCTACTCAAATGGTTTCAAAATAAAAATTTATATACATATATATTCATTAGAGCTCATATGAAATTAAAAGTCATCCACTCTAGTTGGGTAGGATCAAAGTAATGGATGCGTAGTAACTGGAAGGGGGAGGTGCCGGTAGCCTGAAAGTCCTGACTAGGTAAGCATTCGTATACATCCCAATCAACCGAGGGACCAGTTTGCTTACCTGGGGACCAAAGGCGAGAGTTCCCAAACCTATATGCCAAAGGGCGTTATTCACATTACTTTTGAGCCATCAAAATACCCGACCTTATCAAACGTATCCGAAAGGATACACTCAAAAATGGTCAACTCATTGGAATATTAAGTTCCCTAATGGGCCTAGAAGTGGGAAAAACATGTGAAAACTTAGTATTGTGGGGGCCCACGTGTAACATCCGTGTTTTGGGGCTAGGAGTTTTGGGCTTAAACCGACAAATAAAATTTATTTTGTAAATAAGGAAAACAAATGAATAACTAAATTTAATATTTTGTTATATTTTATGTTGTGAATAAATGAGTCAGATTTAGTTTTAAAATCAAATTGTAACCAAATATGAGAAATTTTGTCATAAGGACTAAAAGTGTCAAATTGGCCAAACTTACCCTAAGTAAATTTTACTAGTCATGGATTTATAAAATTAGAAGATATATTAAAGAAATTGAGATGGAGTTTAAATTAGGTCTAATAATTCTTTAAATGTCATTAAGGACCTAAATTGTGAAGAATTTTTGTGTAAGGGACCAATTAGGCCAAATTGGGAAACTAAGGGTTAGTGTTGACCTAGAGAATGACTCAAGTGAATTAAATAATCATAATTGGGGCACAAGTGTGAAACTAGAGACTTCTAATGCAAAAGAGTTAACTATGGGTGTTGGGTGAAGAAAGACCAAACTATAAGGACTAATCTTGCCAATTATGGAAGATGCCAAGCTTTTGATGGGGGTTTCACCCATTTCAGCTCATATTCACGTATTTGAGAGGAAAAGAGGGAGAAGAAGGCGATTTTAATGGATTCCAAGGAGATGTGTGTTGGGCCTTGAAGGATTATGCATACACTTGATGATTCCAAGTAATCTAAGGTATAAACTCACCCTTCTAGATCTAGATTTCGAGTTAGAATTTGGGGATTTGACCCAATACGAATTTTATGATGGGATGAGGTTCTCCTATGATTCCCCAATGTTTATTATGATGTTTCTAAGTTGATTGGAGTCTACATTCAATCCATGGATGCTTTAGATTCAATTAGTTGATTGATTTGGGTGTTATAAACCCTAGAATTTGGGGATTTGATTAATAGAGGAGGAATATTGAAATTGATGGATGATTATGGTAGTTTTGGATGAGGGGATTCATTTCTAATGATTCCCTAAGGATTCCAACCTTTGATTTGTAGTCTTAAACCATGAATCACTAGAAAATGAGAATTGGGTGTTGAAATGGGTTTTGTTCATGTAGATGATGATTGGATCTCTTGTTTAATGGATGGATGAATGAGTTAATGTATCAATTTGGATGTATAAGTGGAGTGAGGATCATTTCCTAATGATTCCATGGAATGGAAGAAGGAATCTCCACTTGTAATCATCAATTGTAAGAATGGAATTGGGTATTCCATGGTTTAAGCTTATAGAGTGAAGTTATGATCATGGAATGTAATTGATTCATTTGAAATGGTTTTGAATAGTTTAATTGAGTCTAATGATGTGTATTTTGGGAAGGAATAATGTCCTTTTGACGTCCATGAGTTTTGGGAAGAATCGGAACTTGAATCGGGTCAAAAATGAGTGAAAAGGACCACAAATCGGAGCTACAGCAGGCTGTACACGACCCGTGTAGAATCCACACGACCCGTGTGGATAGTTTTAGACTTACTGGTCAATTCTACACGCCCCATGTCAATTCTACATGACCCCGTGCAGCTGGGTCTGGCCAGAATTTGTAGTTTTTGCGTTTTGAGCCTTATAGGTTGGGCCTTGGGTCCTTGTTTTAATGCCAATCTTTGGGGATGTTTTAAATAAGATTTTCCTTATACTAGAGAGTCAAGGACCTCATTTTAGATGATGGATGATTGTTCCTTCTTAGTTCTAAAGAAGTAATTATAGTGTGACTTTTAGATGAATCGAGTATGATATCTTCCGTTCTTGTATTGTAGGAAGGGGATATGTTGTAGTGACTTGGAGGTGAGACTAAGGACTTGAGCTAGCACTCAACTAAGATGATTTGATGTATGGGATGATGTCTAGGAGCGCCTCCAAATGCATCAAACCTTGTGTGGAGTTAGTGTTGACTTTTCAGTTGACCTTCAGGTGAGTTTACCGGGAGTACACATCCTTCTTCTAACTCTTGTGTGTGTTTTATTACATTTCCATGCATACCCTTATGTGCTAATTGTTGCATAAATTCTATGTGTGCATGGCATTAAAAGAGTTATTTCAAAGATGTTTTACAACGAAAATATTGATGTAGTTTTGAAAGATGTTTTGATCATTCCTCCATGCATTGCATATAGGAGGGGTGGACCGTGTGAACCTTGTAACAAAGATGAGACGATTGTCCCGGATTTAGGGAAATCACGGGTTAATACCCAAACGAGTTGTTGTCCCGGATTTAGGTAAACCGTTCCCGACAATAGGGAACCACATGAGGGACTTGCTAACCCTCATGGGGCTAGTGTGATGGCCACTAGTTCTAGTTTAACCTATACAGGGATCGAGTGACATGCTTCGTGCGTTTCATTTGTGAACTTAGGTAGGTGCCATTGTGGTGAGTTGGACTTTTATGAGATGGACATGGGTTTGGGATAGTTGCATCATGCATTACATTTGCATATCATAACTATCTATTTTGAGTAACTCTTTATGATGTTTTAAATAACTTTTGAAGTTTGTGTCAAAACTATTTTGGGGGTTTGTCCCGAGTGTGGTAGTTCACTGCCCACTCGAAATGGGTCAAACCTCGGGTAAGCTCACTAGGCATTTCAATTGCCTAACTTATTTTGATGTGTACTCGGGTTGAGGAGTTTAGATGACCTTAAAAGAGCTGGATGTTTAGAAGACCACGGTTTGTGTGGTATCAGTTGAGCTATGTAATGGTATTTTAATTGTTACAACCTCGCCATTTTATAAACTAAAATGTTTTATCTAAAATGGGACCAAACGATGTTTTCCGCAACTTAAACTTAAATTATTTCTCATTAAACCCCATGTGTTTTAAAATGGTTTTGAAGGAAAATGACTTATTTGAAGATGTTGAAACTAAAGTTTTCACTAAATGATGATTTTATGAAATAACGATGATAAACCATGGGTTAAAATGATGTTTTATGAAAAGCCTTATGCGAGGGTGTTTCACCATGCAATTGCTACATGCTTCACATTTAGTACCCATGGAAAGCCCAAAAGGTGCCCAACACTCCTAACCATGGCCCAACAAGTGTTTTACAATCATTTTACCCAACAATGTCTACAAACTTAATTTACAAATAACTCACAAGTCCATATGCGTGTTTCTCATAGATGGCATTACGACCCCCTCTGTAACCATTGTAACTATCACCATATGTCCACATGCCCGTGTCGCCTTTGTATGACTTGTGGTCGCTATGGCCACTTGACGGACACATGCCGTGCACCAAAAACTCAACGACCATTCGCTCTACCCTCAAATCAGCAAACAGAAACCCGGTATCCAACTGGAACATGCTTCAACTGTGGTGACCCCACCCATTTCAGAAACACGTGTCCTATGCTTGTCAATATCATTAACACTCAAGCCCAGGCAAATCCAACAATGCAGGTTCCAGCTCCCAAAGGCCGAGCATTTGTCATTACCGCAACCCAAGCACAGACCGATAACAAGGTCGTAAATTGTAGGTTTCTCATAAATGACTGCTACACGTCAGTACTTTTTGATTCAGGTGCCGATAAAAGTTTTGTGTCTTTGGAATTTGAACCCATACTTCACACACCTCGCACGATTCTTGATGAACACTTACGTAGAAGTCGCCAATGGAAAATACATTTCACTCAATGCAGTCATCCAATATTGCACTTTCGATTTTTGCGGTCATAAAATTTCCGTCAATTTAGTTCCTATGGAACTTGGTAGCTTCGACATCATCGTGGGAATAGATTGGCTATCCCAAAACCATGCTGAAATAGTATGTTACGAGAAGTTTATTCGTATTCCTCTTGCCGACGGTCAAAGTCTTCGTATTTATGGCGAGACTCGTTCAAAAAAGCTTAGTCTTATGTCATGTACTCAAGCTCGATCATATCTACGTAAAGAATACATGGCTTTCTTAGCCCATGTGGTGGAAACAAAGGTCAAAGAAAAGAAGATCGAAGATATTCCGATTGTACGAGACTTTCCCGACATCTTTCCCGATGACGTATCTGGACTCCCTCCAGTACGTGAGCTAGAGTTCCGCATCGATCTCGTTCCTGAGGCTGCTCCCATAGCCAAGTCTCCATATCGGTTGTCTCCAACCGAGATGCAAGAATTGGCAAGTCAGCTCCAAGAATTAACCGATAAGGGATTTATCCGCCCTAGTACTTCACCCTGGGGAGCCCCGGTTCTCTTCATTAAAAAGAAAGATGGTTCGTTTCGTATGTGTATCGATTATCGGGAGATAAATAAATTGACCATCAATAACTGATATCCGTTACCTCGGATCGATGACCTTTTTGATCAGATTCAAGGAGCTTCATGCTTCTCAAAAATCGACCTCCGCCCGGGTTATCACCAACTTCGAGTACGGGAAGAAGACATCCCCAAAACCGCTTTCCGAACCCACTATGGTCATTACGAGTTCACCGTTATGCCTTTTGGCCTAACGAATGCCCCTGCCGCATTCATGGACTTGATGTCCGTTTTGTTATCGTCTTTATTGATGACATCCTCATTTACTCCAAGACAAAGGCAGACCATGAAAGACACCTTCGTCTAACTCTCCAAACATTGCAAGGAAATCAACTCTATGCCAAATTTTCGAAATGCGAGTTTTGGTTAAATGAGGTACAATTCCTCGGTCATATTGTAAGTGACAAGGGTATTTTAGTCGATCCCACAAAAGTTGAAGCAGTTAAGAATTGGAAAGCCCCACGTACCCCCAAGGAAATTCGGTCATTCCTCGGTTTAGCTGGCTATTACCGGCGTTTCATTTCAAATTTCTCAAAGATCGCTTTACCGCTTACTTTTCTCACTTGCAAGGGTACGCCATTTGATTGGGGACCCAAGCAAGAAGACGCTTTCCAAACCCTTAAACAAAGATTGTGTGACGCTCCGATTCTTACACTCCCTAAAGGATCCGAAGATTTCGTGGTATACTGCGATGCCTCCAATCTCGGTCTAGGTTGTGTTTTGATGCAAAGGGGAAAGGTTATAGCTTACGCATCGCGACAACTCAAAATCCATGAAAGGAACTATACGACTCATGATTTGGAGCTCGGTGCAGTGGTTTTCGCTCTTAAAATTTGGAGGCATTACCTTTACGGCACTAAATGCGTAATTTTCACCGACCACAAGAGCTTGCAACATATTCTTAATCAAAAGGAACTCAATATGAGACAAACACGATGGGTCGAACTCCTAAATGATTACGAGTGTGAAATACGCTATCATCCGGGCAAGGCAAACGTGGTAGCCGACGCGTTAAGTCGAAAAGAACATGCCAAAGCATTTCATCTAATATGTTCTCCTATCTTGTCCAATCTCAGTGACCGAATTCGAGGAGCCCAACACTCGGCAATTACCGAAAATGACATGCCCACGGGAATTGATGGGGAGTTGGAAAGTAAATCTGGTGGTATTTTCTATTATCAAGATCGCATATGGATCCCAGATCGCGACAATCTTCGTAGCTTTCTGATGGAAGAAATCCATAAAACTCGATATTCCACTCATCCTGGTGCTGACAAGATGTATCATGGCCTGAGAACCAATTATTGGTGGTCGGGAACGAAAAAGGATATCGCTTTATTCGTGGCCAAATGTCTTACATGTTCCAGGGTCAAAGCAGAACATCAACGACCCTCTGGACTATTGGTCCAACCGGTAATCCCCGAGTGGAAATGGGAAGCGATCGCCATGGATTTCATAACCAAACTTCCCCGTACCACCAAGGGACACGACAGCATTTGGGTAATCATTGACCGTTTGACCAAATCCGCTCATTTCCTTCCCATCCGTGAACATTTCAAGGTCGAACAACTTGCTCGGATTTACATCGACAAGATAGTTAGTCGGCATGGCATCCCTCTCAGTATCATTTCAGATCGTGATGGGAGATTTCTCTCTCGGTTTTGGCAATCACTTCAAGCAGCCATAGGAACCCGCCTCGATATCAGTACCGCCTATCATCCTCAAACCGATGGTCAATCTGAGAGGACAATTCAAACACTCGAAGATATGTTGAGGGTGTGTGTCTTAGATTTCGGAGGAAACTGGGACTCTCATTTACCGTTGGTGGAATTATAATAACAGTTATCATTCTAGCATCAAGATGCCACCATTTGAGGCATTGTATGGCCGAAAATGCCGATCTCCTATTTGCTGGCATGAAATTGGCGAGTCCCACGTGATTCGCGCAAGAGTGGATTCTCCAATCGTTGGTCCTGAGCTTATCCAGGAAATAACCAACAAAATCACTCAGATTCGCAATAACCTTCTCGCAGCTCGTAGCCGACAAAAGAGTTACGCCGACAAGCGATGCAAGCCGCTTGAATTTACCGTGGGTGACATGGTCATGTTAAAAGTGTCCCCATGGAAAGGTGTGGTTCGATTTGGACGCAAGGGTAAATTGGCACCACGCTATGTAGGCCCGTTCAAAATCTTGAAAAGGATCGGACCAGTAGCCTACGAGTTGGATCTACCAATAGAGCTTAATAAAGTTCACCCAGTATTTCATATAGCCAACCTCAAGAAGTGTTTAGCAGACGAGAACCTTCATGTTCCTCTCGAGGATATCCAAATCGACGAGACAATGCAATTTATCGAGAAACCCTTGGAAATTGCCGACCGAAAGGAAAAGCAACTCAAAAGAAGTCGCATTCCCCTGGTCAAGGTCAGGTGGCAGTCAGCACGTGGACCTGAGTATACATGGGAGCGTGAGGATCAAATGCGTACCAAATACCCGCAACTTTTCTCTTAAGGTACTATCTTCTTAAATTTCGGGACAAAATTTCCTAAAGTAGGGGAGACTGTGACATCCGCCTAAAATGGATTCGGGTCAACCCAACCCAATTGGAAATTTAATAAACCCTACTCGAGATTTCTCAATGCTAATAGGATCAAAACCCTTACACTACGATATAAATTGACGTTAATAGCAATATAACATAGTATAACGTTATAACTATAATCAAATTAAATTATGATACCATGTTAAAATTAAATCAAAGTATGATGCTCTAATTAAATTAAAAGAATCAAACTTGAATGCTATAATTAAACTTCAAATCAAAGTAGATTGTTATAATCAAATAATAACCTATTTTTTTTATAAAACTCTATTTTTATAAACACTACATTAAATTTTATAAAACTCTTAAGATGCTTGTGTTAGTGGGGAATTATGAAGACCACCAAAAGTAAAAGTTTATTCCCATTGTCTCCCACTCACACCTCCCATCATCTTTCCTTTCATTTTTCTCCCAACACATTATTCTCATCACCACTCAAACCATATCTATTCTTTCTCTCACTCTCAATCTCGAAATTCCTCCAAGAAATCTTCATATTTCAGCCAAGAACACTCCAATATACTGAAATCTTCATCCCTCTTGAAGCATTCATCAAGGTATGTTGTTAAAAGTCTCAAATTCATGAATGAAACAAATTAAATCCACCAAACTATCTAAAACTCATTTTATGCATAAACCTGATTTTTCTCAGGATACCATCAATAAAATAAGAAGTTCTGGAAATTTTCAGAAAATAACTTATTTTTATTGAATTACTATAATTATTGCAATAAAATAGGGCAATAATTCACATAAAACACTTTTTGCAGTCAATAAATTCTGGGAACATTTTGGGACAACCCCTATATTGCGTAAAGTGGATTTATAAAGTTTCATGCATTTATATTACTGTTTGATACTTATTTCGTATTTTATTTTGTTGTAGATAAATAAATTTCAAAATATAGTTATGTATGTTAAAAACTAGATTATATATTTTTCGCACCTTATTAACATTGTAAAGACTCCATGACAAAATTTACAGATTTTTGTAAGAATGTTTGCTTATTTTTCCTTATTTAATGATTATTTAATGGTTTAAATTGATAATAAATAGCTACACATGTCCAAAAATTATAAAACATTATCAGAATATCATATATAACATGTTAATCATAAATAAAAAGTCTAATAAATTTCTCTTAATATGTTCCTATTATTTATGATTTTATTGATTAGTTAATAATGAAAAACATAAGAAATACTTCCCATAGTCCAAAATATCCAAAATATTTACAGTAGGCTCAATATAATGTTAGAAAACTATGGTTAAATGTCCAGAATTTTTAGGGATCATTTATTAGTTTTCCCGAATTTTGATGTTGTTTAATCAATAAAATAATAAATAAATACTAAACCATTTCCGAAAAATATGAAAATTTTACAGTAATTACTATTATGTGAAATAATGATTTCCTAATAATTTCCGAATTTGTTAATACTGTTTACTCATTAAAACTAATTTCCTAAGTACTTAAGCATGTAAAAATGCATTTTTAATGATTATTTCATATAAATAATATATAAAATCTGTAAATACTTATAATTTGACTAGTTATTATTTTAATAAGAAATTATTAAAATCTTTCCTAAAGTGACAATATAAATTAATTAAGCAAAGTAATTAATTCAATTTAAAATTCATTTAACATATAAATACATTAATATTCAAAACAAAATTTGGATTATTGTTAATTCATCTAATATAAGAATCTGTGTCTAATTATTTTTATTAATACTATATTCCCGTTTATCGATTCTTAAGCCAAAACTATTAATTATATTAGGTTCTACGACATTTTGACTCGAGCCTTCTATCGTACAAACACGCGCATTCCTTATTGGACTAATGTGAGTAATCTACCCCATATTTTATAATTTTCAATACTTTTGGGGTGTATCATGTGGTTCTAATATGTTCCAACTTCATTTTATTATTTTTTCACAATTGAGACATTGTTGGGACATTTATATGTGAATCATTATTTGTATAATTATTGTTTGTTTACGCTACATGTACTTGTAGTGCATTACCATTTTTAGTCTAATCTCCATGACTATGCCCGTATTCTTGAGGTACGTTACGGACAATAATAGCGCTATTGGGTTGACCACCCCTCCTTGGGACGCTAAGGTGATTGATTGATCGTGGTTGAGTGTGTATGATGATTAGATGCTCCATCCTATATATATACATATATATGTATATATAGGGTGAGGACTTATTGTTGTTGTTATCATTTGTTAATCAATTTTTGATTTATAAACTGTTATCTCAATAACACTTGCTTGCCAACTTCAAAAGAAAACAAATTTCAAATTATTCAAACTCACAATTTTCTTTAATAAAACTAGATTACTCACCAACTCTCGTAGTTGACCTGTTTTTACCCATGATGCAGATTTGAAGAATGAAGTTGATGAAAAGTAGGGTGTACCTTAGAAACCTACAAGACTATTTAAATTTGATGTAATAAATGTTGTTGTATTTGGATTTGTATTTGTATGTTGTGGATTTTGTTTGCATACTTAGTACTTAATTGAATCTAATCATATTATAACATAGTTGTCATTAGACTTTGAACAATATATCACGCCTTGATCGATTCCGCCAAGGATCGGGGTGTGACACTCTAGGCATGCGGTGCGTGTATTACTTCGACCAGAGGTAGCCTTCTTTCCATAACTTTGCCAATTTGTACACTTTTTACCCTGTATTTCACATAAATTGCACAAAACACACTTGGCACAAAATATGAGTAATATAGTGAATTCAAAAGTATATTTTACTCAAAACATATCTCAATAACAACTATAATACTTGATATTACTAGGCATTATCAAACACCCCACAATTGTGCCTTGCTTGTCCCCAAGCAAGTAAGTTTTTAACAAATTCTAACAAGAACTCAAACAATTTTGAATATCTTCAGTTTCAAAGTTTATTGCATTCAAAAAGTTAGATAAAAATGATGTTTAGAAAAAATTACCAAAATATCCTTTGGGATTCATGACTTTCTAAAAAACCCTTAATTACAAATTTTTGGTTCACAACAGTGGACTTACTCGTTCAGATTCTAAAGGCCGTTAAGGAACTATCCATGACTTTCGATGTTGTTCGTGTAACGAGCTTTTGAAAACACTATCCCAGACCAGACGATCTTAGGTAGTGAGGTGTACAAATGCCTTACAGGGCGACCATTTTCAGATCTATCGGCTCAAACAACAAAGGCACTGATTGATATTTCCTTCCTAAATCCCAATCCTAAGATATTCTAAATCTATATTTTCTAACTTTCAAACACTCAACTTATTTTAACTCAAATTATAACTCCTTTACCAGAATTATCAAATTTGCTATATACACACTTGTCAGCTTGGTTTAATGCAAAACCATTTGACAAAACAACATCATTAAACTTTTTCTGCCACTGCTTTGGTGCTTGTTTCAGACCATACAATGATTTTTTTAACTTACAAACCTTGTTTTAATTCCATGGCATCACAAACCCTATAGATTGTTTCTTGTAAATCTCCTCATCCAATTCACCATTCAAGAATGCAGTTTTTAAATCCATTTGATGAATTAAAAGATTACGTATAGGTGCAAGAGCTAACAACAATCTAATAGTAGGAATCCTAGAAATAGGAGCATAAGTATCGAAGAAGTCAATGCCTTCTTTTTGCCTAAAACCTTGGATAACCAATATGGCTTTCTACTTATCTATGGTGTCATCCACTTTCATCTTTCTTTTGAAGATCCATTTACATCCTAATGCTTTACATCCAGGAGATAGCTCAGTCAATACCCAGTTATTATTATGATGATAGAATCAATCTCATCCTGGATTGCTTCTTTCCAGAAAGCACCATCCCTAGATGACATGGCTTCACTAAAAGTCTTTGGATCCTCCTCAATTATATAACAATATTGATGTTCAAAGATAGTCTCATGGCTTGTTACCTCAACTAAATAAAGTTGAAAATCAGATCCAAAAGACTTAGCTTTTCTAGTTGTAGTTCTTCTCTTAGGTTTAGACGGTCCAGGTATAAAATCTGTACCACCAATTACATATTCAACTTGACTTGAGTTCTTGCTAGAAGATTTTTGAATCAAGTCCCTTGGTCTAGGTGTAGATGTAAATCTCTTTTCATCAAATATAACATCTCTTGACACTATAACAATGTTCATAGACACAGAGTCATTAGATTCTATAACATAGAATCAATATGCTTTGGAATGCTTAGCATATCTAATGAAGATACAATCTATACTTTTCTCATCCAAGTTTTTCCTTTTGTGTTGAGTGAGCCTTATAACAGCTCTGCAACCCCAAACCTTCAGATAACTCAAATTTGGTACCTTCTTATACCACAGTTCATAATGGGTATTTTACTCCTTTTTTGTAGTTCTATTTAATATATAACAGGTTGTCAACATAGCCTCACCCCAAAAACCGTCACTTAGACCAGAATAGGACAACATGGAATTAACCATCTCTAAAATTTTAATTTTTCTCAATTAAGCCACTATGTTTTCAATTTTGTTTCAATGTTGGGCATTTGACCGCTCAACACGGTTGCCAACTGACATGACATGGTGACATGTCAGTCTTTGATGATGTGATGTTGACATGACATGGTGGCGTGACACTTAGGTGTTACAATTGAAACAAAAATTAAAACATAGTGACTTAATTAATTAGAAAATTTGAAAAACATAGTGATTTAACTAAACAAAAAATAACACAGTGTCTAAATCGAAATTTTATGAAAATTTAGTGTTTGTTTTGAAATTTGCCCAAAAACTAATTAGAAACGTTTCAAAATATTTAATTGATAAGAAATAGAAAATTAAATAAAATACGAATAAGGAGTCGTTTTGTGCAAATGGTGAGATAGATGTTATAAATAGACTATTTATAATAAACAAAGGGTTAGAGCATAACAAAGGACATGCCAAGATTATTAAAATGAATTTAACTTATGAGACTAAGAAAACATTAGGCAGTAAATTCAAGACTTCATAAATCAATAATGAATGCATGAATGCCTTCAAAAGCTCTCTCGTAAACACTTGGAGTGGCAAACTTTCATTTCCTTATTTTTGGTTCATTGCTGTCAAAACTCATACGATCGGAGTTAACAATATTCAAACACACATACACAAAACACATTGTACGTAATTGAGACTCTTGGAACCTACGACCTTCATGGGAACACCCGATCTGAAGAAAAAAAACCGCCCCATCGTGTAATTCCTATCTTCTTAATCCATAATATTCAAATGAAGGTATTACTCGGTTCTCAAGATATTTGGGATATTGTTGAAGATGGGTACATAGAGCCTGCAGATGCAGCTACTGAAGCGGCTTCATCAGATGCTCAAAAGACGAAGTTAAGGGAATCCAGAAAAAGAGATAAGAAAGCATTGTTCTTAATTTTTCAAGGTGTTGATGAATCAACCTTCGAAAAAATCTCAGACGCAAAGACATCAAAGAAAGCATGGGATATTCTGCAGAAATCTCTCCAAGGAGTTGAAAAGGCGAAAAAGGTACGACTCTAATTACTTCGGACTGAATTTGAAATGCTAAAGATGAAAAGTTTAGAAAGTATAAATGATTATGTTACTCGCTTGAAAACGGTGGAAAACGAGATGAAAAGGAATGGTGAAGCTATTGACGAAGTAAGGGTGATGGAAAAGTTACTTCGTTCATTAATCCGAAAATTCGATTATGTAGTCACAGCTATTGAAGAATCAAAGGACTTGTCGTTGATATCTATCGATGAGCTTGTGGGTACTCTTCAAGCCCATGAGCAAAGAATAAATCAATATGATGATACTAGCAAGTTGGAGCATGCTTTACAAAGCAAAATGTCCATCAATGAAAATCAAGGCAGCAGTAGCTATGTGCACGGTAGAGGAAATCGTGGCAGTTATAGAGGAAGCTATAAAGGTGGACCTGGTAGACGAGGACGTGGTAGACAATCCATTGATAGAAGTAAGTAAACGGAAGATATCAATCTTTCGATCGTGGTCGAGGCTTTCAACGAGGAAGAGGAGGATTTCAACAATGAAGTGACAAGTCTCAGGTTCAATGTTATAATTGCAATAACTATGGCCATTTTAGTTATGAATGCAAATTTCCTAAAATGGAAGAAAGAAGTCACTTTGCTACAGCAACAGAAGAAAAAGACAAAGATGTGGGTCCTTTTATGTTTTTCACATTTAAAGGAGATGAAGAAGGGAAGAAAAACATTTGGTATTTTGATAATGGTGCAAGTAACCACATGTGTGGTTATAAGGAATTGTTTGTAGAATTGGACGAGACGGTCAAAGGAGATGTTTTATTTGGTGATTTATCGAAGATTCACGTCAAAGGCAAAGGTACAATTCTGGCTCTTTCAAAGAATGGTGATAAGAGGTAGATACACTATGTTTATTATGCACCTGCTATGAAAACCAATATCATTAGTCTTGGTCAACTTCTTGAAAAAGGCTATGATATTCACATGAAAGATAATTATCTTACAATAAGAAATCAATTTGAAGAATTGATTGCTAAAGTACAAATGTCAAAGAACAGAGTGTTCCCTTTCAATATGCACACAGAGGTGCAAAAATGTTTGAAGGCTCACATCCAAAGTGATTCATGGTTGTGGCACTTAAGGTTTGGACATCTCGGATTTACTGGTTTGAAGTTGTTATCAAAAGCAAAGATGGTGAATGGGTTGCCAGAAATCAATCAACCAGATCATCTATGTGAAGCATGTATTAAAGGAAAACAACATCGACAAAGTTTTCCAGTAGGAAGATCACGGAGAGCCAGAAGACCTTTAGAGCTTGTTCATACAGATATTGTTGGACCGTTTGACATACTTTCACTCGGTAAAAATAAGTATTAGTTAACGTTTATTGATGATTTCAGTAGAAAAAGTTGGGTGTACATTATAAAAGAAAAGTCAGAAGCTCTTGATAAATTCAAAGAATTTAAGGAGATGGCAGAGAAACAAAGTGGGCAATATTTAAAGATACACAGATCAGACAGAGGAGGCGAGTACACATCAAATTTGTTCAAAGACTTTTGTAAAGAGCAAGGGATCATTCATCAGCTAACAGCATCATATACGCCACAGCAAAATGGCATTGCAGAAAGAAAAAATCGCACAATTCCTGATACGGCGAGAAGTATGGTAAAAGGAAAACATTTGCCAAGAACATTTTGGGCAGAAGCTGTTCTTTGTGATGTTTATTTATTGAATCATTGTCCAACTAAAAGTGTAAGATTCAATAAGCCAAATGAAGCATGGAGTGGTAGGAAACCAACGGTTGGACATCTCAGAATTTTTGGGTGTATTGCATATGCCCATGTTCCTGATCAAAAGAGAAAGAAGCTAGATGACAAAGGCGAGAAGTGTATCTTCGTTGGATATGATAAAAGAAGCAAGGCGTATAAGTTATAAAATCCATTAACAAAAAAGGTAATTATTTCACGAGATGTTGAATTTGATGAAACAGATTATTGGAAATGGAGCAACGAAGAAAGAAAAGTTGAAGGCCTATTTTTTATGACGACGATGATGATGATTTCAACACACCAAATGATGAAGGCAATGATCAGACTCCTCCAACTAGTCCTAGTCCAACAACTCCTTCATCAACTCCATCAACATCACAAAGTAGTGGCAGTAGCACAGGAGTTCAGGGGGAGCGCCATTGAAAATGCGAAGTCTTGATTATGTTTATGATGTAACAAGCCTAATTGAAACTCCATTTGATTATTCATTGTTCTGTTTGATGGCTGAAAGTGATCCAGTACTATATGAAGAAGCTAAAGACAAATCAAAGTGGGGTAAGGCTATGGATGAAGAAATTGGTTCGATCAAAAGGAATGATACATGGGAGCTTACAACTCTTCCAAAGGGAAACAAAACGATTGGTGTGAAATGGCTGTATAAAACAAAGACCAATCAAGAAGGAAAAGTGAAAAAACACAAGGCAATATTAGTTGCAAAAGGCTACAAGCATAGACATGGAATTGATTATGATGAAGTATTTGCTCCAGTAGCAAGAATTGATACCATCAGACTTCTGACAGCAATTGCGGCACAAAAGCAAGGGAAAATTTACCAGATGGACGTGAAGTCAGCATTCTTAAATGGATATCTTGAAGAGGAAGTTTATATTGATCAACCTGAAGGTTACATTCAAAAAGGTAAAGAAGAAAAAGTCTATCGATTAAAGAAAGCCTTGTATGGCTTAAAGCAAGTTCCAAGAGCTTGGAATACAAGAATAGATGAACACTTCCAGAAGGATGGTTTTGTGAAAAGCCCATACGAGCATGCACTATATACAAAAAGAAATCAAAATGGCGATATTTTGATTGTGTGCTTGTACGTGGATGATATGATATTCACTGGGAACAATCAAGGTATGTTTAATGACTTTAAGAAAGTGATGACTAAAGAATTTGAGATGACAGATATTGGTCAAATGTCATACTTTCTTGGTGTTGAAGTAAATCAAAACAAAATTGGAATTTTTATGTCGCAAAAGAAGTATGCGGAGCAAATTTTACAGAAGTTCAGAATGAAAGCCTGTAAACCAGTAAGCACACCAGCAGAAGCAGGAATGAAGCTAAGTGCATATTCAACCACAGAACCTATAAATTCAACACTATTTAAAAGTTTGGTGGGAAGTTTAAGATACTTGACTTTCACGCGTCCAGATATTATGTACGCAGTTGGAATAATTAGTAGATATATGGAGAAGCCAAAGCAAGATCATTTCATTGCAGCTAAAAGAATTTTAAGATACATAAAAGGTACGCTGAACCATGGTTTGTTTTACACGTACTCTCAAGATGCAAAATTGATTGGCTATTCAGATAGCGATTATGGTGGAGATATGGATTATGGTAAGAGTACTTCTGGATATGCATTTCACATTGGTTCAGCAGTGTTTTCATGGTCTTCAAAGAAGCAACAAAGTGTTTCTCTCTCAACTTGTGAAGCAGAATACATGGCCGCTGCAGCATGCACATGTCAAGCAATATGGTTGAAGAATATTTTGAGTGAATTACATCTTGCAGATGAGAATTCGATTACAATATATGTTGATAACAAATCTACTATTGCACTTACAAAGAACCCAATTTCACACAGTCGAAGCAAGCATATCAACATAAAGTATTATTTTATTCGAAAACAAGTGAAAGACAAGATGGTCGAGCTGGTGCATTGTAGTACTGAAGAACACCTAACAGATATTTTCACGAAAGCATTGAAGACTGATAGATTTCTGAAGATGGTAAAGATGCTTGGCATACGTAGTTGGGTTTGAGGGGGAGTGTTAGACGTCAAACCCAATAAAAGTCTACAAAAGAAAAAGGGTTGAAAATGAAGTTTTCTTAGCCATGAAGTTTTCTTAGCCATGAAGTTTTCTTAGCGATGAAGTTTTCTTAGCCACGAAGTTTTCTTAGTTATGAAGTTTCTTAGCTATTAAGTTTTCTTAGTCTTGAAGAAAACTTAGCTATTAAGTTTTCTTAGTCTTGAAGAATACTTAGCTATTAAGTTTTCTTAGTCTTGAAGTATTCTTAGCTTTTAAGTTTACTTCTATGTTAAGTACTTAGTCTTTTGTTTCCCTATATAAAGGGCTTAATATTTGTAATAGAAATATTGTGAAATAAAGTGAAGTAAGTGAAATACAAAAACAGAGCAGTAGCTCTCCTTTGAAAAACGAAAATTGTTTATGAGTGTACAAAGTTTGTGAAGCAATCTTACGAAGTTGTTACCGTCTTTCCTCTATAATCTCAAACATAAAATATTTAAACTGTGTTTTCATATAAAATGTATTTACAGGTGATATATTTGATTTCGTTTATCTCAAAAGTCAAAATCGAGGCTTGTGCCATATATATATATATATGCATCTATTATGAGCTTTTCCAACATACACATTGAATTTCAATACCAAAATCAAGCTTATTGTTATGCATCAAATTTCAACAACAGAAGACCTTTTACGTTATTATTCAAAAAGTCGGGATATTACATACTCGTTTTATTGAGAAGAAAGAACCACTATTGCTAAAGTAAAAATTAGGAATAATACAATTTCACTGCTAGAAATAGAGGTATCAACGAAGGAAATTACCATGATCTCTATTGCATAAGTTCTAGCCATTTACCAAGGCATCTGAGAGGGATAGCAACCGAATGAGCCAGAGAAACTATCCCTCGGTAATCGCTCTAGAAGACACATCGCTATTATCGATTCCCTCCCAATATTTTCGTTCCCTTCAATGCCCCCGTCTAATATTGCCCCCTCTCAAACCAGACATTCTTTTAAACTAATTTAAAAAAGGTAGTCGCCCCAACTTTTGAGACCCTAAATAAAAATAAGAAGCAAGATAAAACTATTCTTTCATAGCGGATTTGTTTCACTTTTTATTGGACATAATATTTTAAAAATTAATGTTTAAAAATATGTTATAAACTTATCAACTTTATATATATATATATATATATATATATATATATATATATATATATATATATATATATATATAGGATCAGGATCAGGATCAGGATCAGGATCAGGATCAGGATCAGGATCAGGATCAGGATCAGGATCAGGATCAGGATCAGGATCAGGACTCTTTCTTCGGTGAGGACTCGCGAGTACACCTTAAAAAAATTAAAAAAAATATAAAAAACACAAATAATAAAATCGAGAATAGTACTATATCATTATCAAAAAAATTTTGAAAAAAAAATGGATTATTGAAAAACGTAATGATCAAATTTTTCTGTTTTTATTTTGGATCATTATTTCATTATAAAAAAAATTAATGATCCAAAAGTTTTTTTTGAATCTTTTTTTTCTCTGATATAGTACTATGATCCATTTTATTATTTATATCTTTTTTATTTTTTTCAATTTTTTTAAGCTGTTCTCGCGAGTCCTCACCAAAAAAAAGAGTCCTCACCGGATATGAACCCTATATATATATATATATATATATATATATATATATATATATATATATATATATATATATATATATATATATATATATATATATATATATATATATATATATGTCTATATATATATATATATATATATATATATATATATATATATATATATATATATATATATATATATATATATATATATATATATAGGGTCCCGTTCCGGTGAGGACTTTTTTTTCGGTGAGGACTCGTAAGGACACCTTAAAAAAATTTTAAAAAAATTTAAAAAAAATACAAATCATAAAATCAAGAATAGTACTATATCATGATCCAAAAAAAATTGGAAAAAAAAAATTTGGATCATGGAGAAACAGTAATGATACACAAAAAATTTTATTTTGTGGATCATTGTTTTATTATAAAAAAAAATAATGATCCACAAGTTTTTTTTCGAATTTTTTTTTCTCCAACATAGTACTATGATCCATTTTATTACTTATATTTTTGTTTTATTTTTTTTCAATTTTTTTAAGGTGTCCTCACGAGTCCTCACTTTAAGAAGTGTCCTCACCGGATCGCTTATATATATATATATATATATATATATATATATATATATATATATATATATATATATATATATATATATATATATATATATATATATATATATATATATATATATATATATATATATATATAGACATATATATTTATATCTATATTATAAAACGTATTGGGCCAATGTACAAGTCTAAAGCAGTCAACACAAAAGTTACAACACCTCTTATGCACAAAATCGATGGCGGTTTCTCATCCTGTAACTTCCCACTATCTCTGTAACTTCCCACTATCTCCGTATCTCTCAACCTCTCATGTTCCCACTATCTATATAACTTCTCACTATCTCCACGGTTTCTCATCCTATAACTTCCCATTATCTCTGTAACTTTCCACAACCTCCCATGTTCCCACTATCTCTGTAACTTCCCACAACCTCCCATGTTCCCACTATCTCTGTAACTTCCCACTATCTCCACATCTCTCAACCTCCCATGTTCGTTGTTGACTGAATCAAATGGAACCGTTAAAAAACTCCCTACCTCCCACCTCTTCTCCCACTCTATCTTCAATCTCCCATCTCCTCTCAACTCCTTCTTTCTCTCGGATGTCTGCCTATATAAAGAGAGGGAGACCCCTCTTCAGCCACTCTTTTTTCCTCTCTCTCTCTCAACGACACTCACACACATCCTCTCTCTTTCTCTCTCCCTCTCTAATTTTGTGTCACTCACTCTGTCTTTTGTTTGTATAGGTCTCTGTCACCTACATTTGCAATTATATTATATATATTGAATATTGTTTGCAAGTTTTAAGGTTCTATTTTTCTCATTTCCACAGATAGGAGGGCGGAAATTGGAAGAAGAGGAAGAAGAAAAAAGAAGAAGAAGCACCAGGAGCGTCGGAGTTTGTTTGTGGTTCGTTACCATTTGCGGTTCTGTTCATATCTGCTTCAACATTATGCTAATTTATTACTAATTGTTGATTGGAATATTGAATTTAGGGGTGGCGTCAGATCTTCAAAAGGGGGCACCTTTACATGACAAAAGGACTCTAGAGTTGATTCTCGATAAACTTCAAAAGTAAGTATCATAGGCTAATATTCAAAACTATGCTTTGTTTGGGTTAAAGCTTTTTCGATATGTAAATTTGCAATGGTTAATTGTGGCAGAAAAGATACTTATGGGGTTTACGCTGAGCCAGTTGATCCTGATGAGCTTCTTGATTATCATGATGTGATCAAGCACCCAATGGACTTCGCTACTATGAGGAAAAAGCTTGCGAAAGGAGCGTATTTAACTTTGAAAGATTTTGAGGTAAGTTTATTTTGTTTTTCCTTATTTTTACTGAATTCTTTCGCCTTTTATGTCAATTCTTGAGAGTATAGTTGGCTTCTTTTTCATGCATGCAGAATGACGTGTATCTAATTTGCACAAATGCAATGCAATACAATGCACCAGATACAATCTACTATAAACAGGTATTCAGTTTGGAGGTTCACATGTTCCCTTTTGTTTCACCATTTTGTTCATTTTATTCTCACCACTTTAACAATTTGGGAAGGCAAGAAGTTTGTTTATTCAGTATTCCGTTGGCTTTATCCCAGTGAAATTCAGTTTTCGGTACAATGATATATACTTTTTAATTTGGGTTTTTCCCTAATTATTTATATATTATTTAACATAGTTTTTGATTTCAGGTTAAGGGTTGATGTTGATTTCGGATTTTGATACATGATTATCAATAAACCGTTTCGATTATGTTACAATAATGAGCCAATGAGGCAAGATTGAAGAATTATTCTTAACTTGGAGACCTTTCTGGTACACAAAGAGGAACTAAGGAAACCAACTTGAGTTTTCACTTTTGACTTTTGGTTCTTGACTTGGATAGCTGGTAAGTACGAGTTCTTGAATTTATTATTCAGTTTATGAAACTACTGCTATTTGAAATATCGGTTTAACCCGGTAATATAGGTTCTTCATCTTGTTCTTCACAAAAGTCTCGAACTTACTAAAGGTACTTTTCAAATTTTGTTTATTCTTTTCAAACTTGCACTTAACTTCTTTTCTTCATTAATAAGCTAATTCTCCCGATTTTGGTAAGGATTTTGATGTTATCTGTAGACTATTCATCGCTTTATATTGCAAATTTCACTATCTTCAAATGATTATTCAATAAAACTTACGTAAATAGGCTTTGAAGAAAACGTTCAAGAAGCTGGACCATGATGTAAATTTACAAGACTTTGTGGGGGCAAGGTTGTCATTAATCCTTGCCAATCTTCTACATCTTTCTTCCCTTCAATTTAGGATATCTAATCTTAGTTTCTTTTGTTTTGTTGCAAACAGTCAATCAGGTGAGGTCACAAGACACTCCTCTCTTCTACTTTATATTTTAAAAAATTAAATCAAAACTTCTGTTAATAATAATTTTTAATAGTTAATAATATCTTCAGAATTTAAGCAATCATGCAATGATGTTACGATCTCAACTTACTGACTTACATAAACAACTAAGGTATATTCGAAACCTTTACATAATTAATATTCTGTAATTCTTTTCCTACATTTTTTAGTATGGTTCTTATTTTCCTACAATTTTTATGTATTAGTTATTGGAGTAATCCATACAAGATTGAGAATATTGAACATCTTAAACAGATGGAAGATTCCTTAAGGGAATCACTTGACAGCATTCATACACATAAGGTATTATAACATTGTACATTTGTACTTTCAGTTTTGTTCTAATTTAGGCATTGTACTTTAGAAAAGCCACCCGATTATAGCATTCAACTTTCAAGAATTTTCTTATTATAGAAGTGAAAATTATAGCTATACTTTGGTAGATTTTATAAAGCACAATCTTGTAATGAGAAGAAATGAAAGTACGATGTTATAATAAACAAATCAATTGAAGTACATTGCTATTTCTTAATTTAACCTTAAATGCCTTGTTTTTCCAGGAAAATTTTGGACAACAAAAGCTTATTTCGCTAGATTGCACGAACCAAGTACTATCTCTTTACAAAATTCCAATTTTTCCCTTTCCATCATACATGAAGAATATTTGATTTACAAAAATGTTGCATTACAGTTCCAAAATGGGATGCATTTGCCTCTAATGATGTCCAATACCCAAGAAGATCAAACCTTACCAAGGCTTCCTCTGACTTTTATTTTAATTTGAACTCGGGAACGATTTCATTCTGCATATTTTTAGATTGTTTTAGCACCCTATTTAATATTTTTAGTTTTTTTACCATCCTACTTCCCACTTGCCGATAACTTCCCCACGATGTCGACGATAACTTCCCACTCGCCAATAACTTCCCCACTCGCCGATAACTACCCCACGATGTCGACGATAACTTCCCACTCACCAATAACCTCCCACTCGCGGATAACTTCCTACTGGCCGATAATTTCCCCACTCGCCGATAACTTCCCACTCGCCGATAACTTCCCCACTGGACGATAATTTTCTCACTCGCCAATAACTTCCCTACGATGTCGACGATAACTTCCCACTCGTGGATAACTTCTCCACTCGCGGATAACTTACCATTCACCAATAACTTCCCCACGATGTCGACGATAACTTCCACTCGCCGATAACTTCCCCACAATGTTGACTATAACTTCCCACTCGCCTATAACTTCCCCATGATGTCGACGATAACTTCCCACTCACGGATAACTTCCCCACTCGCCAATAACTTCCCCACGATGTCGACGATAACTTCCCACTCGCGGATAACTTCCCCACTCGCCGATAACTTCCCACTCGCCGATAACTTCCCACTTGCCGATAACTTCCCCACTAGACGATAATTTCCTCACTCGCCAATAACTTCCCCCCGATATCGACGATAACTTCCCACTCGTGGATAACTTCCCACTCGCCGATAACTTTCCCACGATGTCGACGATAACTTCCCACTCGTGGATAACTTCCCAACCAACAGATAACTTCCCACTCGCCGATAACTTCCCCACGATGTCGACGATAACTTCCCACTCGCGGATAACTTCCCCACTCGCAGATAACTTCCCACTAGACGATAACTTCCCCACGATGTCGACGATAACTTCCCACTCGCGGATAACTTCCCCACTCTCGGATAACTTCCCCACTAGCTGAAAATTTTCCCACTCGCGGATAACTTCCCACTCGCCGATAACTTCCCCACTGGACAATAATTTCCTTACTAGCCGATAAGTTTCCCATGATGTCGCCGATAACTTCTCACTCGCTGATAACTTCCCCACGATGTCGCCGATAACTTCCCACTCATTGATAACTTCCCCACGATGTCGTCGATAACTTCCCACTCGCTGATAACTTCCCCACTCGCAGATAACTTACCACGATGTCGCCGATAACTTCCTACTCGCCGACAACTTCCCCACTTGCCGATAACTTCCCACTCGCCGATAACTTTCTCATTCGTGGCTAACTTCACACTCGCCGATAACTTCCCCACTATATGAAAAAAAAAGTTTGTCAAATGGTCCATCTCTCGCAAAAAATTCCTACATTTGGGCAAAACGTTAAATAATTACTTAAATGGTCCAAATAAAATTTCAAAGAGATATAATGCTATATTAGAATAACTATTGGATGTACATTGTTATTTCTCACATTTAGCACCTGGGGTAAAGAAGCAACAATGTACTTTGATTTTTTTTTTGTAATACAACATTGTAAATCTGTCAAAATAACATCATACTTAAAAAATGATATTTTCCAGAAACATATAGACTTTTGGGTTTACCATTAATAGCAACACACAATAGCAATAACAGTTTTTTATTGGGTAGATTCTTCAAAGTGTCGTGTCTTAATCATAAAATCTATCACTAACAATGTCCTAATAATAAAATTTGAAAGTATAGGGTTATAATTAGGTAGATTTTTCAAAGTTTTACAAATACTCTGGAAACCATTACCTTTCAGGGTAGTTTCCTGATTTGCCCTTTCCCCTTCATAGAAATTCATGCTGCTAAGATCCATCTCCATCCTTATAAGGCCATATTGGTAAATAACTTAAAAAGTTATTGGTTGAAAAGTTGTTCATAGGTCAAGATAAGGAACTATAACTATTAAAAAAGCAGCCAATTGGCGATCTTTTCTTATAACATTAGGTTTCAAAGATGAATTTTTAAGAACTTGCAATCAATTCAAAGATGAATCTTTAAGAACCTGTACAGAAGTTAATTGATCGATCAAAATCACCTCCATGAAGCATCACTTGACAAGAGGTTTAGGAGTCCATCCTCATTCAGTTCAAAAATAAGGTTATTAGGCATACCTCATGCTAAACTAAACCCCTTCGTAATAATGCCCACTTTGAAATTTCAACTAAATCCATCAATTTATAGTTAAATCACTTCTGCAAATACAACAACAGAATCAGACCTGGATAGTATGTTGTTATTGGCAAAATAGAAAGATGAAGTACCTTGCTATATTTGAAAAAATCCATTTATCAGCCCTTGATTGCTTACTGTTCCATCTATGAAATCGTCCCTACGGACATAACTTGATGCATCCCAAACCAACCTATTCGACCACCAAAGACCCATCTATGTCTGCTACTGTTTTTGCTAAAAGTGTAATAAATTATTATTCTCGGCTGAAAATTCAAAATCTATAGTACTATCGATTGAGAGTAGAGACGACTAAAATTACAATATGATAGTAGCGATTGGGATTGCATCAATTAAGGGTTGTTGACAACTGCTTCGGATTGCCCTTGGTGGTTACCAATTCAAAACTTTGACCAATTCTGATGGTTAACCGTTGGTGGAGGTGTGGTTGGTAGTTAAGAAAGTTGTGGGTAGTGGGTGAATGAAGTGGAGTTAGTGGCCGGCGGTAAGTCTAATGGTTAATAGTTGGTGGAGGTGTGGTTGGTATTTAAGAAAGTTATGGGTAATAAGTGAATGAAGTGGAGGTAGTGGCCGGCGGTTTTATCACCCCACACATCTCTCTCCCTCTATAAATACCTCCTGAACTATCATTTATTGCTTTACTTGAGTTTAAGCGTATTGAAGTTTTGTTGTTTAAGATGGTGTTGTGTTGAAGGTTTTACCATATCAAATTCTAAACGGGTACTTTCTTCTGCTTATCTATTGTTTCTTTTTTCATTTATTAACTTTATTATAGATTATTTAACTTATAATATCATTTATTATTAGAAAAATTATACTATCGAAAATCTACTTACCTGTATCGGTAAATACACTATTTTCGTCAATGAACAAATGTGTGAATACGTTCGTCAATATTTTACTTTTTATTACCATTTTGCATTTAAAAGTTATATTGGAATGAAATTATTTCTTTTAAGAAGATGTTTTATGTAATATTTGTCAATTGATAAGTTATATCGCATAATCTGTTATTGAAAATAATTGTAGAACAATGGATGCTCATACATATGTTGATGCCTTTGCATCACTCTTATTCGTTCATGTCTGCTATCATATTGTACCCGTAAGAGTGCATTTCACTTGGATCGATGTAACATCTAACCGTATGTTTATATTCCTCCTTGATCAATATGCAAGTTTTAAAAGTTATTTGATTTTCTATACACCGTTAGAATTTGTTCTAACATTTGGATTAATAAAATATTATGTGGTCAAATAGAGAAATAAAATGGTAGCGGTTGTCCCTCCAAGATTGATGGGAGTATATAATGGACGTAATCTTGAGGGAATCTTTTCGTACTAAGCCATGTCCTAATAGAACCATCCTTTTATGAGTACCCGAGGTGTGAAGGGTATAGTGTTATTTGTGATGATTGGTTTATCTCTATCGGCGATAACAGCAACCTCTTTCGGTTGCCAAATGGTGTCGGAAGATGGTTTCCGATATATCAGTTAGTGTCATCGATAGGGAGTCTTTTGAATGATAGGACCACACGAAGAATGCTCATAGGTAAACCAAAAATATTTATTGTATTTATAAATTTTTAATCAAATATGATAAAAATACACTTATAAATGCAAAATTGGTAGTTACTTTAATGGTAATTGGATCAGACATAACCATTTTTGAAATCGTTGCTGTTTTAAGCAATGTACTTTTTAAAATATGTTTGTTTTAGCAACTTACTTTTGAAAAAAGTAGTGGATGGGAGCAGTAACTGATCCATGGTTTTCTGATTTTTTATTACGGGTTGGTGATGGAAATGAGGAAACAGTGGATGGGAGCTTCATCCAGATACCTGATAACATGGCCATTCCATACACAGGTGAAGGTAACTCACTCGATGCTTTAATTGATGCAGTATTTCCATCTTTGCAATCTAACGGGGATGATTCAAATTTTATCATTTCGAGAGCGATATTGTCAACAAAAAAAGGGTTGATGACATTAATAATAAACTTATCGAACGGTTTTTTGGAGATCAAAAAGTTTACTATAGCTTCGATGAAGCTGAAGATGATAAGAATAACTTATATGCTGTAGAATTCTTGAACTCTCAAACTGTTAGTGGTCTGCCCCCTCATTAACTTCGGTTAAAAGTTGATTGCCCAGTGATACTACTATAGAATATTGATCCCTCGAATGGATTATGCAATGGTACCAGGTTGATATGCAGAGCTTTCCAGCGAAATGTGATTGACGTAGAAATAGCCGTTGGCCAACATGTCGACAAAAAAGTCTTTTTGCCATGAATTCCATTATACCCGTATGACGAAGACATGTTCCCATTCAAGCTGAAAAGAAAGCAATTTCCAATTCGTCTTAGTTTCTCTATGACGATCAATAAAGCTCAAGGACAAACAATTCCAAATGTTGGGGTATATTTACCAGATCGGTCTTTTCACATGGCCAACTTTATGTGGCATTGTCCAGAGAAATATCTCGTGTCAATACAAAGGTATTAGTAAAGCGGGCCAAAAAATTCATTCATGATTGATGCTACGCATCAAATGTGGTGTATAAAGAAGTCATATATGATGAATAATGTACAATCGAAATCTTAATCATTTACAAATATTACCATATGTATTTAATATAATGAATTGATGTTTCTTGTAGTGCATAACTATGTATTTGTTCGTCGAGCTTTATCTATCAATGTTCTAATTGAACAAATTTTGTGGATTGTCGTGGGTTATAATTTATACTGTTCAAAACAATACATATTTTCAAATGTATATTTTATTTTGATTCAAGTAAGAACATTTGTGTTCTTGGTACTATTAGTTTGGTTATGTGTATGTGTTTGTGTGCCCATGTGGCTATGTGTTAGTTTATTTTGTATTTATTGCATATGTGTGTAGATCAAGCAGAGTAGGATTACAGATTGAACACTCTAAATCGTAAACCTAACTCTACATAATAGACCTTAAACTTTACGTCGTAAACCATAAACCATAAACGATAACCTATAAAGCTGAGCGTTAAAACGTAAACCCTAAATCGCAAACTACAAACGCTAAACCTAAACCGAACATCCTTAACACAAAATGACTAACCTAACCAACCTCGACAGCCCCTCCCCCCTCCCCCCCCCCCCCCAATGCCGCCGCATCGCGAATATAACTTAGAGAGACCAAAATTATTTCGAAAAGAAAGCATTTATCACAAACTATTTTTTAAAATGAAGATCTTCACTAAGTTGGCCACATGCTAGCAAAAGTCTGCAAATCGTAATAAAGCTCAGAAATTTATCTTGAAAAATGATGGTTTTTGTTTTTTTATTAATATCATACTCTATGGATTTGACTGTTTGACTATTTTTGGCAGGTGAAGACTGTTTTTATAGATGGCCTGCCAGCTTCATGGGCCGAGGGTCGAGCGCAGGACCTACTAAACAAATATGGGGAAGTGGTGAAAATTGAGTTTGCCCGTAATATGTCTTCAGCAAGATGAAAAGATTATGCATTCATGACATTTGAAACACACGGTTCGCTTTAACATGTGCTAAAAGCATTTATAATGAGGAACTAGGAGATACCGATAACAAGGTTACTTTTGTAATTTATCGTCTGATTTGTAGAATGTTTTTGGAAGGTGTGGAACTTGTCAAAAGAATTGGAATATGTTATGTACTTTCTAGAGGGACAAATGTATTTTATAATCATTATTATTTGAAGGATTAATTGCAAATATGCTAATACTAATTCGATGAACCAAATAATACAGTTAATCGTCTACCCATTACCTCCCCCCCCCCCCCCACCGCCGCCGCATCGTGCGGGGCTGCTGCTAGTATATATATATATATATATATATATATATATATATATATATATATATATATATATATATATATATATATATATATATATATATATAGACTAAAGTTCAAATGAGAACCATTTTTTTCCGAGGAACCAAGGAACTTTTTGACTGAAATTGTTTTTTCAAAAAAAATTACATAATACACCCAATCGCTTATATTTAAGCCCTTTTGTAAAAAAATATTTGAAAAAAATAATATATATACACGAAATGTGCATATATGCACGAAACGTGATCATATACACATTTGCGAAAAAGTGCATATATGCACATTTCGTGTATACATATTATTTTTCAAATTTTTTTTGACAAAAAGTCTTAAATATAAGCGACTAGGTGTATTATGTCATTTTTTTTGAAAAAAAAATTCAGTTAAAAAGTTCCTAGGTTCCTCGGAAAATTTTGGTTCTCTCTTGATCCGGACTCTATATATATATATATATATATATATATATATATATATATATATATATATATATATATATATATATATATATATATATATATATATATATATATATATATATATGATCCTAATAAATAAGTAACTCAAAGCCACATGTCACTACCACATTCAGTTGGCTACATGTCATTTTCTCATGATTTTGAATTTCGTAAAAATAAAATAAAATACTTTGTTCATTACTATTCCTTAATGATGAGTTACAATTGGCCGTTACAATTCTATCTCCCTTAATTACGCTTTTATTAATAAGAAACTGCAAATTAAATGTTTAACCCCAAATTTCGTCTTACGATTTAAAAAATCAAATTGCAATTGTGAATATATGTTAGGTATTTTTGTATTTTCTCAATGGTAAATCGAGATTTTTAAGCACTAATTGCAATATATAGCAATGTATTTCAATTTATTTATGTATTATAGCATTCTACTTTTATATATTTTTATTACATTTCTATATTCTCAATTTTGTGTGTTTTTGTTTATTTTTAAGATAGTAAGTTATTTACTTTAAGTTAGTACAATGTTTGATGTTTGGATGTTCTTATTTAGCATTTTCTTTTAATCAACCCGTGTAATACACGGGTCTCACAACTAGTATGTGTGTGTGTATATATATATATATATATATATATATATATATATATATATATAGGGTCAGGTTTAAATGAGAATCCTTTTTTTAAGAGAATCAGAGAACTATTTTTGATTGGTTGAATTATAAAAGGACATGATAGGCATTTAACAATTCTCATTTAATTCTAAATTTT